>CM072819.1:44309865-44909865 GCA_036937905.1 Salvia rosmarinus
GGTTATGAAAGCAGTTGAAGCTGCTGAAGCCACCATTAAACAGCAGGTATTCCTATGTATATATGTTGCTACACTGTTCTAACGCAAGTGAAAATTATGTAAACCAATTCAATTTATTATCGGGTACTTTATCTTGTTCTTATCCTTTTAACAATTTTTAGCTCAAGTCTCTTGATTGGAGGTTTGCATGCACAAGCTGTCATACCAAATTATTCTGTTATAATACCGCTCTTATGAGGTCATAGGCTTCTGTTAAATTTCAGGTCGATCTCCTAGTGTCAGATATAAGCACTTTTGCTATATTGATAACTTCACTTCATGCTGAGGTTACATTTGATAGCCCCTGTATATGCCATACGAGAGTTTCAAAATCTCAACTGGTGTAACATTTATTAGATGTATGTCTATGTTGAATTTCAATGACCTGCTAAGAAAGACGTGAACAATTTATTACGTTCTCAATTATATTGTTCTGGAATGCCAATTCATGTTTGGTCCGTTAAGTAATTATCGCTCTTTTAAGTATTGAACTCAATAAGAAAATAGGAATACAGTAATCCAAAAGCAATTCTACTTTATCTTGAAGTTTCACTCAATTTTGCTGCCTTGTAGCACTACCATATCCAGTTAATGGCTGTGTTGTAGAATTGTAGTGCAATAAATAATTTTACTGATGACAGGAGCAATATGACTTTAAAGGCACAGTTGAGCTAACTGAAGAAAATAGGAATACAGTAATCCAAAAGCAATTCTACTTTACCTTGAAGTTTCACTCAATTTGCTGCCTTGTAGCACAGTAGCACTACCATATCCAGTGAACGGCTGTGTTGTAGAAGTATAGTGCAATAAATAATTTTACTGATGACAGGAGCAATATGACTTTAAAGGCACATTTGAGCTAACTTATGAGCTTTTTGTTCATATTTGCAACTTTCAATGAGATCATAATCTGATTGTTCTTTCTGTATGTAAAACATTATTAGGCTGTGGATTACATATTATGTTGTACTAAGTATGGTAAATATAGCCTGAATACATTTGCGTTATAAATATGGTTATACTTTTTTCTGTCAATTAACTATTGATGCTACTTTGTAGCCTTAAATGCTTTAGTTATGCCATGGATAATCAACTTGCAACTTATAGTGTTCTTTACATAGATGATAAAAACAAATTCTTTCTTTTCTATATTGGAAAGTGCAAACTTGTCTATGTGCCTAATAAGTAATAACTTGAAATTAGTATTAGATTTTGATTATCTTTTAGCATGATTCTAGTCTTCTCTTTGTCGCTCCATTTTAGAAGCTACTAGCACTTTATTGGAGGTAATCTACCATCTAACCTTAAACACCAATCGGCTCTAAACTTCATCATATCCTAGACATCCTCCAAGGCTTCTTCCTAATCCTTTAGAATTGGTCAATTTTTCTCTAACCAAAGTGATCTACTCTGCCTTTGAATGATAACCCCCCATGACATCTTGATGTTTCTTTTTCTCTCTCATTTCTACCATGGAACTAAAAAGAAAATAAAGGGTAAAAAGAAAACATATCAGTATGTTGTTCCAAATATGCAAAAATACCATATATTAAAAATGTATAGCCTAGAGACTCCTTATGTTTTGGAAAGGTCTGCACACTCTCCCCCTACCTCTCCCGACTTAACAATATTAAATATTGTATTTGTTTATTATATTCCTTACACTTGCATATTTATGACAAATATTGAAATTTGTGAAATAATACAATAATTTTCAAATTATATGTCAAATTTAGTAAAAATGATTAAATTAATCAAAATTAGGTTTACTTTAATAATTTTAACGGTTGTCACTAATTATGTCTTAGAAGTAGGGTGCTCTCTTATTCCATTTATATAATTAATGGTAATGTTAACTGTGTATAATATAATAGGTAAAATAAGTCAAGGAAAAGCATGAAAAAATCGAAGGTTTGCAGGCATCCATAAGTGTATATATTTGCCTTCTATTTAAAAATAACAAGTAATATAATCAAAATTGAAGTTTGGTGGGGTATGTCCATAGTTGATGCCTTTGGTATGCTGGTACCTCGAGTCTAATCAGCAATGGTGTAATACTCTTTCTTGAGAGGAACATGGTTTTCATGTGTTGGCCTAAGACTTCCACCACGGATTATTAGAACCATAATTAAGTTTGGTGGGAGCTGTTATGCGTTGAAGTTGGTGCCCGCTTCCTTGAGTCTAATCAGCACTGTTGCAGTACTACACTTTCGCATGAGGAATATATAGGTGTATAAGACTTCAATTGCAACTTTGAGAACAATAGATAATATGTTGCAACTCTACAACATTCAATATTTGGTCCCTTCAAATAACGATGGACCACTTGTACTTTTGCAATAAGTTTTCATTTTGTATATATAATCTGTGTATTGCTGAACAGTTCATGCTTCTTGTTGATATATTGTTGAAAAAAGTATACCTTCATAGTTCAAATGTATAAAAATTGTGCACGAAGCATCCCCATCATCTTTTGTCTGCTATGTGCCTTGTTGTTTCCTTCAATTTGGGTTGCTGCCTCCAACGAAACATAGCCTTTCAATTCGACAGTAATCAACATAACCTTATTTTCTGGATCAGGATGCTAAATTTTTTTCTCTACTTCATTTAACCAGTTAAAACTTATTGTAGTCGTTTGTTCCTCTTAATTAAGCACGGGAAAATCTACCTTGATGTGTGACTCTTGGTGACATGTGCGATTAAACCTAGCTTGGTGGAATGGTCACAACCAAGGTTCAAATATAAAGAACCGAGGCGTAAGTCACAAAAGAACATAAAAATTATAAATAATATAATAAAGACATAATAAATACATGGAAAAACATAAAAAAAACATAACTTAATATTTAAGTACTTATAAGTCTTTAAAATTTTAAAATAAAGTCTAAAATCAATATATATATGGTTGGCTTCCTGCAGTATCCGGTCTCCATATAGTATGTAGTACCCACTCTAGATCACACATTTTGAACATGTGGTTGCACCACAAGCTGACACGTGGCAACTCATTTTCCTTCTTTTTTTTTTTTAAAAATTTTCGCAAGGGGGAAAATAGGAAGAAAGCAAATTAGCCGCCTCCTTCTTCTTCTTCTTCTTCTCCTCCTATCTTCTTCTTCTTCCATTTTTTTTACAATGGCGGCAGTGGATAGCAGCAATAAGACATACGAACAACAAAAAAAAGAACCGATTTTGAAAGAAAAAAAATAAAAAAAAATTTGAGAACAAAATTGATGGATTTTGAGAAAAAATAGAAGAAGAATTTGATAGAGGATTGAAGAGTCGAGAGAGATGGTGGCTATGTCAGTGGTTCATGGCGAAATTCGCCGTTCATCGGGGGAAAGAGATGGCGGAATCGACGGAGAAGGATGGATGAAAGATTTGCTGTCGAAAAACATAAAACTACATTTAACAAAACATAAAACTGCATGTTGGCACGAAACACAAGCATGCATTTAAGAAAACATGTTCATGCATTTAATAAAACATGTTCATGCATCTTACAAAACGTAAAAATGCATTGTTGGCTAATGGGCGCTGCGCAGCACGCCGGCGCCGGGCGTTGCCATTGAGTCTGGCTTGAACCTACATGCATTATTGTGTTCAACTGAATGCATTTTTGTGTTTATTTAAATGCATTGTTCAGTTCAACTAAATGCATGGTTTGTTTTTCACAATCACATAATAAATCAAATTACTAATATACTATTACTGTAGCGGATCATCGAAATTAAGCTTAAAAAATCCGAAAAAATCTCCACCATAGGATCTATGAGATGAGTGGATGAGATTGAGTACTACATACTACCTCAGGCTCGGGTACTATTTGATCCCTCCTATATATATATATAGAGAGAGAGAAGTATAAGCAGCCAACAAAACAAATGTTGCAAGCAGCAATATTTAAAAACTATATATATTATATATTATATATTATATAATAAATTACAAACAAATTCACATGCAATACATTATATAATAAATTTTAGCTTGAAGAAATTACAAGGCAATCCAATAGAAGAACACCTCCTAGGACTACTGTTGCCGGCGGTGGCGCCGGTTGCCGGAGAGGAGAGGGAAAGCGAGAGATATGGAGACCGAGAATAGGGAGAGCGCGAGAGGAGTGAGGAGCGAGGGAGATAGAGTGCAGCAGATTAGGGAGAGAAATATTAGGTTATTTTTAAAAATTGATTCAATTTCTGTTGTTTTTTTAAAACCGATATCCAATTCAACAAGAATTAAATAAGTCCATTACGAAAATACAAAAAAGAAAAAGAAAAAAAACACAGATTTGCATCAGATAGCGAGGCGTGCGCCTCGGAGTGCCTCGACGCCTCATTGCGCCTCGGCCGGATAAGGCATACGTTACAGTGCGACGCTTTGCCGGCGCCTCACACCGAGGCGCATCACACGACCGCCTTTTTAAACCATGTCTAATACCCGACCCGAGTACCCAAATCGGGTATTAAGGTACCCGAATAAGCACAACGGGTCGGGTTCGTGTACTGTTTTTGGGTGAAAATCGGGATAGGTACCCGTCCCGTCCCGATTAGTCAGCCCTACTTATGGGGAAATCAAGGAAAACCAAAATGAACTTTAATTTAGAGCTTGTGCCAATTCAATTGCATATATTGAAATGGCATAACATAGACTTTTGAAATATGCGCTTTACGTTAACAGGATGCGGTTTCATAAGTTTTCCTTTACAGTTCCATTTTTTTTAAGTGATGGACTTACTATATGTCTTTTATGAGCCTGTTGATTGTAGCAGTATAAAGAAAGCATTATTGTTTCCTGTTTTCCTGTTTCCCTATTCACAGGTGGAAGAGAATAATCGTTTGAGAACTGAGCTTCAGAAAAAAAATGAGGAACTTGAAAACCATGTAAGAACTCTTTCATGAATGTGTGATGATCAAGTTCATCGTAGGTTTGAACTTATTTATTTTTTAGGATTTATACCTTTTCGTCTTACAATTTGTATCATTAGTCCTTTTAGTTTATATTAACTGAAAATTATAAATCCATGGCAAACACCAATTCAGTTTGGGTTGTGTAAATTAGGTCCCCTCTCCATTTCAAACATCACCTAGAGTTATTGCGAGGTATTGTGATGGTGGTATATAATTATATGAATATTTGAGCAGCATTGCATGCAAGTTACTTATGGACTTAAGGACTGATGCCTGTGTTCCAGTTGGAGACTATGCACGAAGTTGAAGTATTTCAATTTCTCTTTAACTTGCTAGAATGTTCCAGATAAAAAATGTTTCAGCCGTAACCGAACCTTTTCATTGAAGTTCGTTGTGGTTAGTTACCCAGATTCAGTGATTGGGCTGATTTTGTTATTTATACGATATAAAGACTGCTACTTTGCGTCGAACAATTCAACTACCCTAGCAGATTGATTTGAAATGACTGTTTGGTCATACGAAATCATGATATTTTTCAATTTTTTTGTTATTCTCTCATCACCTTAGGATTAATTATTTGAAGTCTAAACCTTCAACGTAGAAGAATAATTAGCTGTTTTCAACTTGCTTGCCAAAAATAGAGACTTTGTTAATGATTTGGTTCCACAACGTATCACCATATTGTATGATGTTTTGCTTTTCTTGAAGAATTTGAAGATTTACGTGTAGATGCTTTATCGATAAATTAAAAAAGTGTATGCATAAGTATTCGGTGGTCACTTCATGAGTGCGCTATAGAATGAACAAGTGCAGTTAACGTCTGTTTTCTCATATCTATATTGCCTTATTTACCAGTATTGCTGATTGAACTTTATGGAAGCATCTTTCTCCTAATTTTCTCTTTAAGAAGGTAGCTCCTGTCAGCAGTTTCTGCTATTGTTGTTCATTTGAAATCTAGTAAAAGCCATTTTTCTGATATTTTCTTTAAAGGTATTTTAGATTATTTGTTTCCATAGAAGTCTTTGAGTGAAGTTTCTTAAAACAATTTTCTAAAAGAATTTATCAAATTCCCAGCCCCAAACCTCCTCAATTATATGAGTTTTTGCACTACTTGGGTCTAGATTAAGTTGATAATGCATATAGTAGGCGAAAATTATTGAACTCTCTTTGATTGGTTGATTGATTTTGAATGCAGAAATCAGGTTATGCAAAATATCAAAATTATCAGACAGGTGGATGGGTTGACCATTTTAATGTGCAAAGTAGAGCTGATCAACTAGTTTTACAATTAGAAAATCAACTAGCAGGACGAAATGTGGGCATCAATTCTGGACCTGTTATGCCAAATTATGCTCTTCAAATGGATCTTAGCAGAAGTAATATGAATCAAGCGATGCAAATTCATGTTGAGAGCCAATTTGACAACAACATCAATGGATCATTGAACATGATTCATGGTAATCATGCAGTGTCAGACAATCCGGGTGTCACTCAGATTATGTCACCATCTATGACATCTACCCCTAGCAGGTATTTCAGAAGCATATGTGGCGTGTATGCATGTGGTTGGTTGTAATTTCTATTTTCATTTTGTAGGAACCAGCAAGAAGGCAATCTGGATCCAGAGTTGAGATTTTCCGGAAGGGACTTGGTTTCTGTGTCTGATGTTAATAATACTGCTTCTTCAAAACAGGTAGCTTGTTATGACTAAGATAATTTATGATTTCAGATTGTCCTAGCTAATGCCATTCCAAAACATTAGGCTGCATCGATATTTCTGTAAGAAAAGAGAAAAGCTAGACTATACTGTTCATATATACGTTTTTTCTCTGGTACGATTTTTGTGTGTAGGATATAGTAGTGATGATTCGGGAACATGAAGAGGAAATTTCGCAATTAAGAAAGCATCTTGCAGAATTTTCAATGAAGGTGGGAAAGAAACATTATTCTCAGTTCTCTGTAATTTTTTGATTGAACCTTGGCTGTATCTTTATATTTATTTATTCATGTATCTAGTTTTCTTAATAGGAATCACAAATTCGCAATGAGAAATATGCCCTGGAGAAGCGTATATCTTATATGCGTCTGGTAAGCAGGAATTGTTTGCTTCTGTTTATGATAGCTTCTTCAAATCTGATTATTTATGGAAGTTTTGTATTTTCTTTCTCCACAGGCCTTTGATCAGCAACAGCAGGATCTCATTCTTGCTGCCTCTAAAGCAATTTCCTATAGACAAGACATAATGGAGGAGAATGTTCGTCTTACATATGCATTACAGGTATACGTATCATTTAAATACTACTGACTACTGTGTACAAGTAGGTAGATTTTGTTCCATTTGGGCTATTATCAGTCTCTGGTGGAATGGAATTTCTCAAAATTGTATGGAAACTATACTTTCACCTTTACAACTGTATATGTATCAACATCAATGTTGACTTTTGTTTTGTAGCTTCTATTTGTGTTTCATTTGTTTTAGTAGATGCTCTGGATGATTGTCTAATACATTACTTTGATTTTATAGGCTGTCTATTCAGCTTCTTTTTTGATAGTTACATTGTTTCTGTGATCCACTTCTTTCTTGCATCGATTTTCCCTCCACCTCATGATCCTTCAATTTACTGGTCTAAGTTACATTGCGCTTGCTGCATATTGATCAATTTCTGCCCAATTGTTCCCTGCTGCATAACATTAAGAAATAACTTACTGTTAAATCCAAATAACTGTTCCAGTGTGCTTTTCCCTCTCTATAAATGTTAAGCTAAACATGTATTCAGGCTGCACAACAAGAAAGATCAACATTTGTGGCATCGTTGATGCCTCTTCTTGCGGAGTATTCTCTTCAGCCACCTGTTGCCGATGCACAGTCCATTGTCAGTAATGTCAAGGTGATTATGCCATTCCCTTGAGGTTATTCCTGTATTTATCTCACAAATGGCATTGCCTGGGTAGAATTTTTATATATATATATGTTAGATGAGCTGTCTCATTTAGTGCAATCTATCTGGTCACATTGTCGGTAGTTGGAGTTGCTTGAGGTGTGTGTCTGATGTTGCAAAAGATCATGGCAAAAAGTGATTGGCTAGCTAGGCCTTTTCAGGTTTATGACACAATCTGCTATTTAATATTTTCGTCCTTTTTTGGTTTCATAAGTGAAGGTCAAATGTTCTCGGGAGTGGTTGTCCTGGTGTTGCACTGTTCCTTTTGGTTATAATGAAACTGGATGATATTGTTGGAGTGAAAGAGAAAAATTCCAATAATAATTCCCAATTCAAGGAAATGATTTTGCACGTGTTGATGCAATCATGCAAAGCATCAGAAATATGTCTCTACGCCTCTGTTGACCACTTATCTGCCCATTTTTCTCGGGATGGGGTTGGTGGACTGAATTCATGCGCCATTTAGTACCCATGAATTTGAATAGCTCGGATCAGATTCCACTCAAAAAAATGTTAACCTCATCCGAAACAATGGAAGAGGGTATACCGTGCATTCGCACACCTCATGCACAAAGACCTCAACAACATCGTGAGCTGAGAAAGGATGACGAAGACCCAAAAAAATGAGCATACTTAGATAACCTGTCGATGACAACTATACTGCAGTTGAAAGATCCTGAACATGGCAGCCCCTCAATAAAGTCCATGCTTATGTCTTCCCACACACGAGTCGAAGTAGGAAGAGACTGCACCAACCTAAGAAACACTCTTGCTTCATACTTTGATTTTGGCGAGTCAAACACTTAGCAACAAATTGTCACATTGGCCATCATACCGGCAAATGACGATATGTGCGAAAAGCCCCTGAATGTCCTCCATGTAGAGGGCGTGGAATTCTTCTGATAATTGGGAATAAGACGAGGTCTTAGTCAGGACAAAGTGACCTCGATAATAAAGAACTTTGTTGACTAGTGAATACGCCACCCAATTGGCCAACCCTGACCCTAGTGCCTTTTTAATTTCAGATAATTTTGTGTCCTTTCACCTCCTCCATTATCACTTGCCATCCCAGCCTTGTCAGCTGCCAAATTGGCCTCATCATAGCTACGGGATAAGGAATCCGCCACCTTATTAGAAATTGTCACCTTATACTCGAGAATCGAGATCACAGTCCAACAGCTTAGCGATCCAAAAATTGTTGGGCTGGTGGGTATAGACAAAGATTTGAGGCTTCGTTGATCGGAACCCACTAAAATCTTTCTTTCGATGAGATACAGTGGTTAGTGCTGCATAGCGAGTACAAGGGTCACAAATTCATCTCATTTGCCGAGTTAGCCAATTTGTATGGTCAGATAAATCCTTGCTGAATTAGTGAAATTCGGTATGAGCATTGGGGCTGAGGTGACGGCATATTGTAAGCTTTCGAAGTCCTGCTCACCTTCGAATCCCACTCACATTAGTTATCCGCTCCTTCTTGAGTAACTCAGTAAGGCTCCTAACCGATTGCCAGTACCCCTTGAAGCCCTAAGTAGACACAAACTCCTTTGATAGACGCATTCCACCTCCGTTTTCCCCCATGTGCACTTCTTATGGTTAATAACAAATGACTCCTGCAGTAGTGACATCACTGTATTGCAAATGATGGATATGCTCTTGCCAACTATAACATCATATGCTCTTGCCAACTATGACTATAAACCAGAATGTCGTCAAAAAACGCCAAGATGCACTTGCATGAAAAGGATCGCAATAAATCATTCATTGCTGATTGGTAAGTTGCAGGTGTGTTGGTTAGGCTGAAAGGCGTAACAAGGAACTCGTAATGACCCAATTGCGTTCAAAAGGCAGTCTTCTCAGTGTCTTCTAGAGCAATCCTTATCTGATGGGAACCCGGAGAGCATATCTAACTTTTTGAACTATTGAGCTTCGTGTAATTCATCCAAGATCTCTTGGATAGCAGAATTGGATACCTATCTGGGAATGATTTGCTTGTTGAGTTTTGTGTAGTCCACACAAAACCTTCAACTTCCATCCTTTTTCCAATCATGCGAAAGAAGACTTGAATGAGGACTTGAGCTCGGTTGGATGATTTGCACCTCCACATTTCTTGCACCAAAAGATTCATTTCAACCTCAGTGCCATGGCTATACAGCTAGGATGAACTGAGACAGGCGCCACCCTTGGTTGAAGGGGAATATGAAGATCCATTCTCCGTTGCGGCCCTTATGGGCTCTCATAACCACTGAAAACTCTTCCTCCATTCGCCGTTTGTTCTCGTCGCCGATGTTGTAAAAAACTTAAGGCGTAATGAGGTGTTTTGTCTCGGCGAGGCGGACCGAGGCACAAGCCTCGGACTTACAAAAGAAAATCATAGAAAACAATAAATAGCCATCAAATTTAATAATTTATAACTATTAAAAACATCAAATTAAAGGCCTAAACTGTTTATAAACATCACATTAAAGGCCTAAGTTGTTTATAAACATCACTTTCCAGAACATTCAACTATTCAAGCAACAAAATCATCCCCATTAACGTCCTCATCTTATCTTCATCATCATTACCATCCACATTAATCTTGTTTGTGGTATTTTAAAAGAATTAAGCACACTCAACATTAAAAGAATTAACCACCCTCAACATTAAAAGAATTAACCATCCTCAACATTAAAAGAATCATGAAAATGCCCAATAAATTATGCCCAATAAATCTGAAAAAGGAAAGAAAACAGAAAAAGGAACACACAAAAAACTAAAATGTCCTGCTGCGAGCAATGTTGTAAAAACTTAACGCGAATGTGGCGTTTGTTCATGGTGGCGGCGTAAGCTCGAGGCGGTCCGAGCGCAAGCCTCGAACTATTTTTCCCATAAAAACATTAAATAGCAAGCAAACATCAAATTTAATAATTTATAATTCAAGAATATCAAACTAAAGGCATAAAATGTTCATAAAATATAAAACGAGGATTATCTGTTTTGTCTTTTAAATATAATTATTGCTAAGGTTGAATGTTTAATTGAGTATTGGGTTTTAAAATTAAGACTTAACAAGTATGAAATTTTGTTTAATTTTATTTGAGTTCTAAAATTAGCCCAAAACACTTGAAATTCGTAAAAGACTGAAATTTGAGGCTTAAGCCTCGAGGCTTCTCGAGGCGCTTAGCACTAACGCGCATCCCTCGGGGCTCAAGCCTCACGGACAACGGAAAAGGCTTAAGCCTTGATACTTTTGACAACGCCTCACCTCGAGGCGAGCCTCAAGGCGTAAGCCTCAAACGTTTTTCACAACAGTGGCTGCGAGCCATTGTTGCTGACGGCGATGGGTGGCGGTCGGCGACGGGTGGTGGCGGCTGTAGGCTGGTTGGCAGTCGGGAGGAGTTGAGAGGAGTGAGGACTGAAGAGGAGTCGCTTCCTATTCTTATTTCTTATGAGTTTTTGGATGTTTTTTATTCTATTTTAATTACATAGTTAGTGTTGACAATTTTAATTAGTAATGGGCTGTTAATTTTCAGCCTTAAAATGCATGGACTTTTTATTTAATTGTATATAGGCCTTTAAAAAACAATCCAAAACACCCTAAACCCATTAAGAAAACACAGAAAACCCTAAAATTTAACTTGCGCCTCTCTGCGCCTTTGAGGAGTACAGCACTGAGGCGGGCGCCTCAGCCCACTGAGGCTTAAGCCTCACGAATAGTAAAAAATGCGTAGGTTTGGAGGCTATTAGGTAGCGCCTCACCTCAAGGGGCGCCTCAAGCGTTTTTTTCAACATTGCTCGTCACCTGCATATGTGCGTGATTCAAAGTCCGTTGCCAGCTGCTCCATCTTTTGACCCACACTAGCCAAGACATCTCCACTTTCCTCATGCTAATATTTGTCAAGGATACAACGCGACAAATAGGGCCGGACTCAGTTTTCCGTAATTCGATCAACAACCCTCAACATTAAAAGAATCATGAAAATGCCCAATAAAACTGAAAAAGGAACACAAAAAAACTAAAATGTCCTGCTGCGAGCTATTGCCGCTGATGGCGACGGGTGGGGGCGGTCGGTGGAGATCGGCGACGGCGGTAGGCTGTTCGGCAGTCGGGAGGAGTTGAGAGGAGTGAGGGCTGAAGAGGAGTCGCTTTCTGTTCTTATTTCTTATGAGTTTTTGGATGTTTTTTTAATTTAATTACATGTTAGGGTTGACAATTTAAATTAGTAATGGGCTTTTAATTTTCGGCCTTAAAATGCATGGACTTTTTATTTAATTGTATATGGGCCTTAAAGAAACAACCCAAAACACCCTAAACCCATTAAGAAAACATAGAAAAACCCTAAAATTTAACTTGCGCCTCTCTGCGCCTTTGAGGCGTACAGCATTGAGGTGGGCACCTCACCCACTGAGGCTTAAGCCTCATGAACAGTAAAAAAGGCGTAGGTTTCAAGGCTATTTGGTAGCGCCTCGCCTCAATGTGCATGCCTCGAGCGTTTTTTGCAACATTGCTTGTTGCCTGCATATGTGGCGTGATTAAAAGTCCGTTGCCGGCTGCTCCATCTTTTGACCCACACAAGCCAAGACATCTCCACTTCCCTCACCTTGCTAATATTTGCCGAGGATAAAACACGACAAATAAGGCCAGACTCTGTTTTCCGTAATTTGATTTTCCAGGCAGGAGGGGGAAGATTAAAACAAGAGTTGATTGGATGGGTTAAACCAAAACGGTTTCAAAGTACTTTTAAGTTTCTATTAGGATGTGGAGTGGTGATCTTTAGCTAATAAATTATGTTTTCTTGTTTGGGGGTCCTTGCGCGTTTGTAACAATTTAACCTTTACAATTATTTGCTTGCATCTTCTACTTTCATATGGAAAAGAAAATGTTCCAGGCAGGAGCTCCTTGTGAATCTATTATGTATTTTAGTGCTTTGCTGAGCTCTGAACTAATAATTCACTCATTTTTAGGATTCTTACCTGGTTCTTTTTCTTTCATATTGTTCTGTTTATTGAATATATAGACTCATATAGTGAACGCGACTTCACTGATAAAGTGAATTTGGAATGTGCTGTTTCCAAATAATTATTTGATATGCCTTGTATTTAGGTACCAACTAACTCAAATGACCACTAGAAAACAAGCAATCTAGAACAAATACCAACATCTGCACTATGATTAATTTGTACAATACCAAACTTTTAACTTAAAATGTGAACTTTGTTTTTCTATTGAAATTGAACTATTGAAGCATAAAATTTGTTAAGTCGGACATAAATGGTTAGGTTGAAGATGGACCACTATTACCTGCTCTTAGGTGGGTTTGACTAGCCCAGATTGGTACTTCATACTCTTTTCTTGGACTTGTTATATTCTAGAGATTTGTATGAAATCTAATGGTTTGGATGGATATTAATTTGAGGTTCTCTTCTCTCTAGCATTGAACTATATTAAAATCTTGTGATTGCAGGTTTTATTCAGACATTTACAAGAACAACTTCTTGTGACCGAGGTATGTTTTCAAGGCTCAGAATGATTAGATAGAAGGAGATGTACACCAAGGTGCCAATGATTGATATTGCATCTTCTTCATCTTCTCTTTTTTCTTGGGTAACTTTTTTTGGTAAATTGCTATGCAGGGGAAGTTGAAAGAGTCAGAGTATCAGCTTGCACCCTGGCGTTCTGATACAAATTCATCTAATTTCACTCAGTCACCTGTTTATCCTAATGAGGTATGGTTGCCATTAGTATGCTTAGTTAATGACTAAAACTTACTTGATGCGCCATTTTAGATTAATGACGATTAGATTGAAGAGCTTCTCGATGATTGAGTTGGTGCCTGAGTTTTTAATAGTTGTCAATTTAGCTACTTTGAACTGATTGGATACAGTTCTCATTAAGTGCAGTAAATTAGCATTGTCCTTGTATCCTTAATGAGAATGAGGCCTGGGCCATGGATTAGTGCATATGAGTGTTGGGAGATCTGGGATTTAGGTATGGGCTGCCATGCCAGCTACGTCCAGATTGGAAGCGTTGCACACAGAGTTTGGGGATGGCGGTGAAGATGGCTGGATATGAGAGAGATTAAATGGTAGTGATCAGTGTAGGATGAGGCTCGTCTGAGATGCCGGGTGTATTATCCTTAGTTGGGTCGGAGTGGCGGGAAACAAGATAACTGGTTTGGGACAATAAGTGGTAGAAGAGATATGTATACATGAATCACTATATATCATATATTTTTACATTTTCTAGTTATTGATTCCCTCATGTATTGGCATAAGTATGCTTCATGTAGTATGTAGAGACTAGTAGTCATCTAAACTGTCTAAACTCTGGACCAGGTCAGTTGAAATAATTCTGACATTTCAGTTTACCCCATATTTGTGTTATAATAGTCTTCAGATACAATTGACTCAAGAGAAAGGTACACCTGGAAGGAGTCCATTTTTGTACCTAATTGACAATTAATGAAGTAATTTTGAATCATTTCAGGCATTAAGAAACAAACATTCCTTTTTATGATGTTAAGCATCTGCTCCTAGATGTTACCCTTTCAGTAAGTACCTTTTGCAAACTACTAAATTTGATATCTCAAACTCTTGAATGCCCTGCCAGATAAAGAGGGGGTTGGAACTGGTTCCTCAACAAACGTATTCTGATGGAAAGATACCATCTTCAGATTCTCAGACTGCAATGGTTGGAGATATTTTGGGTCTTCCTCAAAGTGGACCGGAGAACTTGAAGAATTCAGAGCACGAATTGGGGAGGCAGCAACCACTTGGAAGCAGGTTTGCTGCTCAAATAGATTCTAACTATAAACTGCATATGCTATCCCAATCTTCTGCCTTCGCAAGTCTGGTTGCATAAATGTTTTGTGACATTGATTGTCATATTTGGAGTGGAAACACATCCAAGGGTGCGATTATAATTCACACCTCTGTTTGGGTTGAAATGCATGGCCATCTCTTAATCTTAACATGTATGGATTAATTAGTTAACAGGATTATATATTAGTGCGGCAGTTCTGGATTAAGAATAACCACTCGAAAAATTGACTTATTAGTTTTTACCTACAATTTGTGAACTTCTGACTAAATTGAATTAAGTAATATTTGCTGATTTGACTTTGTTATGATTTCTGATGCACGTCTTGCCTGTGCTGTGGCAGAAAGTTCACACCATGGATGTCGTAGCTACAACCCTACAACCCATGACTTCCGTCTAGGGGGACCACAGAGAATTTGTCAAGCAAATTTTCTGCAACTTGTTTTTGTGTAATTTAAGGATAATTCTTGTAACCTCTATTGATTAAGACATTATCTTATATCAAGAAAGAATTTACGAGGGTGTTTGGTTAAGTTTATTTTAAAGAGCTTATAAGCTCCAAGAGCTTATAAGACATAATGTTTGAAGAACTTATAAGTTGTCATAGTGTTTGGATAATTGAGCTTATAAGCTGGAGAAAGAATCGTGAGTTAGAGAGAGAAAATCATATTTAGAGAGAAAATTGACGAGAGGTGAAGTCGATAGTGTATATGTAGAAAATAACGAACCATGACAAGGTTATTTTGGTAAATTCACTTTACTTATAAACTTACGAAAAAATAAGTTGGGGTTAAAATACTTATTTTTAGGGGAGTTTATTAGCTGTTGGAGCCAATTTTGTAAAAATCTCAAGACAGAACTGAGGCGTTTTACCTCTATGAGGCGAGACGGTAAGCCTCGAGGCGGTCCGAGGCGTAAGCCTCGTCAATAAAGAACAAAAAGAAAAAAATGTATAAAGAAAATATAAAATAATAGATTGCAAATGTAACATTAAATTAAAAGGTTTTTCAGTCTTAAAAACATCAAAATAAGTGTATATGAAATCTATTTACTGTTTTACACACCTCATCTCACTCACTATCTCATCTCACATTAAATTTATCCATTCTTTTATTCAATGGATTAAGCAAAAATGAATGAGAACAAGAAGAAAAAGAAAAAGAAAAGAAAGAAAGAAAAAAAACTGATCGGGATGGCTGACACGACGGCTGCCGGTGGAGATTGGCAACGGCGGTGGTGAGGGACGAGAGAGTTGGAGAGATATGGCAGAGAGAGAAGAGTTTGCTGCTTTTCTTCCCCTTTTCTGTTTTTTATTTTAATGTTTAAAATTCAGATTAGGGTTTTAATCCATTGGGCTTTTATTTTTTTAGTTTGGGCCCTAAAAAATTGGCCCAAAACGTGAAATTGAACCTAATTTGCATCAAAACATTAAATTGATAACAGCCTCTTTAGCGCCTCCAGAGAGCCTCTGGGTCTCCAAGCGGCCTGAGGCACACGGCGAGGCCTACGACCGGAATCTGCAAAGAAAGGCGGCTGTCCCGGGGCGTTTTCCGGCCGCCTCGCCTTGAGGCGCGCCTCGAGGCGGCCGCCTCGGGCGCTTTTCACAACAGTGGTTGGAGCTTAATTTCACAACTTATACGATGTTTAGGAACTTATTTTGCCAAACATTTTGCATGAGCTTATAAGCTCCTAAACAATTTATAAGCTGTTTTGAAGAGCTTATAAGCTTAGCCAAACACCCTCTCAATTGTACCGTGATTCCATAAGACGTTTTTGGAACAGTTCATTTGGATATAGTTAAACTCTTCATCGAGATAAGGTCTTAAGATATCAAAGGTCCTACACCAATGTAATGCATTAGTTCGAGAAAGTGTCCTTATTATGACCGATGGTGATGGGTCAAGAAAGGCCCTTCTCTTGAAAATTCTTATTTAAGAAAAAAGTTGAAAAGCTAACCTCCAGTGCTGGGATAGAAGATCGCGCCCACGCTGAATCGAACAAACTATACTTCATAACACTTCCAGAAAAGGAAAGAATCTCTTTCATTGTTTGTTGCATTGTCAATCTTTGTTTGTTTGTGTTGTCAGGCAGGTAGAAAGAAAAAGCAATTGAATAATCTTTGCAGTGAGTGTGTGACGACCAAGAGATGCATAGCCCGTGAGCTAAAGTTCTCAGTTTCTGCCATAACTGGCTTTACTAAATGGATTCGATCCCACCTTTATTGATATACATTCAAGTAATTTTCGACCAAGCGTGAAGCTTTGTTAAGCAAGAGCTCATGGGCCCACGAATGTGGTTTCGATCCTTCCGGTGATGCCAGCCCTAAGCAACACCGATTCACCATAGATATGTCGAGAACCCTTCTTAAATTATGTAAAAGTGAAGAACTGAAATGTGGTCCTATTTAATGAAGATTAGTAATGACTGTTGTTTTGTGGACTTTGTAAGATTAGTAATGTTCTCTTGATACTTCTGTTGATTTTTAAAAAAGTGCATACTTGTTCTTTAGGAACACAGCATCCCATGAAGTATCTCCACAGCTTGCATACAGCCAGGCAGATCCACAAAGTGTTCGAAATAATGAAGCTACAATCAGTAAAAAAGTCACATTTGGTGACCTTGTTAGAAGTAGTGAGTTGGATGAACATGAAAATAGAGGACAATTGGGTGATAGAGAGCCATCGGCTAATTGGAATTCCAACACTGCAGCTACTGTTACTCTGGATGATCCCAACTCGTCATTTTCTCCTTTTCTACCACCGGTTCTTGAGGAACCCTCATCCTCGTTCTCTGAGGGTCTGCACTTGTTGATACCATTTTCCTTACTGCTTTGAGCATGGTATAGTGGTCACAAATAAAAAATTGCAAATTATGATCAGCTGCAGATGATGATCCCCTACCAGCAATTGATGGTCTCCAGATCTCAGGTGAAGCTTTTCCTGGTCAGCAACTACAAGCATGCGGATACTCTATTAATGGAACAACCAGTTGTAATTTTGAGGTGCTTCAGCTGTCCTTTCTGTAGGAAACTTTTGTCTTTTTTAGTGGGTTACTTTTTGAATTGCAGTAGTTTATGCGTGTTCTGTTCTAATCACATAATACCCCCCTGAATTTGCAGTGGGTGCGGCATTTGGAAGATGGATCATTTCAATACGTTGATGGTATTCATTTTAGTATAATCCAGGTTTTAGTTCAATTTAGCTCTTCCTCTAAATTGGGATTTATCCCTAGCAACTAATTTGCAAATTATTCATAACAGGAGCAAAACAACCGAACTATCTTGTTACTGCAGACGATGTTCATACTCGTCTGGCCATTGAAGTACAACCATTAGATGATAGAAAACGGAAGGTAACATTGGTTGTGCAGTTGAGTTCAGTAGTCCTTTATTTTGTTTAAGATGGATAACGAGTAACTTGGATAAGCCTTTCTTTTCCCCTTGAGAATGACTTAATCATTGTATTTTGAAACATAACTGAGAATACTGTTGAAACTTTGTGATTTCAGAGTTTCAAATATTTGATGAGATCCTTCTTTTTGTTCCTTGAAAGCGAGTTAATCGTTGTAGTTTGAAACATAACTGAGAATAATGTTGAAAGTGATGTTACTCGAAAAGAAATAGTTAAATCAAAACCTGTTGTATTTTGGTTGAACTTTTGGGTAGATTTTGTGGGATTAATGCTAGTTATGTTTCTCTGGTATGTATTTAGAGTTAATTGTTCTACTTCCCCAAGCCTGCAATTCTGTAAAATTTATTGGGCCATCTTTCCTAATAGCTGTTTAGGGAGTAAGATGTGTCTGCCACAAGTAATGGTGGAGATGGACTTGATTAGTTCCTGAATCTGTAGAAAGGTTCTAGAAAATTAATAGCTTAAATTCTAAATCAAGTCTTCCTTTGGCAAATAAATGTTAATTCTATGTCAACCATCAGTGTGCTTGGGGCCAAATATTGACTGTTTTGCTGCCAAATGTTGACTGTTTTGCTTGCTCATAATGTCTGATGTCCCTTTCATTTTCTGGGTATTTCAGGGTGAACTTGTGAAGGTCTTTGCCAACGAGCACAGGAAAATTACTTGTGGTAATGGATACTTGACAAGTCATAACCTTAGTTCGTCCTTTACTTTGAAGGTTTAGGATATCTGACTTGCTTAAATTTTTGTCCTTTACTTTGAAGGTTTAGGATATCTGACTTGCTTAAATTTTATAAATAATTGTACTCCCTCCGTCCCACCCAAGACGGCCCATTTCTTTTCGGCATGGTTATTTAGGAGAAATGTATAAAGTGAATAAAGTGATAAAAAGTAGGTAGGTCCCACAACTTTTGAATAGATAATTATTTCCTAAAAAGGAAACAAGTCATCTTAGGTGGGACAGCCCAAAAAGGAATACAGGCCATCTTGGGTGGGACGGGGGGAGTATTTCTTAAACATACGCCTAGCCAGCATTGGTAAGAACCTAATTAGAGGAAAAACTTCTGCTTGTCTCATCCACTATAGACATTCTTCCAAAATTTTAAAAGTGGAAATAATGCAGTTTATTTGCAAATTGTTGCCCGAATTCTACAATCTGGTTTTAATTATGTGAGCATGCTGAAATAATTTATTTTTCCATACTATTTCTTAATTTTGTGCTTGATTTCTTTGGTGGTTGAATGTGGTTTGATTTGAACATTATGCATATTTTGTCAAGAAAATTTCCAAAGCTCTTTTTTTATTCTGGGACCTGTGATACATTTCTTAGTAATCAGTTTGTTGACTGTTACTAGATACATTGAGCCAGATCATGTGGTTAATGAGCTATGTCTGCATGGCTGTCTTTGACGTAATAGGGTTTCTCCTGGTCGGTGTCTAAGTTATATATATGTTCCTAGGTAGAGATATCATCTCTCTCTCTCTCTGAGATCAGGGCTTCCTGTCTCAAAATTCTCTCTTGTGAAATATTGCAGATGCAGTGATTGTTAATAAAAAAATCTGAGTTGATCTTGGTATATTTTATCTTAAAAAGTTTTTCATCCATAGAAATAATGTGCAGTAGTAAAGGTCAGTGCTTCTAGTGTCATATTTATGTGAATTTCTTGTGCTTCCATTTCAGTAATTGTATTCTTTCTGATTAGTTGATGAAAATTTATTGCTATTAAAATCTAATATGCCTATATTTAGTTATTAATTTATGTTCTCTTTCTTGCAGATCCTGAAATGCAGAGGTGCATTGAGAGGAACCTTTATACTGGTCGTGCTTCTTACAAGCTCTCCCTCTCGGTATGAATCACAATGTGATTTTTCTTCGTCTTCTGGGGTTAATTAAAATTCAAAATTGTGAGTATGGGGTTTAGTAATCCAACTTCAGAAGCATCTTGTGTGATAGCAGTATATGGTAGGTTTGAACTTTAAAAACAGAGCATAAAGTCAATTAAAGTACTTGTAGTATCAACATTTGGATATGTATCTATTGAGGCAAA
The DNA here is from genome assembly GCA_036937905.1 of Salvia rosmarinus. Taxonomy (NCBI): domain Eukaryota; kingdom Viridiplantae; phylum Streptophyta; class Magnoliopsida; order Lamiales; family Lamiaceae; genus Salvia; species Salvia rosmarinus. The sequence goes on from CM072819.1 coordinate 44,330,008, forward strand.
TCCCTTGAGGGGTGGGACAAATTAATCTGATACTTTAACCTCACATATATAATTTCTAATAGACCTTTATCTTGAAGGGCTCTATTGATTGATCTGTTTGTTTTTTTCTTATCCTTTGTTTGTGAAGACTGGATATCTTGATATATGGGAGCCGGCTACGTTGACTGTTAAAAGGGATGGTTACAGCATAAAATGTAGCGGTCCTAGCGGTGTTGTAGTCACTGAGAAGTTTTCATCATCTACAATTGTATGTATTTTCTATCTACTTTATTTTATTATATTTCATCATCAATACTACCCTTCTCCACATGTATACCTGCTGGATGTGGAGATCTTTGGGAGCAGGATAAAATTCTTACAGTTGTACTGGCTATTTAGTTAAAGTAATGGTTTAGTCTTTTGCTCAATTTTTTCTGCCTGATCAAAACTAAGCATACACCATGTCCCAATGTACACTTCCCAATGCATCACCGTGACTTTTTCTTCCCAACTTCTTACCCGAAAACAGAAAAACAATAACTAATACACCGTGACTTTGTTAATTTCAAGTTCTATGCTTTATTTGAATTGCCTATCTATAATAATTATTATGTTTGAACTGCTACCTGTTATGAACATGTATCCTGTTCTTTTTGTCTTTTTTTTAGGTCTCTATCCCATATGGAAGTCCAACAGAGTTCTCTATAGTTGATTCTATGGGTGCTGAACGCATCTTGAGAGTTGACAGTAGCTTGACAGATATAAGTGGGTAAGTTTTTGGTGGATGGTTATTTGTTACTCTTGAAAATGTACTTGGCAAGCTGAGAGCTTACTGAAACTATGACTGATGTTATAATCTTGCTGTGTCCAATAAGTAGTGTCTTTTGAACTTTTCTGGCTGGTTTTGCTGCTATGAGATTGGGGAAAAAAGAAGAAAAAAAATCAGATGAAAAGCTCATTAAGAAAGGGTTAATTGCATATTTAATCACCACCTTAGGGCCAAATTTGGTTTACAATATTATTTTCAATGTGTAGCAAATTCATACCCAACCTTTTGATTTGTTACAATCGGGATCCACCCCAATTTATTCGGCCACCCGAAATCCGACGTAAGAGCCGGTTGATGCTCAATGTCTTACAGTTTACAATATGTGGATTGAATAAATTATCAATATGTGGATTGAATAAATTACTTGTCGGATTTTCGTTGGTTGGATAAATTTGAGGTGATTCCAATTGAAAGGTTGGGTGAATTTACTACACATTGAAAGTGATGTTGTGAACCAAATTTGGGCCTAATGTGATTTAATATGCAATCAACCCTTAAAAAAGCTATTACTTCTGGGAATTTAGTGAAAGTTCAACATCTATGATAAAAAAGTATTTCTATGATAAATTCCTATGAATTATTGCAATGCTGCTAGAGTTAGCATTATGAATGTGCTTAGTAGCACATTTAAGATTTGTCACAATAACACCGGTTACTAAATGCTTCCTGGCTTATGTGGACTTCTGCCGTGAAAAGGTCTTAGGAAAGTGAACATGTTAGAATGCAAACTATGCTTTGATTTTATAGATCTTTGGGAGAGGATAATAGGTCAAAGAATATTATAAGCCTATATTTTATGGATCTTTTTTTAGACATGTGTTGTATATATGCAGCATAACAAGCTTTATTGTTTGCTTGTTAACCTTTTTGGATTGTGTTGGTGAGTTTCTGGTGATGATATTCATGTTGAAGAGTTTATTTGTATTTGTGTTTCCTTACATGTCTCTACTTATTTAGATAGACTTTATATGGTAGGTAGATCCTTTTATTTTAGGATTAGATTGTAACCTAGTTTCTATTCCCCTATATGTATGGGAGCCTTGTGTTTCTTTTTGTTCTTTCTACTGATAAGTGATGAAAAAATTCCCAGAATTGGAAGGATTTTTTTCTTTACATCTGAACTGACATCCTATCAAATGTGGCTTTTAACATTACCAGTTGTTGAGATATTTCAAGTGTATTTATACACGTAGAAGAATTTTAGATACAAAAGGATTCACATCCTATATCAAATAAATATATATATATATATATATATATATATATATATATATATATGTACACACATATATAAAATTACTAAGTTATTCTTAAAAGATAAAATAAAATAAGGATATTTAGGTAGGGCTGACATTCGTGCGTGTCGGGTCGTTATCGTGTCGACACGATAACGACATGACCTGATAAGGTCAAACACGAACACGACCCGTTAAGAATTTGTCCGACACGAACACGAAATGTACGGACACGACACGAACACAAATATGACACGATTTTTTTCGTGTTGACACGACACGATAACGACATGACACGACACGAAACAATAAATTTAAATCAAAATTAGAAAATAAATAAATAAATAAAAGAAATAAAAATATATAAAATATAATTAAATTAATATTAAATATATATAAATATTATAAAAATTATACGAAAACTATACGATCCAACACGAACACGAATGCAACACGAAAATTATCGGGTTACACGAACACGACACGGATCCGACATGAACACGACACGAAATTATCGTGTCCGACACGATAAGGACACGAACACGATAAGGCTGAACACTAACCTGTTAATTTCGTTCGTGTCGTGTTCTCGTGTCGTGTCGAAAATTGTCCGCCCTAATTATAGGTATACCAAATTTTGTAAGGACACACTGTTATAATTGTTATAGATTAGAGAGCAAGTTTAGTGGTGGATATTCTCTTCCAATTCATTGCTTGATCCTTTTTTCATTTTCTTTCTATATTTTTCAGCTCAAGAGACACCATTGTTCTCACCTTCAGGTTATTCATCTTAAAGGTATATTTCTTGATCCTTTAAATTCTGCCATAAATCATACATGAGAGATTTGTCAGATCTTGTAAATGCCCTGCATGTAAGCAAAATTGTATTACAGCTCATGTATCCAGAAAGCCTTAGGAAATCAACAGGAAGTGGTTGTGTTTTTCAAGTTCTGCACAGGTTTTGTAATTTATGACATACCTTGCAAGTGTGTGAATAATTGAAACTAAAATATTTTAGCTTACATAATCAAATTCTTGCTGTGCTATTTTCGATAACCGGCAATTCTTGGACCTCTCGTCGCCAAATTTTATGATCCCCATGCAATTATTTGATTATTTCATAGTGTCTGGTATCTGGCTTTTTGCTGAATTGCACTTCATATTTACAAGCTATCTGCCTTGTGTTGTTTTTCTTGAGTAGTTGTCAATATAAACTCCTTAGCTATGAATTGATTTTGTTCTGTTCTTCTGTGAGCTAGGTAGCGTCTGACTTCGTGTAGGCCTGTTTGCTAGGGTCATGTAAATATAGAATAGCTATATGAAAGGTAGATGTGATGGTCTTGTAACTTTCTTGCAACCTCTATCAAAACTTGGTATATGAAAAATCATCTGGTTTTGATGCAACATCGTGCTGTAAAATCTTTAAGAGGTTTTGCTTGTTTATGTGAACGAGGCTGCTTAACTTGAGAATATATGTTTCAAATTTGCTCTGATAGATTCTCTTCTTTATGATTATTCCAACAAATATTTCAGGCTGGTGAGAAGAAGAGGAAGAAGAGAAGTCTATTCTTCAACAAGTAAAAATTTATAAAAATCCAATTCTGTTGCGCATCTGTCATATATATATATCTATATTTGCCTGTGCTGAATAGGACATGATTCGTTTATAAATAGGGAATATTGTAGTTTCTTGCAATATAGATTTCCTGACAATTGTGACTTGTATAGAGCTCGCTTTCAGATTTTAGTGTACTTCTATGCCCTTTTCGGTAGTGTTGATGGCTGTTTTCACTTTTTCATTGAAATCTTCTCGCCTTACACTTAAACAAACAAATAAAAGAGTATTACAGCATGTGTTTCTGAAACGAAAGCTTATTGATGATTACTTACGCCTTATGAACGAATATAGTACCCTTTAATTTGCTTTTTTTGGTTGGATTTCTATGAGACTTATAACATGAAAATCCAGCGTTTAAATGTTTTGTCAAGCCATAGAATATGTGATATCCAAATGGTGTGCCACTTTTATACTAGTTTTACACCCGCGCAGTGCAACATCCTATCTCGTTTATAACGTTAGAATGTTGATGTAATCATACACATCAGTTTTACATTTTTAAGTATTCAAAAAATGTGAAAATGTGAAAGGATCAAAAACATCTCCGTGAAATTTAAAGTGTGTTTATTTACAAAATTGTATAAGTTGTACATTGAATTTTTTATTTGGTAAACTGCACTATACGTTTTATAGAAAAAAACGACAATTAACCACCAAATCTATAACATGTCAAATTTAACCAATCTTGTAAAACCATGCAAGAAATACCTGAATGTTGACTTTATCCTTTACACTAGTCCAAATAGCTAAGAACAATTCAATTTGGCCATGGATAAGCTATTTTTTTTATACTTTGTTATGTGTAATCTTATGCTTCTAAAATGGTATTAGAGTTTAGGTTTTTATTGAGAAAATATAAAATATTTAATTAATAGCGTGTTTTTCTAATGGAGGAGACTCCAAGAATTGAAAAATAGACAAGAACATCTAAGCAAAATGCTTAGATTTTATGATAGAAGTTTTGAACAAAGCGTTCAAAACAACCATATAACAATGATCATCCGAGCATTTCATGAGGATATGTGGATGACAGATGAGACACTTACAATCAACGACCATTCATGGAGGCATTGAAAATTATTAGAAATAGTTGTCATCCACCCCACGATTGATGGAGTTAAAAGAAAAGGGAGCAACATCTACTCTAAGTTTCACAGAAATTTCATCGAATTCTTTAAATTTGGTGGAGTTACGGGAAATCTAAAAGATGGTGCAATATTATGGCAATAGCCTATATGATGTACCACTTGAACTAAGCAAAATATTCATGCAGTAGGATGAGATTCTCACCCAATTGCAAAGTATCAAGAAGAAGGTTGATGGCCTAGAAAGAGATACATACCAAAAAATCGTCAAGAAACCAATGGGTGGAAACAAGTTTTCATCCACAGAGGTGATCAACGATAAAACTCGATCTGAAAGAATTATTCGACTCTTGAAAAGGGAAAATGAATACCCTTGAAAGAATAGGATTAAACAAGTTACATGAGTTAGCAGAATTATTTGTTAATCTCAATATGGTGGATTTGAAGATGATCCACGATATCCCAAAGGAGGAGCCACGAATCCCACCACAAGGAGTACCACCTATTGATCCTATGGAGTGAAGAGGTCAATACGAAACTGGCCAAGGACCCGACATAGAATTTGCAGCAGAATAAGCCAGAGTCAAATCACAAGAAAAGAGGCAAATACCCAGAATACAAGACACAGAAAGCCACCTTGGAGCCTATTCATCCCTATGGATTGACGCTCGATCTTGACGAAGTTAGTTTCAAAGATCGGGAAGACATCATAGATATTTTGAGGGATTCAATGAAGAAAAGAGAAAGAAATATTTGTTAACTCTATACAATCTGAGAGTTGTGGTCTTGGAACAAAGGACACTCAACAAATTTCTTTGACTTTTTACTAAGTATCAATATCTGAGTGCGGTCAATGAATATTTTACAAGAGAAATGTTTTTCCTGAAGTTTCCTAGTCCATGGAGGGAAATATTCATTAGGGATTACAAACCAGGAGGATATGCTAACAGCATTTCAAGAAGAATGTCCTATGTTCATAGGAAGCTGTCAGTGGTGTCAACAAGCAACCACTCAGAGAAATCTCAAGAAATTGAGAAAGATCAACAAATCAGCTGTGATTGGTGATATGATAGATATTCCAACAGAAATCGGAAGAAAGAAGAACATGTTTCAACCGTACAACAAAGGAAGGAGAGAAAAAGTTTTTGGAGGCCAAGGACGATGTGATCACGACAAAAAGCTAAACATTATAAATTTGGATAGAGAAACAGACCAACAAGAATACGGTATCAAGCTCAATGATCGAGTTCTCAAGAGCAAACACCGACGAAAAAGACTTTCAGTCTAGCTCATACCAGAGCTAATAAAAGCTTAAAGGATGGCAACTGCTTGATGTATGGTGCAAAATGGCATATTTTCACAAATTGCCCGCAAAATGAGAAAAGAGAAATGTGGAAATTGAGTTCACACCAGACATCGACGATGCCGTATACTATCATGAATTGGTACAAGTATATCAATTCGAAGATATACTCTCAGATTAGAGTATATATGAACATGAGAAAATCTTCACGGGAGAAGAAGAATCTGATGAATACTTTGTCACGACCGAACTTTGCTAAGGATAGCCAAGCCGGGAAAACTGCGACTAGGGAGGGAAAATTAGAAGAGGGGATAGAAAGGGGATTGATGTTGCTAGAATGAACCTATTTGAACGAAAATTATCCAAAATGAATTATAGACAAAAGGGGGTCAGTCACAAGGATCAGACCACAATAAGTTCATAACATTGGCTCAATTATGAAGGATCGAGCATTAGACTGACTACAAAAAATGAGTGTACGCAGCGGAATATGAAATTAAGATACATGTATGAGGACATGTATCTTCCCCAAGAGTTTATCTAATATGTCTAACAAAAGCCCGCTTGACACTCCACCTTCAACCATCACTGCTCAACCTGCACATTTAGAAATACATGCAGGGCTGAGTACAAAAACACTCAGTGGTCACATGCCGAAAGATACTTATATAATTGTCAAGCCATTTCCAACAGTAATGCAAGAGATTTTAACGTAAAAGGCCCAAGCTTACTAAATTCTTCTGTGAATCTTAAAGTTCGACTGATCAGTCTAAGTTCTTTTATAACCACCATATCTGTAACAATTGTTGTGTCCGGGGAAGGAGGCCTCCTTCCACGGTCACCGGACCGGTCAACCCTTTAGGATGACTCTCGGTCACTTGTGTACACAAATCCTGCATAGGGGTCCCTAGCACAGGACTTGAATTCGATTCTCGAATTTTTGGCATAGCCAAACACATATAGGTATCATATATAAATCCTAAAACATTTATGGCAAGACAATATTTGAAAGATTTTCAATTCAAAGATTTTGAAAAGAAAATAACTGCTTGAATGAATCATTTGATTTTGTTTATATATAAGAAAGCCCACCTGTCAGCACTATTGCTCACAAGTTCACAATCCTTTTCGTTGTTGTCACGTCACCCCATCGTTCGACCTTTATCGCAATAAAATAAATAAGAAGTCCGAACGAATAAACATTCTTATCAAAAGAACTTCTAAATCTTATTCGATAAGATTTTATTAGGGGTTTTACATTCTTACTAAGTCTCGCGTTTATCGATAATAACAATTATTGAAAATCCTAGCCCATCCTCTAATATCTAGAAATTAAAGAACGCTTCATAAGTATGCTTGATTTAGATTGAATCAATCGCTAATTACTTATGGATATTAGACGGGTCTTAATTAATTATTCCATAATTGAAAACTAACCCAATAGCTTATTTTATGAGTCTAACTAACTCATCTTAAACTAAATTTTATTAATCATTAGGGTATGGAAACCTAATTTAATAATAAAAGAAATTCGGATTTTCGCCCCAAAATTTTCCAATTAAAGGTCTTCTAAATATTTAAAATTAAGAACCACAATCCAACTTAATTTAATTAAAACAAACCCAAGAGATTAACAAAGGCAATCCATATCTCTTTACATAATTTATTGGGTCCAGATTTAATATGATTTTAGTCCATCACCTTTTTATTTTCGGCCCACACAAAATGGAGTAAAACAAGTCCATCCATTCTCCTCAATATTCGGCCCACACTACTAAATACAAAGCCCATCCCTTTTTCTTTATTTCTCTTCTCGGCCCAGCCCAAAAAAATTGGCCCAACCTATTAAATAATTAAACTACACCCTAGCCCCCCTAACTCTGATCCTCTCTCACTCTCGCATCACATGCAATTTCTACAGGGAGCGCCGTCTCCCCTTCTCCCCTTCTCCCTCCGGTGCCGTGCTCCCTTCCGGCGAGTCGTCACCGTTGCTGCCGTCCCCCTACTGTTCCCACCCTCGTCTCTCTCTGTAACAACCCGAATTTTTGAATACTATTATAGCCGATTAAGTAGTTTTATTTAAGAAATTCTTTATACATTATACGCGCTCAAATTTTCATTAACTAGTCGACCATTATTTATTAATTACAAGAATCAAATTAAATGAACAATTCACGAAATTTGGAAAATTAATACATAACATAAACGAGTCGGATAAATTAGATCGCACTAATTTGTCACATCATCACTTTTACTTATATTCCTCTACCTTTTATAACCCTTACCATCAACCATCCCATCCAATCCCATCACATCCTATTCCCCTAATTACCTACCTAAATAGAACTTACAGAACCTAACACTCCATCACTACTATTGTTCTATTCTTTCATTTCAAACGGCCAATTATTTTGCATCACAGAAGAAAGAAGGAAGAATCGAATATTTGACGATATATTCCGTACCTTTCTAAAAACCGATCCTTGTTTACCAACCACACACTGTCTAACCAAATCAAATTCTCTCTTGATACGTTCTCAAAAATCCGATTAAATGGATTCTTCCCAACTAACGAAGAGATCTTGGCTAAATTGCCACATATGAAATTGAGCACAATTTTGCAAAGAAATAGCCCACTTTCTCGAGAGATGGGAAACATGCTCAATATCATTTGATTGAATAGTTGACCCACCCTTTGTTGTTTGAAGAAACCTCCACTTCAATTAGTATTTTTCACGAAAAGCAGACATGAGATAAGAAATCGGTGTTTCACTAAGATTTCAATAGCGGTCCCAATTCAAGTTGATTCTATTTTGCCTCTTCCTCGAGAAAGACGATCAAATAATTCCCAATCACGGTCCTTGCGGATCGGATCATCCATATAATATACAAAAGAAACTCCGGATATTTGATATCTTTCTCTTTGAATAAGATCTCAATTCCAATGATGGTTTCATTAGATATCTTACAACTAGAATCCTCTTTTTCGATCCAGTTCCTCCACCACCGCAAACCCCGTTAGATTCGGGCATGCTACACTTTTAGTTATTGGGAGAACCCAAGTACTCTCTTTCGGATTCGAAACAACTCTCGAGATCTTTTTCTTTTGGAAGATACAGAGCGAAATAATCAACCTATTGATATTGGAAGACCCAACCGATTCTTCCAATGTATCATTTCTGGGTCCAATGGAATTCATAGGTCTTCTCAAACATCCTGTAGCATCGGCTCTTGAGCAGAAGCAATACAAGAACATCACCATCTCAACAAGGAACTCTTGAGCAGAAGCAGAAGCAGAAGCAGAAGCAGTTCTAGTGACCAAGGCACTCGTCTTTACTCAAGCAGAAGGCTGTCACATAGGAGATATGCATAGACTACACGGAATTAAGTGGGAAGATTATAAAAGCATGGATCCTTTACCAGGGATAAACTTTAAGAAACTCAAACGGATAAGAAAAAGTTGTGTGTTCTTTGAGAATGATCCATGATAGTGGTACCATTAACTAGATAAAGGAAATGAGATGCTCTAGAATATTTTTAACACACCAAAATAACAGCGCAATCTGTTGGAGCTTGGAAAGACTCCAACAGTCCGTAAAGAATTGATAAATCGAATTTCCACCCATACTAAGGCAATCTTGGGTTAATACTTATATATTATATCCTTATGTATTTCAAGTATGACAAGGAACATTAAGAATAGCTGAGAGACATCTCCAAAACATAAAATTGTTAAAGACTAAGCAATTTTAAAGCCAAATTCAATCTATGCAGGAAATTGGCTAATTAAAGTGATGTTCCTTAGTCATACAATGTTGTTAGAAGAAATTAGAAATAGATGTCACAAGAGTGAAGTGGTAAAAATCTAGAGTTGTTAACTACCCCTATGGAAAAAGAAATTAATGGGTCTGATAGGACACCATTGGGAAACATTGAAGAATTCTGCAAGACATCAAAACCAATGAGATTACTATACTTAGAGAATATTGAGTATACTCGTACCAACAGTTGAGAAGTGGGTTTCTAAGAATTCAAGACAAGATTAGTAATAAGAACCAACCTTAACCATCGTCCTAGGAAGCAAAGTCTAAAATCTTCATATGTGGAGATATTAATCGTTCAAGTGGAAGAGTTCGAATGAGAGGAAGAGATCAAGGCTCGAACTAGCGAGAGTTTACATATTGTCATAGTAATTGCCATCTAGAAAAGACCACATTGGTAACCAATACCCTGAACAGGAAAGAAATGTGAAAATTGGGCAAAATTTTAAAAATAAAAATAAAAATTTCTAGATACGTCCTTGTCATTGGAATACATCTCGTTGAGGGTATCACACATAGCTTTGGTAGTTTCTAAGAACATGATGATCTTACTGACGGACGACTCCAAACTATTGAGAAGCCATATCATGAAAGAGAAATCATCAGCACACCAAGATTCATAATTGTCATCCGTAGCAGCAAGAGAGGTATCCAGAACATGGTGCCACTTCTTGTGATCACACAAATAGATAGAAAAAAAAACGACACGAGACCAAGCATATAGTTAGAACCAATTAATTTTATAGCGGTTCCCAAGGCAAGTTTAGAGTCAGATGTGATAAAAAGAAGGCAGTGAACAAAACCCTAAATAGAAAAGATGTGTCTTATAATGTTATTAGATAAATCCAAGAAGGATGTATGAGAAACTGATTAGTGACTTAGTCACACTCAGCTTGGAGAGGTTACTCCTACCAAAGCCAAAGTTGAATAGCGTCGTTAGCCGAACGACTATACTGGCTTACAAGAAGAAGTTATAGTCGGCATAAATTGAGAATAATGACTTATTAGCAACAAATTAAGGTCGTAATTTAAAGGACACATAGAACGATGCATCCACAGCCAAATCTATGGTGGCCGTGAGAGTACTCTAGAGTAGACAATAGGTTCTACCAAAGATGGCACGCAAAAAAACAATCGCAATGGGTCTCGAAAGAGATCGATTGATGAAATTAACGCATCTTCTGCCAATCAAGAGGATAGTAGATTGGAGAAATTAAAGTTCTACATTAAAGAAGAAATGTATATATTCACATACACAAATTGCGATCAGGTTGACTGTAAATTTTTTTGATGGACGACGAATTTCAGAGCAGTTTAGAAGGAATTAGGATTCCTCAGCTAAACAGAAAAAAAATAACATCTATCCTGGAACAACGATCAGTCGGAATGGATGTATTAACCTTAGAATATTCTATACTAGATTTAGTCTCAGACAAGAATATAAAATGAGAGGATTTCCATCTCTCACAAAACTTGCTTCATTGAGCGATCTTATAGATGACACCATATAAGATCTCATACGGTCACATAATGTGGATTCTCACCCCACAAGGGTAAAGTCAAAAGGATAAGACATAAAGATCATATATAGTCAAAGAGACGATTAAGGTAATCGTACAAGATCAAAATGTATTAATAAGCATCAGACGAGCAAGGTATATCACACATATCAACGCTGATCACATTCAAAGTTAAGTATTGAGGACTAAGTTATTCCTCTAAATGTTATCTTTTAAGATAATTCATATATAGGTTATGCGCATCAGAACAGTCAAAGTAGGAGTTAGGAGTTTAAGCTCAAACAATTATTTCCACAAGATGAGCTAAGGTAAAATATTCCAAATTTTACATAAGGTATACAAATTTTGGGACGAATTTTTTTTAAGGAGGATAGAATCTAACAAACCCAAATTTTTGAATACTATTATAGCCGATTAAGTAGTTTTATTTAAGAAATTCTTTATACATTATACGCGCTCAAATTTTCATTAACTAGTCGACCATTATTTATTAATTACAAGAATCAAATTAAACGAACAATTCACGAAATTCGGAAATTTAATACAGAACGTAAACGAGTCAGATAAATTAGATCGCACTAATTTATCACATCATCATTTTTCCTTATATTCCTCTACCTTTTATAACCCTTACCATCAACCATCCCATCCAATCCCATCACATCCCATTCCCCTAATCACCTACCTTAATAGAACTTACAAAACCTAACACTCCATCACTACTATTGTTCTATTCTTTCATTTCAAACGGCCAATTATTTTGCATCACAGAAGAAAGAAGGAAGAATTGTTTTCTTCTTCTCAAACATCCTGTAGCATCGGCTCTTGAGCAGAAGCAATACAAGAACATCACCATCTCAACAAGGAAAAGGTAGCCTTCAACCTTAGTTTCAATTTTCGATTTAAGTTTCACACTATATTCTTATACAATCTCAAAACCTTAATCAAGCTAGAGGTAAATCAAAATGATTTGAGTAGACCATTTCAACTCATATCATGAACTCTATACATGTGAGCTTCCAAATGATAATGAACAGACACAGGAATAGAAGCAATTCATAAGACATGAAAAAGAACAACATACGTATTTTCCTTTTCCATAACACAAGAACACATACAAATCGTTAATCTTTAGGGATCCAACCCTCTGTACACTCACATAAATTTTGAAACTGAAATAGAGAAAATAAAAGGAAATAGAGATAGAGCAAGGTGCTCGACTGGATCCTATAGATTTGGGGTATGTTGTTAAGTGAGCCTGCCAAGTGGACCTGAGGCTCGACTGTGGGCAGGGCTGGGTGTTGGAGTCGGGGCTGTTGTGTGAGCCAACGATGGAGATGGCATAGACGATGCCACTGTGTTGCTGCTGTTGTTTTCGACGTCGAGGGAATGGCGGGATTGACGGCTCGACAGCTAACTACTCGACCAGGTCCGAAAAGGCGTAGAACGCAGCAGCGACCTGCTGTTGACGAAGAATGGTGGTGCTTGGGAGGCAGCGACATCGGTGCGGTGAAAGACGATAACGGTGGCTAGCTGTTCGATGGAGCGGGGGAACAGTGGTGGTTGCTGTCCGTTTAGCCAAGGAGTGGAGAAAGAAAGGACAACGACGATTATTGATGCTGCCGGAGAACGGCGGCGGGACTTGCAAGTTGTCGCACAGCTGAGAATGATATAGGGAGTCAGGAGGCGAGAGAGAGAGACGAAGGCTGTCACTATGGTGGCGCATACGCCGGAAGAAGTCGCCGGCAATGTGCCGTCTATGATGAAAGAGGTGGCGGCAGCGGCAGTTGTGAGCAAGAGGGAGAGATGTTCAGTGTGTGAGGCGAGAGAGAGGTGGAGGAAGTAGTAGGCTAGGTTAAATTGCTTCTAATTATTGTTTATTGGGCTGGGCCTAGTTGCTTTTTTGTGTTGTTGGGCCGAAAATTTGTGGATTATAGTTCTATTTACCAATACCAATTGTTCTTAAAGTTGTGGGCTTAAGAGTAGTGGGTTATGAAAGTTTTAGAATTTAATTATTTGGGCACAATCCTATGGCTAATTTGATCGAGAGATTTGGGCTAAAGGTACAATTGATATTGGCCCCAATTAAATTAATGTCTTAGGCTTGCCCAATTAATAAAAGGAACGAGCTCTTATTAGAAGGATAACTGGACCAGTTTAACTTAGTTAATTGGATTACAGATGTGTTCAATTAATTATTCCAGTAAGAGAATGAGATAATAAAAATATTATGTGAATGTATTAAGTATGAGTTACTTATTATATGCTTTAAACATTAAAAGAGCTAATTGTCAGGCTTTTGGAACATGCTATATTGCAAAGAGAAATAAATTTCTAAAATTTATTTAAAGTTAAGATTTAATTTAAGTTTTAAAAGCGATTGACAATCTCATTAGGTTTAATCGATCATCAATTCGAAGCGTTCAAAGTCTTCTAAATTGTGAAGAATAAAAAGAGAGAATTTTCAACAAGACTTTGAAATGATAAAACGAGTCCAAACAAAGAATACAAAATCCTCAATAAAATCTTTTTGAAGAAAATCGTGAATTTCTTTAATAAGAATTTTCCTCCGTTCCGGACTTCTTATTTCTATTTCTTACAATAAAGGTCGGTCGAGGAAGTGACTACAGAGCAACGAGATAAAGTTTGTGATCCCATGAGCAAGAGATTGCTAGTTGAGGTGGGCTTTCATATATATAAACAAAATCAAATGATTCATTCAAGCAGTTATTTTCTTTTTCAAAATCTTTGAACTGAAAATGTTTCAAATATTGTCTTGCCATAAATGTTTTGAGATTTATGTATGATACCTATCGTGTTTGGCTATGCCAAAACCCGAGAATCGAATTCGAGTCTATCTAGGGACCACAGGCGGGTTGTATACACAAGTGACCGAGAGTCATCCTAAAGGGGTGACGGTCCGGTGACCGTGGAAGGAGGCCTTCTTGGGGACACAACAATTATTCTGAGATATGGTGATTACAAGAGAACTTAGTCTGATCGGGCATTTAATTTTAGCTTCACAAAAGAATTTAGTAAGCTTGGGCCTTTTAAGATAAAACCCCTTGCATTACTGTTGAGATGGTATGACAATTTACAGTTTCTACAAGTATGTATGTATCTTTGACATGTGACCATCGAGTGCTTTTGTACTCGACCGCATATATTTCTAAATGTGCGAGGTTGGTGTGATGTGAATGGTGAAGTGCAGAGCCGAGCTTTTGTCGAGTTTAGTTAAAAAAATGCCCCGAGATACATGTCTTCATACGTGTATCTCAGCTATGTTTTTCCGTTGCAAAATACTTGATTATATTTTAATTACAGTTATCAGTTCAGCTTTTAGTTAAGCAAGTTCGACCCATTTCTATCCCCTCTTCTAATTCCCCATCCCTAGTCATGATTTCCCGGTTTAGCTATCCTTAGCAAAGTCCGGTCGTGACACTCTCTCACAACACCCACCGACACACATCCTTTTTTTTCCAGAGGTGTCGTCTCTCATTTCTCGCTGATATCGCACTGCCTTCTTGTCTCCGGTGGCCCGTCGCCGCCCGCCGGAGACCACCGTCGCGTCGACCTTCTTCCTATCTCTTCCATTTCCTATTATCACTATCTCCTCTTTTTTTCCACCACAAAACAGAACATATAACCTCTATCTCTCTCTTTTGGATCATCGCCGTATGTCACCGCCATTGCTGCCACGACGTTGCAGCCACCGCGACGTCGTCTTCTTCCCTCAACCCCTTATCTTTCTCCCTCTCGCCACACACGCAACGACCATCTCTCTCTCTCTGCTTCTTGTCCTGTCGTCCCGCCGTCTCCGGTAATGGTGGCCGCGGACAGCAGCACCTCACGGTGTAGCAACCAATTGCCCATCGTCATTCACCATCTCCTCACCTCTCACGATCTTCTCTTTTCCCCAAACACGAAATTTCATAGGAAACCTCCTCTATTTCTCTCAACTCCGGCGACGCACGTTGCCCTTCCAGATTCTGGTGACGTGCGTTGCCCATCAGGCATTGTCTCTCTCTCGTTTGCTTCTCTCTCGTCTATCTCTCTCTCAAATCAAAACAAATGACATCACCCCAAAATCCCCAAATATATAATTCCTACCCCCTTCTCGATTTCTCTCTCACTTTCACTCTCGGCTCTCACTCAACTCCTCCAAGGAGTGCCGCCTCACCTCGACGAGCGTCGTGGTTGCCTCCGTCGGCCTACCGTCGTCGTCGATGCTTGGCACCCTCATCATGCCACGCTCGATGCCGTTTCTTTCCTCACAATGCAAACACATCACACTTCTCCCTCATCTCTGTCTCGTTTTTGTTTTCAGGTTTGCCGTCGTAAATTGGAGTTGGCCGGAGCCTCGTTGTCGCCGCTCCTTTGATGTGCCGTTCTGGTATCGTCACCAGACAGCGCCTTCGATGGCTGCCTTTAGAGCCATCGCACCGCAGCAGGTTCGACTAGTGACCAAGCCCTACTCCTTTATGATATTCGATCGGCTCGAGCCCTAGGTGGCTCGGTTCAAACAGAGACGTCTGCTTCGTTCAACAATTAGTATCTTTATTATTTTAGTGTTCGACAAATTGTATATGAGGTCTGTACATTTTAAGCTCCAATTTCTGCCTATAAGAGGTAAAACTGAGTTTATATGCATGCTTATGGTTTATTTCGGCAATGATTCGAGATGATTAGCTTGCATATCATGTAGTACATTCTGTTACAAGTTGGTTTGAGGTGTTCACTGTATATCTAGCATCTTGCAGCATTATGAACGAAAAGAAATTAAGTAGAACTTGGAGTGCAGATGTTTAATACCTTGAGTGGTTGTTATGCTTGGAATTACTGTTTCCTTGGTGGTTTAAATGCTTGGCTGCTGGGAGAAGCTCCTGTCTTTTGTTGTTGTTTTTTTCCTTTGTTTTGCTTTGATTGTAACTGCCGAATGGCATTGTGTTGTTTTATGTAAAAAGTTGTTTGTAGATCTTAAGGTACAAGCTAGTAATTAGGTAATAGGGTAGGATGTGAGGTTGATGGTAAGGGTTGTAAAAAGTTGATGAAAAGTTAAAAAGGTTGATGTAAATTCTGGAAAGGTGCGATGCGACATAAATCGCGATATAATTTATATGGTTTGATACGTTTCTGTATTAATTCTCGACTTTTATTAAGGTTTTTAATTCGATTTTGATTCCCATTCGTCGAACGCGTAATAATTCAATTATTTGATATACTAAAACGTAATTTCATTGAAGTAGTTAAAAGTTAATAATTCGATATAACATATTAATTGACACGGGGTATTACATACTTAGAATCATATTCCGACTGAAGGAGAGACGCGTCATAAGAAACGCAGAGATGAGCTAGGTCACACTAACTGAACCATCATATCACAAAGATTGATGGACAATATCATGAATAAAACTATGAGTATACAAAAATTCTAGGGGTTTTCAGCAGTAAAGAACTTAAAGTATAGTGAGAAGAACGCACAACATCGTCCTCAAAGTTACGAGAAGGGAGATGTCGCTTCCATCCTAGTTTACTGGAAATCAAGTGGAGATGCAACTGTTACCAGCAAGTGATATCAGAGAAGATCTTCAAAATATGAAGCCAGAAATCGTAAACACGATATAGTGGATTCACATTGGAGCAGTCCAGTTGGTGACCAAATATGCACTTTACCAGGGCACAGATACACCAATTTATATCGTAATTTATGATAAAAGGATATTGAATCATCATTTTGGAGAATCTATGTGTTATATTAATCTTCTATCTAAAGATTTCATATAATATCAAGGATCTCGATTTCAATAGAGTCCTGACACTCTATCAGGACTTCAAAATGATGGATTTGATGGATAAGGGAAAAATACCTTATTCCATAACTTATCAGGTATCTTATGCTCTTTCAAACTCACATCATACGAAGTTATATATGGGAAAATAGTTTATCGAGATACCAGATATCTTCAAGAAGGTAGCCAAAACAAGCTATCCAGATAGGATGGAAATTCCAACTATAAGAGAAACAAATAACTAGATTAACGACAAAGCGGTACAGCAGTACGCGATAGTAAAAAAATTGGAGCACTAAGGTTATCATTTCAAGGGGATCAAGTTATCTCTCAATCATACGAAATGAGTTTTTTCCAATCATATGAAAGAAAACGTATCCAAGATGTTCAACCGCAGGCAATCAAAGTTGCGATCAAGTTGCAATGTCCAGAAGGATGGCGAGGAGTCGTCACAAAATTTGACACAGTAGGTGAGAAAATCCACTTCCCTTGCAATGTGTTATACTACTTAAAGAATCTAAGTTCCAAAAACAACGAAGGAACCTTGGATATTGGAGGTTTTCAGATGACAATTACAGGGAAAGCCAGAAGAGAAATGAACGTCTTAGTCTTAGGACGAAACTTCCTCAATAGGTGTAAACCATGGGGAAGAAAAATAGAGGAATGGAGATGACAATTGACGAGAAAAAATTACTGATTGAATGACGAGTCAATTCTCAATATACATCTCGATCGGGATGTTATATGAAAAGTATAAAGCAGAGTATTTCGCTGATTATTTCGATTCAGGTGCAAGAATATGTACAACAAAGAAATGAGGTTTTCCTGCAAAAGGGAAGGAAAATCTACCACATATTGCTGGAAGAGATTTTTTATAGAAAATCTTACTCTTATCCAAATGAGTAAGACAGACGGAAATTTTGATAGATAGAGCAGGTCAAACACCGGATATAAGGTTCAGAATCCACCGATTTATTTCCATTATACCAGAGCTGATATTCTGTTGGGAAATAATTTTTTTCAGATGTTCAAAAAGTTTATGCAGGACAATGAAAGGAGACGATTGGTGCTCACAACCAATTATGATCACAAGATCATTGTTCAGCGACGACAAGAGGCACTTAATCAACAAGTGCCAATCAAATTTCGTAGCAAACGTGGTGATGAAGGTAAACTTCAACACCCAAAGATGAAGGATCAAAGACGGTTCAACGAAGCATTGCTGAGATCATGATGATGAGGAAATTTAAATCCTCAAATCATCTTTAATATCCAACTAGAAAATTGGAGAAAGAGTACAGGTTGCTCTAGAGGATGTCAAAAAGAAAATAGTATGTGGTTACAACGAGGATCTTTTGGCATGGTGGAACATGAATCAACTCGAAGCAAGTATGAAGGTTAAGCTAAACAAAGAATTTGAGTTTGTTAGATTCAGACCAATCCTGATGAATTTCGTGGATCAGAAGGATATGGAGCAGATAATCAAGGAGCACCTTGATCTTAAGTTGATCGAACCAAGGAACTCGTCCTGCAGTAGTCCCGGATTTCTGATAAGGAATCATGGTGAAGTCAAAAGAGGTAAACCCAAATTAGTTATAAATTATAAATGAATTAATGGTATTTTGGAGTTTGACGGATATTTTATCCTAAATAGAGAATACTTTATCAACTGCATTAGGACTGCTAAGGTTTTCTCTAAGTTTGATTACAAGTAAGGTTTTTTACCATATTCGTATGGAGTAAGGGAGTAAGAAGTTTACAATTTTTATACTCCACATGGGCATTATTTTGGAACGTGCCCATGGGGTTAGCTAATGCATCCCAAATATTGCAAAGAAAGATGGATAATTTGTTTAAAGATTATTTCTTATTCATATTTGTCTATATTGATGATATCCTAATAGCATCGAAAAATATAGAAAAACATATCAGACATTTGGGGAATTTATAGATGTCTACCAAAAAGAAGGATTAGTACTGTCACAGAAGAAAGTAGTCATCATCACTACCTGAAAAATCAAGTTTTTGGATATCGAGATCGACGAGATGAGAATCATTATGCAGGATCATATTGTTCAGAAGGTGCAAAACTTCCTAGAGGATCTCAAGGAGAAGCAACTTTAAAGCTTCTTAGGAGTTGTTAATTTTACAGGGATATTCATCAAAGACCTTTCAAAGCAAATGAAAGTCTTTAGCCCATTGCTAAAGAAAGATGTTCCCTTCATCTAGACAGAGGAATATCAAGATGGAATGAGAAAGTTAAAGGAGGTTTGCAGAACCCTCACAAAACTCTTAATACTATATGACGAAGACTACTTAGTTCTATACACAGATGCAAGTGATTATTGGTGGACAATAGTATTCACAAAGATCACTCCACTTGGAAAGAAACCATGCAGATATTGCAGTGGTCTCTTCAGCGAAGAAAATGTTGTGCATTGACACATCAACGAGGAAGAATTCTATGCAGTTAGACATACTTTTAAAAATGGCATTTATTCTTACTGACAAAGAAATTTACTTTAAAATTTGATAACACAAAATTTAAAGCTTTCTTAGTAAACAAGATTGAATCTAAGCCCCCGAAAGGCTAGATTATTTAGATGGAAGACTGAATGATATTGTCATTTTGAAATCTCACGAGAATATTCTTGTAGATTTCTTAACAAGAGATAGAGCCAACGAAGATTGAATCTATCATAACAGCCCAAAGACAACTGTGAGAAAACTTGGAATTGCTTCAAAGGGACTGTGACGAGCACGTGCTTCATGCCAAACAGACAGGGAGACTACAAGATGGGGATGTGACTAATGTCACAAACTATATACAAGTATGTATGTAGAGTTTGGGTTCGCTCCATTCTGTAATACAATAGCCACTGCTTCGAGTTGTCAGCATTGCGCTAAAAAATGAGTCCTTTCCCGTATATGATGGTATACCTGTTGTAGGGGATTCAAGTACCCCTAACGCGAACTCTAAGTTGGTGAATTCTTCGGAATTATCGATCTAAGAGGAAAATGATGACCAGATGTCACAACCTGAATCACCATGTCAACCCAACACCTCTAGGGTAAAAGAGGGAGAGATCGGACTTAGGCATATGACTGGAAAATCTAAGGTTTATACTAATGTTTTGGAAGTTTCTCCATCTTGGCAGATTTATCAATTGACATGGGAGAAATTACAAACAAGAACATGGATCAACCCTGCTGATTTCTCGAGAAAATATCCCCAAGTTTGAATATCCATCGGAGCCAATCCACAGGATGTCAAGTAAATGGTTCGACTTTGCGGCATTGGCCTCAATCTTACTGTTTCATTGATATACACCGAAATCAAGGGTCTACCTAAATGGATCCAAGAGACGGTGTATGATTCTTGGGTAAATAACCCAGGACTCAGTCGATGAGATGTTTTGAAACTGTACTTCATCAGCGCTGCTCCTGAACCAGTTGGAAATGGAAGTCATGAGGCCTTTCATTATATCAGGCTTCGACGACCCGACACGAGAGCCTTAAACAATATCAAGGCTCCATCATAAGACCGGATTAAAACAAAGCGAGCATGGGGAATATGGGCCTGTCTTATAGAGATGGATAAAGTCAAGTTTCCATTCAAATTATTCCAGAACTCATCAAATGAGACATTCATGTTGAATACTATGACAGGGAAGACGACAAGTTTTGCAGAGAGATTTTTCGAGAAGAAGAAGACATTGCTATGGGAAAACAAGATAGCGGCGAGGAAAGAAACTCACCGCAAGGTCTGTAACATGGCTCATTTTGGGAATTGGACACCAAGAGTTTGCTCCGACTATCCGAATCAGAAGGAACCCAAGTTCAGAAAGAGGTTCTTACCAAAACAGGACAAGAAGAAGTTCAGGGTTGATAAGTGATAAGCCTCATTTTTACCTGATTTATAAGGCTATATTCGTTTCGTTTATAATTGATAAGTGATCTTTTGAGTTGTCTTTTGATATATTTATGTTTACCTTGGAAGATATTATGTCATGTGTATTTCATGTCATTTTAGCACAGGTTTTGATGTAAAAAATGTGGATCACGATAAAGAGGAATTAGCTAGCCCGATCGCGAACTCGCGCAAAGAATATCTGTTTAAAAACGATAATAAATATGATGAAATGGATATGACAAGGATGGATGTAAAAAGTTTATAATGTTAAAGAGCATCTCGATAGGAGTCCATAGGTGCAAATGGATCGCAATTCGGAGTTCGGACGAGAGAGAACGGAGCGAAACAGCGAAGTCGCGCAGCACAAAAAAACACGCCTCGCGAGACTTGCTCGCGACCCAAGGTCGCGAGACAAACTCGCGAGGAACAATAGAATCACGACATTTTTGAAGGCTTGCAACTTTCTTTCGCGAGAATTGCTCGCGAGCTAGGGTGCTTAGGTTTGCGTATAAGACACATTACACGACGCATTACATTGGAGGGGGGACGCTCAGCTTTTCATTCCGGAGACAGAACCTTTTCCTTATTTTTATTTCTTCCGCACGTTTTGCAGATTAGAGTTTTTGAGCTTTGATTTTTAATTTCATTTTCATAGTTTAGTTTATTTGAGTTCAGATTTATTTACGGATTCGAGTTGCTACATTATTCATCGTGGAATCATACGGTTTTATTTATATATCTCAATTTATGCTATCTTTATTTATTTATTACTTTAGTATTTTAATTATGTGTAGCTAAATTCCGTATTGATCCTAGGGTTTTTATGTCTGACTAGATTTGTATGATTGATCTGTTGATACTGTTTTGCCGTCCCATTCATGATTTATGATTCTTGGCTTTAATTCTCATGTGTTGGTATCTGGCCAATAATGATGCATGCTAGTTATGTGATTGATGTCCTGACGGAATTAATTGCATAGTCGATATTTTGAATTCATAATACAGTTTTTACCTTGAGACCTGGCGGAGATAGGTGAACTGTAGGAGGTTAATCTTTGTGTGCTTTTGGTAATTAGCTTACTTCTCTTGAGACCCGACGGAGATTGAGTTTAGGTTAACCTACTACTATAGGCTGACCTGGCAGAAACTATAGTTACATTAGTGATCCTTCATATGAATACGAATTAAATTGGTAAACATATTAATGGATTAATTGTGTGAATCTGGTTAGGTTAAGTACATCCCACTACAAGAAAGTTACCTTTTTGCGACATGAAAAATGTGTCGCTAATATTTGTTTTAATGTCATAAAGCTAACTTGCGACATTTTGTGCATCACTTTAGATTGTGTAGCAAAAGGTCGTGTAGCATTTTATGACACTTTTTTGTATTTATGTCGCAACATATCGACACCTTGTGCATCATTAAATTAATTGTTGTATAAAATTTGTGACATATTACGTGGCATTAATTGTAGTGACACATGTCAAATGCGTCACATTACATGACATTAGCTAAAATGACACATTCTAATTTGTGACACTAGCTTACGACATTACAATCAATGTGACATATATTTTTACAACATTTTTTCATTAGTGTCACAATATATCGACACTTTCGCATCACTAAATTAATTATCGTATAAAATTCGCGACACACTACGCATCATTAGTCGTAGTAGTGCATGTTAGTTTACATCACATTACATGACATTAGTTAAAGCGACCTATCTAATTTACGACACTAGTTTGTGACATTACAATCAATGTGTTGTATAATGTTTATGACACTTTTTCGTTAATGTTGCAACATATGCGATACTTTATGTATCACTAAATTAGTTGTCATATAAAATTTGTGACACATTACACATCATTAGTCATAGTGTCGTATGTTAGTTTGTGTCACATTACACAACATTAGTTTAAATGTCACGTCTAATTTACGACACTAGCTTATGATATTACAATAAATGTGTCGTATAATTTTTACGACATTTTTCTTTAATGTCACAACACATACAAAGCGTGCATCATTAAATTAATTGTCATTTAAAATTTGCGACACATTACCGTCATTAATTGTAGTAGCGCACATTAGTTTGCGTCATATTATCGACACAAGTTATGTGAGTAATTTCTTGTTGTATTTCATTCCACGACACATTTTAATTATATAATTAATGTCATATTTTTCTTTTGGGAGATAGTTCTAAACTAATAATAAAACATTAAATAAGAACTATGAATTTTGGAGATAGTAGATGTATCAAAATAATAATTCAACTATGAATAAAATTCAACACAAATTAACAAATAGTTTCTAATTGTCAAAAGTGAAAATATCAAAACTTACTCACCATACTAAAATTATTAAAAATCTAAATTGAAATTGAAAATATCGAAGCTAGTTTACTAGGCAAGAATGCAAATTTAATCGTAACTATGTGATGCTCCTTAGCATTTCTCCTTCCTCTTCTTGGTCATTCTAGTATTTTTCTTGCTCCTATATAATTTTGAAAACATACATTATCTCTTACACATATAATAAGTAAATTAATTGAGAAAATATTTCTCTATTGCAATACACATGGACATGTAGCATCTCCATAAATGTTTGTATTGCTCTTATCTGAGTTATTTATCTCTTTCCTCATCTAATAGAATTAAAAAAAGAAAATATTATTAGAATTTTCAAAATAAAATAAAGTTTAAAATATTAAAAAAAATGATGATTTACCTCAATAGTTCCATTGGCTTCATTGGTGTTCTCAAAATTCTTAAATCCTTCTAATGATGACTCATTATTGAAAGCTTGTATACGTCGACAATTCAAAGAGCTCGAAGCCTTGTACATTATGATTTAAAAGCATTTAAAAAAATACCATAATAGTGCAATTAAATTTCATGATATAGTAACTTAAAATGAAGAAATAAACTATAACAATGGAGTTTACCTCAATTGCTGGCATCATCACTATTTTGAGTCTGATCATTACCACTGTCATTACCAATATCATCAGATGGGCTTTTGGTAGTGTCAGAGTTCCTCGAATTGTTATCAGAAAATGATTCGTCTAAGTCAGAATCAATATTGGTATTATTTTGATTTTGAGTTTATGGAACTATAGTGTCAAGCATTGGTCGATAGTATCGAGGTTTTTCCCAACCGATGCCATGTGTTGCTACAATAAATAAAGAGCATCAAGAAGCTTCAAGAAAACAGGAAAAACAAGATTGCATTTGCAAAAGTTATAATGTAAGAGGAAACTACAACCACCACGATCAACATCTTTACAATTTCATTATTGTTGTACCTATTAGAAAGACATCACTATCATTTTGACTGGTTCATTAGCATTTCAATTCATATAACTTTATGTTCTGATTCAATATCAAAAATAAACTGATTATGTTCTGACATTCAAATAATAATAATAAAAAGAATAAACTATTTATAAGAAAAAAATAAGCATCTTTATTTTTCTAATAGAAGTCAGTATCTCTAACCTCTTGAAAGCATACTAATCGTAAAAGACAATAATTAAAAACTAATGCCACTTATCTTTGTGTCAATCCAAATAATCTTTTGAATCCTTTCCCCTCCATAAAACTAATGTCACTTAGTCCAGGAAAAGATAAAAATTAGTAAATTTGAAACAAAAAAGAGCAATATTGAGTATGACCTCTTGATTTACTAAACTGGTCGAGCTATAAATATCGATATCAACTTGAAAAGTTGGGACCAAATCCTGAGAAACTCTTGATAGGCACATAGAAATTCCTTAAGCCAGCAGACATAAAAATTCCTTGAGCCTACTGATAGGCACATAAAAACTCCTACTGATAGGCACATAAAGTTAGTAATGATGCAAAAGAAGTAGGAGTCACCTGCTTCATTGGAATAAAACAATCCGAAGATAATACCTCTCCTAAAAGCCGCGGTTGAGATGCATAAGAAAATACAAACAATTGTTATTCTATTCGTTGAAGGAGAATATGTATGTAGGCTCGACAACAAACATAGGAGTTTGAATCTCTATCTTTTGCCTTCTTTCTTCATCCCTAAATCAATACATATAGAGCAGGTTCACAATTTCATATACATAGGTTCACGATTTCTGCATATACAACAAATAAATTGAAATTCAGTGGATAGTAAATTGCATATACCTAGGTTCACGATTTCTTCCGGCAAGAAGATTTACCAAGAGCAAAGAACTTTGAATACAAGTATTGTGAAAGAAATACGAGAATGGTTTTTTCCATATATCTATTCCTATTCTGAAAGGAAATAACCACATATTGAGTAGTGATTTGTTAATGAGTGATCATTTCCTCAAAAATAGGAAACAAATCTATCAAAAAAAATATTTTAGCATGGGTAGCGGGATTTCTTCATGAATTTTCTGTAGATTTCGTGTGTGTTTGAAAGAGGAACGAAACCCTCCTTTCAATTATTATGTTATTGCTATCATTTGGATCGATAGACATTAGGAACAAAAAAACAAAACTACGGATCCATAGACATATTAGGAAAGAAAAACAAAACACATTCTGCGTAAGTTGGCTTTGGTCTAGTGGTAGTACCTTAGTTGGCATCTCAAATGTTACTGGGTTTTTTTATTTTTATCACAGTTTGAAGTTTTTACTTATACCATTTTGTATTTATACATAAGGCTTAAATATTAATATATGTTTTTGTTTTATAAAATTTAAAGTTACTTACAATTATAACTTGTCATATATTTTGATATTAAAATGATTATAAACACGTACATTCTTAGAGGAATAATAGCTAATTAAAGGTTTTGCATTCATAAATTCATAAATTCAAGTAATTAGTAGAAAATAAAACACGGTACTATCATTCGTGGAATATGTTTAATTACGAAAGATCATGATGCAAATTAGCTCTATCTTAAGTGATACAAGATTTTGTTGTGAAACCAAAGGAAACAACCATAACAAATGCTAGTCGGTCCCCTAGGGACAGCCCAATGGTTAAGGTGGGTTCATGTGGCCGAGAAGTCACGGGTTCGAACCCCACCAAACACCTCTATGGGTTTGAGCCCGTCACACCTGGTTTTCCAAGTGTGGTTTACCTGTCCTGTGTGGTTTGTAGGCTATTGTATAGGAACGTGGGGTTTACTCAGTGCGCACCTAAGGTAGTGGCTGCGGGTTCCCCATGATACCAAAAAAAAAACAAATGCTAGTCGGATATACGTGGATAATGACAGGAAAATTCCTTCTTCTTTTGTACAAAGAGAAACAACTTTTACTCTATCTTTTCATCATAAAACCAATATTTTTCTTTATTAGTGAAAGTTAAGGTTAATACACGAAAAAACTACTGGTTTAGTTTCCAAAAATCACGAAAATATTTACCCAATCATATAAATAAAATTTAGATAATATTAGATGAGAATTGGGATAAAAACGATAGATATTTATAAGATCAATTGCAGTTCAAGTTATTAAGAATATCCAAAAAAGTTAGTAATTACTTAAATATATTATTTAATTAAAAGTGACTTTATGAAGTCAAACAAAGACCCAAACTTATTCATTCTCTCACAATCAGCCGTCACTTTAAGAGAGAGAACAGTGAAGAAGAAAATTCTATGGATGATCCTGCAAGCTCGATTTTCTCGTAAAAGGATACAAATTATATCGCTATTATGCAACACTATTTTAAATTTGTTTTATAATTATGACATTTTATTGAGATATCGCAAATAAATTATCGCAATTTTAAGACATAAAAATGAGTGTGGTATTTGTGTCACTAAACTACGACAAAATATATAGATGACACGAAATTGGCGTAAATATATGACATTGAATACAAAATTACTTTAAATATGTGATATAACTATGACATTGTATTGAGGTGTCACAAATTAATTGTCGCAATTTTTAGACATAAAAATCAGTGTCACATCTTTGTCACTAAACTACAACACAATATGTAGATGATGTAAAATTGATGTAAATTTACAATAATTAATGCAATATTATTTTAAATATGTGGTATAATTATGATATTTATAGAAGTGTCAAAAATAAATTGTCACAATTTGAGACATAAAAATGAGTGTCGCATTTGCATTACTAAACTACGACACAATATGTAGACGACACACTATTGACGTAAATATACGACACGAGATGCAACACTATTATAAATATGTGGTATAATTATGACATTTTATTAAAGTGTCGCAAATAAATTGTCACAATTTTGAGACATAAAATGAGTGTCGCATTTAGTCACTAAACTACGACACAATATGTAGGCGATACACTATTGGCGTAAATATGCGACACGAGATGCAACAATATTATAAATATGTGGTATAATTATGACATTTTATTAAAGTGTCGCAAATAAATTGTCACAATTTTGAGGCATAAAAATGAGTGTCGCATTTGCGTCACTAAACTACGACATAATATGTAGATGACACACTATTGACGTAAATATACGACACGGGATGCAACACTATTATAAATATGTGGTATAATTATGACATATTATTAAAGTGTCACAAATAAATTGTCACAATTTTGATACATAAAAATGAGTGTTGCATATATGTCACTAAACTACGACATAATATATAAATGATGCACAAATGTCGTAAATATACGACACTAGAAGCATGTGTGTAGTAATTTAACGACACATAGATGTAATGTCGCATGTGAGTATGTCACAATAGCCATGTTTTGTTGTAGTGTCCCTATGGTCAGTCTTTTATATTGATTTTATTCCTATTTATATTTTGAGTCTAGTTTTATTGTTATCTTTCTCTTGAAATTTTTGTTGCCTGAATAATAATCAAGATTTTGTGTTGATTATTTGCTGTGTTCTCAAGTCGCAGTCCATGTGGATACGATATATATACTTGCTGTTTTACTATCATATTATTTGGTAGGAAATATAGCGATCAAATTTTGGCGCTGTTGCCGGGGACTGTTTAGATTGCATAGTGATAATTTTCTGAATTGTAGTTATTAATTTAGGCTTATAAAATAAAAAAAAAAAAAAAATAAAAATATTATTTCTGTGTTGCTTCTTAAATCTAATCTGATTTTTATCTCTCTGTGCAGTGCATGATTACAAGATCCCAAATGAAAGAAATTATTCCATTGGATCTTGAGATTGAAAGATCACATAAGAGTGAGAGCCGAGAAAGAAGACAACTGACAATGACGGATAGACAACCTCAAGGCCATGATCGGATGGCCGAGATGGAGGAAATGCTAGCCGCAATGCAACGCCAACTGGCGTTAAATAATCAGATGGGCCAGATTGGTGGACGAGCACAGCCCATACCGCTCAACCACATGTACAGGCCACCGACGGATCAGTTCCCAGGTGGAGGATGGGGGTCGACCGTTAATGCTAACAACTTTGAGTGAAAGCCTACCCTCATCAGTATGATACAAGCGGAGCAGTTTGGGGAAGGGGTTACTGAAGACCCCAACGCACATTTAGAGCGTTCCTGGATATCTGTGATACTATCAAGCAAAACGAAGTGCCAACTGATGCCATCCGGATGCAGATGTTTATATTTTCGCTGCGGAGTCAGGCGAAAGAGTGGTTCAAGAGCTTGGACAGATCAATGATTACTACATGGGAGCAGCTCTGTGAAAAATCTTGTTCAAATACTTTCCACCTGCCAAGGCTCAAAAGATTATTGCCGATATCTCCCACTTTTCAAAAATGGGAGATGAATCATTATTTGAAGCTTGAGAGAGATTCAGAAACCTGCTCCGAAAGTGTCCTCAGCATGGGTTTTCACCTGAGCAACAAGTGACACAATTTTATAGTGGACTCAATGTTAACATCCGTAGCATTGTTGATGCTTCAGCAAGAGGATGCCTTCTCAATCGAGGAATATATGAAGCGTTGAGAATAATTGAGAAAATGGCATCCAACAGTTATCAATGGCCGATGGAGAGACAAAGATAAGAAAAGTTGCATTGCGAAATTTACAATGATCGATGATCCGTTAGAAAATTCACATCTCTGCGGAAGAGTGCTGAAGCCGAGAGAAAGAGGCAGATGACTGCGGCCATGGCACATAATATGGAGGAGGTTCACTATGTGAACCAAAGGAGAAATGTCGAGGAAATCGGTAGGAACCACCCTATCATCCCAATAATAGGAATCATCCAAATTTTCCTATGCCAATCGTTAGAATGCTCAAAGAACCACCACCGGTTTCTTTGTTAATAATGGAATGATTGTGGAGCCCAAGAAGCCGAGCCTTGAAGAAATGATGCAGCAAGTGTTGGTGAGCAATCAGCAAATTGCAACGAGTCACCAACAAATCGTGGCTCAGCAAATATTCAGATTCAACAGATTGGGAATCGGCTGAACACTTTAGAAAACACCATCAATGCCATCAACAACACGGTGATAGCCCTTGGAAAGCAATTAAAAATAGTGGAGAACCAAGTGGGACAGATGGCCAATGAGAGAGCTGGGATGCATAGGCAGGGTCAATTCCCAAGCAATACCGAGCAAAATCCGAAGAATCACACTCCTCCAAATCAATGCCATGCTATATATTTGAGGAGCGGAGCATCATATACTAATCATCTGGAGCATGAAGGGGAAGAGTTGGATGAGCAAAGAGACGAAGAGGACAGACGAATGAATTAACAAATTCTCGCCTCGCGAGTTTTCGTTGCGAGACCAAGTTGCGAGGAAAGCCACGCAGGATGAAGAACCTCGCGAGGTAAACTCGCGAAGAATGACGGAGAAGAAATCGTGACCTTACCTCTCGAGGAAGGGTCGCGAGGTAAACTCACGAAGCAGCACGGAGAGGACCTCATGAGGGAGTCTCGCGACTCAACCTCGCGAGGGAAGGCCGCGAGTCAGCCGATACCTCCAGCAGCCATTGCTCCATTTCCTCAGCGCCTTGGGAAGATGAAATATGATGAGGAGTTTGCCCGATTCAAAGAGATGTTCCAGAAAGTTAACATCACCATACCTCTCTTTGATGCATTCAGAAACATGCCTGGATACGTCAAATTTCTCAAAGATGCAGTGGCGAATAAGAAGAAGTTGGGAAAATTTGAAAAAAACAACCTTTTGGAAGAATGCAGTGCTATCTTGCAGAGAAAGTTGCCACTGAAACAGAAAGATACGGGAAGCTTCACGTTGGAGTGCGAGATTGCAGAGCACACATTTCCCAATGTGTTGTGTGATTTAGGAGCGAGCATCAATCTGATGCCCTTATCTGTGTTCAACCGTTTGGAGCTGGGGAAAATGAAGCCAACTATAATTTCATTGATGATGGTTGACAGGTCAGTCTCATATCCTAAGGGCGTAGTTGAAGATGTGTTGGTAAGAATTCGGGACTTTGTATTTCCACCTGATTTTGTTATTTTAGACATACCCGAATTTAAAAACCAACCACTAATCTTGGGTCGGCCTTTTCTAGCCACTGGTCGTGCTTTAATTGACGTGCAGGAAGGTGATCTTACTTTTCGTGTCAACGATGAGGAGCTGAAAATTTCAATATATGACGCTATCCCGCGACACGATAGTTCAGAGCACGAAAATTGCTATTCAATCACCACTGTTGCAGCTAACCAACTCTCGAGCTTAGATGGAAACCGACCGATTGATGAGGATGCTACAAAGAAGAATTGTTCAAGTTTGGTGGAGGCCACTTCCACACTCAGTGGTGGTCTGCGGTCAATGCAAAGTATGGAGACAAGCACAAATTTGGGAAGAAGTCTGATGCCAAAACGCCAGATTGATCGAGGTTAGTATTGGTCTAGCTAAAGACATTTATATTTAGCACTTCTTGGGAGGTAACCCAATGTTTTTCTTTGTTTTGTTTTGTTTTGTTTTTCGTTTTTGTTTTGCTTTCGTTTTGTTCGTTTTTGTTTTGTTTTGTTTTGTTTTGTTTTTCTGGTTTGGGTTTTGTGTCTGTTTTGGATTGAGTTGAATGACGAGCAGCCGATGATGAGAATTGTTTTTATTAGAAAATTGATTACAACTGATTTTGTGAGACGAAGCATGTTATGATTATTATGAGTATTAAGCCTTTGAGAACTTGATCACACTTTTGAAACATGTGAGACTTGAGCTTTTGACTGTCATATCTTTTCAGTCTTGTTTTCTTTCTGTGTGAATAGTTTGAAATAGCATGCGTTTCTCTAGAACTTGCTCTGGATCTTTTTCGAGGTTGCATTGATGTGCTTAAGAATTATGAGATGATATTAGACATTCTTTTCTTAGCCTATACACTATCCAAACACTAACCTGTTATTTTATTATCATTTGATGAGCCCGTTTGAGCATACCTTATTCTTTCATATAGCCGTGGGTTGGGTTATGTTGTTAGTGTGATTTTTAGTTGCTTGAATTGAGAGTTTAGAAAAAGAAAGGAAAGAAAAGAAAATAGATGTTGAGAAAGTGATAATAAAAAATAATTGCTTACCCATATAAGTTCAAAAAAAATAGAAAAACAAATAAAAGAGTTGGCACAAGTGTGTGAAAAGAACATAAATGGGTAAGTAGCTAGTGCTTGAGATGAGTATATCACTTATATGATAATTATGGAGTTCTTATAGAAAAATGACTTATTGGTATGGAGAATTGAAATAAATTGTGAAAGTTTGGGAATTGTGTCTTATGATACTTATGGTGTTTTTCATTATGGTATTATGAGTCACTTAGCCTAAATATATCTCACCTTACCAAAGAGCCTACATTATAACATTTTATAAGACCTTTTTGATCTTAGTTCTTGAGCACATATTTGAGCAATAGAGAATTAGACGATTTGGAAGCTTATGGTAGATTCCATGTGTTTTTAAACTTTGAGAGTATACACATCCTCCTTGATACACTTGAGTGTTTGAGATTTCTTATATATACATCCATGTTGTGAGGATTCAAGTTTAAGAAGGCTTGTGCTTATAATTATTATGATATGTGGAGTTTAACGAAAGATGTTGTGATTTAATTCATTTGATTGAATATTTTATTGCTCTTTGCTCTGAGGCTTATTATTTTTGTCGTTCGACTCTTTGCTTGTCTTTGGTCATCTCTCCTTTGTTCTGATTTGTTTGAGGACAAACAAAAGGTTAAGTTTGGGGGAGTTGATAAGCCTCATTTTTACTTGATTTATAAGGCTATATTCGTTTCGTTTATAATTGATAAGTGATCTTTTGAGCTGTCTTTTGATATATTTATGTTTACCTTGGAAGATATTATGTTGTGTGTATTTCATGTCATTTTAGCACAGGTTTTGATGTCAAAAAGGTGGATCACGATAAAGAGGAATTAGCTAGCTCGATCGCGAACTCGCGCAAAGAATATTTGTTTAAAAACGATGATAAATATGATGAAATGGATATGAAAAGGATGGATGTAAAAAGTTCACAATGTTAAAGAGCATCTCGATAGGAGTCCATAGGCGCAAACGGATCATAATTCGGAGTCCGGACGAGCGAGAACTGAGCGAAACAGCGAAGTCACGCAGCGCAAGGAAACACGCCTCGCGAGACTTGCTCGCGACCCAAGGTCGCGAGACAAACTCGCGAGGAACAATAGAATCACGGCATTTTTGAAGGCTTGCAACTTTCTTTCGCGAGAATTGCTCGCGAGCTAGGGTGCCTAGGTTTGCGTATAAGACACATTACACGACGCATTACATTGGAGGGGGGACGCTCAGCTTTTCATTCCGGAGATAGAACCTTTTCCTTATTTTTATTTCTTTCGCACGTTTTGCAGATTAGAGTTTTTGAGCTTTGATTTTTAATTTCATTCCAGTTTCATAGTTTAGTTTATTTGGGTTCAGATTTATTTACGGATTCGAGTTGCTACATTATTCATCGTGGAATCATATGATTTTGTTTATCTATCTCAATTTATGCTATCTTTATTTATTTATTACTTTAGTATTTTAATTATGCGTAGCTAAATTCTATATTGATCATAGGGTTTGTATGTCTGACTAGATTTGTATGATTGATCTGTTATACTGTTTTGCCGTCCCATTCATGATTTATGATTCTTGGCTTTAATTCTCATGTGTTGGTATCTGGCCAATATTGATGTATGCTAGTTATGTGATTGATGTTCTGACGAAATTAATTGCATAGTCGATATCTTGAATTCATAATATAGTTTTTACCTTGAGACCGGCGGATATAGGTGAACTGTAGGAGGTTAATCTTTGTGTGCTTTTGATAATTAGCTTACTTCTCTTGAGACCCGACGGAGATAGAGTTTAGGCTAACCTACTACTATAGGCTGACCTGACGGAAACTATAGTTACATTAGTGATCATATGAATGCGGATTAAATTGGTAAACAGATTAATGGGTTAATTGTGTGAATCTGGTTAGGTTAAGTACATCCCTAGGGTCAGTCTTTTATATATGATTTTATTCTTATTTATATTTTGAGTCTAGTTTTATTATTATCTCTCTCTTGAAATTTTTGTTGCCTGAATAATAATCAAGATTTTGTGTTGATTATTTGCTATGTTCTCGAGTCGCAGTCCCTGTGGATACGATATATATACTTGCTGTTTTACTATCATATTATTTGGTAGGAAATATAGCGATCAATAAGCATGATGAGCTTCCTAAAAAAATGACATCTCGGGCACCTATAAAAAATGATTACACACGAAAAAGAAAACGACATGGGTGGGTAAAAGAACAGGATGATTCCCACTAAAGAAAATATGAGTTTGTAGGAAATAAAACAAACTCCACTCTTCCGCAACAAACAAAGTATCGGCATAGAAAGTGGAGTACACATGAGAGCCATCATGAAAAGCAGATGGTTCATCGGAATATGAAGATAAAGCAATCTCACACTCTCCACCACAAATCGACTGTCAACAGGAGAAATGAGACCCATCATCACATGCGAGGAAACTATCATGGAAAAAGATTCTGATTCAATAATTCAAGCAATTATAAATGGCATCATAGCTCTATATAAGAAATTGAAGAAGGAAGCTCTGATCATCGACCATTATCTAAGCTTTCTTCAAAACAAGAAAAATAAACCTTTGTAATAGTATAGTCTTGAATTCTTATTTTCTCAATCTTTTCTTTTTAGTTTTTAATTTTATTTGTGCATAATGCACCCAACTACCATAGGTTGCTAAACTAGTTAGTCTCCTCCTAGAAGAAGATACACCTATATATTAAGTATAGTATATTTTCTCAATAAAGTTAAGGTTTTCGTCCAACTATTCCAGTATCTTTCGTAGAAATTTTCTTCCATAAAATCGACTAAGTATCCTATGCCCAGGATTGGAAACAGACGAGGGCGGTGTTTTGTACTGCTAGAAGGAGTTCATTGACGAGGAGTCCATCGATTGCTATCGTGTGGTTTGTAGAAGCTTGAAGGTAGCTTGAAGCCCGTAAAAAACCCACGACCCGAAGGAATTAGACCCGATAGTATTCCAGTAAAAAAGGTACGAAGTCGATACTCGGTTGATTATTTTTATAATTGTACGGAAGCATGTTGGACCTGATAATTACACATGTTTAATCTCCATTAATAAAGGTGCTATGGTAGTAGCAAAATAAAACATGAAATGGCGAATTAAGGGGTAATTTGGTCTAAGAAGCATGAATGGGTAAATCTTGTATGTTTTTATGAAGTTAGATAAATTCTACATGTAAATTATGGTTTGGGGTATTTAAGGGGATTATCTCTACGTTTTATTATCTACTTTGGGTAATAATAATGTTACAGCTCTAATTATGTATGTATATATGAATTTGAAAGCAAAGCCAAAATTTCTTTGTAACGTATGTCAAGATCCACTTAGGTCTAAATCAATAAGATGTTCTCTAGTTGAAATATTATGGAGCATTAAACCCTTAAGAATTTATAATTTTTTTTGTTTCCTTTAACATTCTTCATTAACTTTTGTGATGCAAAGTAATTGAAGAATATTTCAATTACAAACATGTTAATTAAGTTTTGTCCCTAAATAGTTTTTTTAGAATATTTTCTTTTGTACGATGTATTGTTTACTTTTATTTTTGTTTTTAAAATTATATATAGAAAAATTATCTTATATTTCAGTCATGGTTTTAAGAGACCAGCTTTTAAACATTATTAGAGATAAATTTACTTTTTTCTTCCGTTCCTTGATGCCTTCAGTTTTTCTATCTTGTGAAGGTACAAAGTTTTCTTACTGCCATTTGGAATTTTGGAT
The DNA here is from genome assembly GCA_036937905.1 of Salvia rosmarinus. NCBI lineage: Eukaryota > Viridiplantae > Streptophyta > Magnoliopsida > Lamiales > Lamiaceae > Salvia > Salvia rosmarinus. The sequence continues at coordinate 44,365,330 of CM072819.1, forward strand.
GCATGGGAATATCGAACTATAGTTATTATACACTCATTCAACATTTAAACATATCACATCTCAATAAGAGAACATACATAAACATTCGCAATTTACTCATGAATATTGTTTATCTTTTTGTTGCTTCCAGATGATGGTGCAGATGTTGTGATTCTCCTGAATTTTTGTACCTACAAAAATGAAGAACAATCAATTTCAAATTCTAAAGCTCAAAAGATAAAAATAATCAAAATGTAGGACTTTTTTTTTTAGTTGCGAAATGTAGGACTAAGAAAAGATAAAAAGCAATTGAATATTGACATATGTATATATAGACTAAATTCTAGAAAATAGGCTCCACAGAGCCAACAATTGAAATTTAAATTCACCTCAAAAGAAGTACTTCTACAATTTAATACTCCCTCCTTCCGTCCCACATAATTTGGTCTGTATTTTTTCCGGATTGTTTCATTCAATTTGCCCTATTTCATTTTTAAGAAATGATTATCTTTTTAAATGATGTGAACCATACCTACTTTTTATCCCGTTAACCACTTTATATCATTATCTTAAATATTCGTACAGAAAAAAATGAGCCAAACTCGACGGAATTGAGAGAGTTATAACATCTCTCTTTTTGTTGCCTCAATAATTATGTCATCTGCATGTGAATTGATGTTTTGGGCAGGATAATTGGATGTGGGAGGGAAAATGCCAAGCAGAATACTGTGGCAGCTATTTTCTTCCTGTTGTTGGGCATGTTTCATGCTATTGAGTTTTATAGGATACAGTTGGAAGCAATGTCACCTTCAAGCGTGAGAGGCATTGTATGACCGTTATTTGTTTATGGACAGGTTGGGAGTCTTCCTAACTGATCCTCACCCGTAAAGGGTGTTTCGATGAAAAAAATAACCCTAATCATTTTCAAGCAAGAGCAACGGGCGAGCTACTTCGCCATGGTCTTGAATAAAATAACAGTAGACCAGCCACAACACCCCTGATAATCATATCAACACTCCCCAATTCAAACACATAACATTAATTAATCTCAAATCTAGTTTGTCCTATCTAAGTTGCAAACCTTGGCAAACCCCTTCTATATGAGTGTCATAGGCATACGTTGTGACTAGATCTGACAAAATTGGTCTGTCTTGACAGTCTAGCCTTGGGCACCCGAAACTAATATTGGACTGTGCAAGAAAAATAGAGGTTAGAAAAGAAAATTGGGCCTACAAATTCCGCCTAGATAGTCCATCAAGCCAACTGGACTTTAGGCCAAAAAAGTTCGAGGTTTGCGACTCAAAAAAGCCTGACAAATGTTAATGATATTTTATGTATAATTTTTCTTAAATAAATTTTCAAAAGCTTATTGGATCACTTTGGTTCGATAAGGTTAGGCTTAATTTTGTAAGGCCAGCCTACCCATATTTTAATCATTGGCTCAGTGGGCTTGGATCGGACTAGCCCGGCCAATACTTTTGCCACCTCTAGTCGTGACAATGGAGGGAAAGCATTGAAAGCCAAGGTTGGAGGAATTAGGGTTAAAGGTGCAGTCTTGGAAAGAAAATGAATTAGGGAGGAATATGTAATCTCATCGGTAAATTCTTGGTACGTAGTTTCACATGTAATTTCGATCCAAATATTCTCTCCTCAGGCAGATTAATTTAATTTGTTATTTTCGACAATAACTAATGAATGGTAGAAAAACGCTGATAAGAGCACTTTCAGAACTTAAAATAGCTATATTCTATGCCAAAATAGTGGTAAACACAATAATTCCTGGAAAGGTATAAAAGCATAAGATGGGAAGTTGTAGATCATTTCATTCATATATAGAGGAGAAGACAACAAGATGAGCCTTTGAGAGCAGGAGCCTCCTTGAATCGTTATGTCTTTTCGTTTTTTTTTTTTGGATCAATTTAATACGAAAAATTTAAAGGTCATGTTACGGTGGATTGAATTCAAGACCTTTAGCCTCATACATTAACCACTCTATTACTAGATCAACACACTTACACTATCATCAATGAAGCCCTTGGCTCTCTCTACCGTTGCAGACACCTTGGAAGGAACTTGTGAAATAGGGTTCTGAGAATAAACCCTACCTACAGATTCCATCTCCATTTGTAAATTCTTTTCTTGTCCTCGACAACCAAATCGTCAATCTCTTTTCATTTAGATTATTATTTGTTATGACCCTTATATTAATTTATCATTTTCCTATTTTTATTCAATAAATTTAAATTGATTTTGATTTATATATACTTTGGATGACTGGATTGTGCAGGCGCTTCAGCAAAGAAGAGGGTGGCTATGCGATGAGGTAGAAACCATTGTACAAGTAGCTAGCTGCCTTTGAAGTTGCTAACAAGCATTAGATAAAACAACTTCTTTACCGTTTTTAAGTTGAATATAACAGCTCATAAATTGCAAACACACCCTCCGATTACAAATAGGAGGAAGCTATACGAGACTGATCCCAAGCTGTAGGTGTCGTCGGTTCATAAATAGCATATTATTTTAACCAAACATGCAATAATTAGTTCAACTTGAAACAGAACAAGTGCGGATACACATGCATCTTCCTGTCAGAATAATCTAATACAACAAATTCATCTATTTATCAAGTTTATGTCCCCTCTCAGAAAACAAGCACTACTACAAATATCACTTTTCTCACACATAGACTACGCTTTTCGTAAAAGCGTAGTCTATAGATATAGACTACGCTTTTTATCAAAAGCGTGGTCTATGTCGTAGTCTATATTGGGTATAGACTACGCGTAAAAGCGTAGTCTATGTGCGTGTTTTAACAAAAAGCGTAGTCTATGTCATAAATTAAAAAAAAAAAACAAAAAAAAAAGCAGGCCTTGATTCGAACTCACGGCGTTTTTACCCTAGATATTAGCAGGTATTAGGGCTTCCATATATGAAATCACTCCTACCTCTACACTTCTAAAAGAAAATCTCCAAAATCTCTCTCCTCCATCTGCGCCCTTCCTCGCCGTCGGTAGGTGCTGTTGTGCCATGCCATCGCGTCTCTGTCGTTGTTGTTCGCCGACATCTCGGGAGGAAATGCTTGAACTCGGGTACAAATCCGCTCCAAAGCTAATTTCTTGGGTGAAGATTGTAATATTGTGTTGCAACGACTTCTTCCGAGGTTTGAGCGGGGCGCTTCTCGACGACTCAGGAGCTCGGTGTAGTGGGAATCAATGAGGGCGACAAGGACGGAGTTGGAATTGATCTAGCCGGTAGAGTTTGAGGGCTTGGCGGCGGATTTTCCAGCAATGCGGATGCTAGGAAGGAGGAGGGTGAGTCGACATTGTGGCGGAAGGGCAAATGCCGAGTTCGATTGTGAAGAAGCCAACAGTCTAATTCAACAAAATGAATGTTATAGAAATGTGGTATGTGTTGTAATCTCATGATTTGTCTTTCCTCACCTTCTGTTCTATTATCTTTTACTTTATTTATTTTATTTTTTTTTTTTTTGCAGGTAGTCATTCGTTTATTGGGTGATTTATGTGCTAGTTAGTTTGTTTGGTGTTGGGTAAATCAGCGGTGTTCTTGTTTCGATTACACTAGATAATAGTATTAGTATCAAACTGATAAATTATTCTAGGTAAAGAGGAACTGTACAAACTTCATTTAAGGTTGAATTGAATAACGCGAGCTGCTCATGAGCTTGAGTTTCAGAGAAGTAATGCTTCGGTTGAAGTTACGTGAAAAAATTATCTGACTACCGATATATGAAGTTATTGAGTTGTTAGTTACCATAATCGAGAAAGTTACTAATTTGGAATTTTGCATCAGTCAACTTCGCTCGAATTGTCCCAGATGGATTGCTTGTATTTTCCCATCTTACTACCTTTTGGAGCAATGCATCAATTGCTGGAAAGCTTTGGTAAATTTTCTCATGTCAAAAGCAATTAGTCTTTCTGTTTTATCAAACAAACTTCTTATTGACAGGATCAACAAAATTTATCAAATTCAACAACAATTTGGGAAAGGATCTGCAAACATAAGTTACCTGTTGTGGAACCTAGGCAATCCTCACTTTTCCTTTAGCGATTGAGTAAGTTGCCTAAATTCAGAAATTTGTTTTAGGCTTTTATTCTGCTAAGTTCCTTATTTGTATCCTTTGTCAGGATTACATGACAAAGTTAAAGGAAACCAGTTCTGGTGCATTTTTTTTACGCCGTATGCCGTGGCAAGGTATAACAAAATAATTCTCGATCTTGTGAACATTTTATATGCTGATAGTTAGTTCGCCATCTGAATATCCGGCTGGTCTTCTGTGCACAATTATGTATTGAACTCATAAGACAGTATATCCGTATGCAAAAAGTTAATTGTTACAAAGGAAATGTACCAAAGAGTTTAGCTTGCTTAAGAGAGTCTGATTTAAAGCTCCTTTCACTAATCAGTAAATTGTGTGACATGATACAAGATACCATTACATGTCGTGAAAGCTGGCAATAACTGCTATAATAAGCCTGGAATGTCTTATTAGTTTTCTTGGTGAAATATATGCTTCTATTCATCAGAAAAACTGTCAGTAGCCTTTAAAATTTTCCTGTTTTATTGTATATCAAAACTATCCCTTATTTCCCAAGATATCATTCCTAAGTTTCTCAGTTAACATCCTTGCAAAATGATATTTTTTCTATCATATGTATAGTTGAGTGAAGGACTAGATTTTGCTGACCATGTGGGCCATCACTGGGTTGCCATTTGCCACCTGACTGATCCTAAGGTTTGTCTGAAGTGCTATTTTGCTTTGTGCTTGTGCATATGTAGCTATAGCAATGTTTATATCGCAATACGTTCCCTTCATATTGCAAATTGGCAGGTTGTTCGAGTGTTCTGCAAAAGGCAACTTTCACAAATTTATGCAACTGTTTCTCTGATTTATTTTTGTATGTAGTTTGGGAAATTTCATTAGCAAAAGGCTAGTCTTAGTGTCTTCTGGGAGTTATCATTTCAACATTGTGCTGATTCTTTGGCTTCAAAAGAATTGAAGGATTTTTAAACCGAGAGGAATAGTTGTAGGTGTATAACAGCGTTAAGTTTAGAGTACCTTGGTAGATGTCAAATGGCTCAAATTATAATGAGTTTAATGCCTGTCATATCAGGTTTGGGTAGAAACTGGAGTTGTATTTTCTAAATAGTATAACATTCGTACTTTCGGATGGCTTGTCTGTTGCACTGCTTTTTCTACAATTAACAAAATTTGTTTGTTTACGTAAAGAAAGAACTTTTTATTTTTGAAATGCAACGTTTGAGGCGAAACTTCACATGTTATTTGTTGAAAATTCAAGAATGTCTCTTATAATCTTGCAAACCATTTTTTATTTGAATAATGCATGATAGCATTTTAGCTTTCCATCTTTGAGATATAACTGAAGATGGATCTTTAAAATGATCCTCTTTCTACATAAGCGTCGCCACAAATTTGTGGTTTTACATTATCTTACCTCGTGCATGAAATGCACTTGTTATGATTATGATGAGTATAAGCATAAATATACATATATATTTATCAAATATGTCAAATACCTCCATTTTTAATCATTTACTTATTTGCTTCATTTATAATTGTGTGTTGAGAAATTTCTCGGTTAATTGCTGGAGACAGATTAACACACACGTGAATTCTTGGATCATCGCACATTCTCAAGGCCACAAGCAGGTAGCATGCATCCAACAAAATGGAGTAATATCGTTCACATATTATAAAATATCCTTTAGGTGTAAATTATATAAAATGACCTAATGACATTGTGAATGGATAGGGTCTCACAGGAGAAGAGTGGTATTCTCGGCAAACTTTACGTCTATAAATCACCGCCTTCATTTCACGAAATTACAAATTAGTGAGCGAATATTAATTAGTGACAACTTGGGAGATAACGTTTGTTGGTGGCCCACTATCATAGTTATTACACGGTGGTTTGGACTACGAATATTCGCGTTGTTAATGTTTGTTTTGGTTTGATTTTGTCTACTTCCTTTTTAAGTTAAAGTCTTATTGCAAAAATCTTGATATGAAGTGTCTTTGCAACTATGCATTGTATTGCATTCTATTTGCGGTTGTTTGAGAATGTGTACATTCACGGTAAGAAATGGACTTTGTTGATTTTGTTGTGATTACCACGATTATATTATCCGTCTGTTGAGTTGGTTTTGATGTGAACCTAGCTACGCTAAGAAATGGACTTTGTTGATTTTGTTTGTAAATGAGAAGCGCCTGTTTCTACTTTCGGTTGAAGCATTGTAAATAATCTGTATGAATGAAATCAATTATTTAGGGCATAGACTACGAACCTCAAATTGGCGGAAGCATATTTTTGTTTTGTTGTGCTCGACAAAATAAGGTGGGAAATTTATGCTTGTGGTTATGTTATCCTATTGTTTTATATGTTTTATATTCATATTGATTATATGACTACTTGTTTTTATTTTAAAGACTACATGATGTTTATGTTAATATATATATTCTCATGTTATACTATATGTTATTATTATATTTAAGACCTCACGAGATATTAAGGTCTCATGTTATTATTATATTTAAGGCCTCACAGATATTAAGGCCTCATGTTATTATTATATTTAAGACCTCACAAGATATTAAGGTCTCATGTTATTATTATATTTAAGACCTCACGATATTAAGGTCTCATGTTATTATTATATTTAAGACCTCACAAGATATTAAGGTCCCATGTTATTATTATATTTAAGACCTCACGGTATATTAAGGTCTCACGATTATATATATATATATATATATATATATATATATATATATATTATATTCATGATATTAATTTCTATCTATGTGGCAATATGAAAGATTAACATGTATTACATATGTGGATAATTGCATTGTTCCTCACTGAGTATATTTATGATATGCTCACCCCTCTCTACTTTCAGTTTTGCAGTTGAGGAGTCGAAGCAGCCATAGAAGTCGAGAATGACTAGTATAATAAGAAGTCGTTTATTTATTTTAGTTTAAGTTATGAGATTTTCGATATTGACTAAAATCATAAGTTTAGTTTTCTTTATTAAGTCGTTTTCAAATTAAATTTATATTTATTTGTTGAGTTTACAAGTTTTTCTTTTGTTGTTCACGTTTAAATTAAATAGCAATATTTTTATTCTTTTAAAATTTTGGGGCGTTACAAGTCTAGCCTTGGGCACCCGAAACTAATATTGGACTGTGCAAGAAAAATAGAGGTTCGAAAAGAAAATTGGGCCTACAAATTCCGCCTAGATAGTCCATCAAGCCAACTGGACTTTAGGCCAAAAAAGTTCGAGGTTTTTGACTCAAAAAAGCCTGACAAATGTTAATGATATTTTATGTATAATTTTTCTTAAATAAATTTTCAAAAGCTTATTGGATCACTTTGGTTCGATAAGGTTCAGTGGGCTTGGATCGGACTAGCCCGGCCAATACTTTTGCCACCTCTAGTCGTGACAATGGAGGGAAAGCATTGAAAGCCAAGGTTGGAGGAATTAGGGTTAAAGGTGCAGTCTTGGAAAGAAAATGAATTAGGGAGGAATATGTAATCTCATCGGTAAATTCTTGGTACGTAGTTTCACATGTAATTTCGATCCAAATATTCTCTCCTCGGGCAGATTGAATTTAATTTGTTATTTTTCGACAATAACTCATGAATGGTAGAAAAACGCTGATAAGAGCACTTTCAGAACTTAAAATAGCTATATTCTATGCCAAAAATAGTGGTAAACACAATAATTCCTGGAAAGGTATAAAAGCATAAGATGGGAAGTTGTAGATCATTTCATTCATAGAGGAGAAGACAACAAGATGAGCCTTTGAGAGCAGGAGCCTCCTTGAATCGTTATGTCTTTTTCGTTTTTTTTTTTTTTGGATCAATTTAATACAGAAAATTTAAAGGTCATGTTACGGTGGATTCGAATTCAAGACCTTTAGCCTCATACATTAACCACTCTATTACTAGATCAACACACTTACACTATCATCAATGAAGCCCTTGGCTCTCTCTACCGTTGCAGACACCTTGGAAGGAACTTGTGAAATAGGGTTCTGAGAATAAACCCTACCTACAGATTCCATCTCCATTTGTAAATTCTTTTCTTGTCCTCGACAACCAAATACGTCAATCTCTTTTCATTTAGATTATTATTTGTTATGACCCTTATATTAATTTATCATTTTCCTATTTTTATTCAATAAATTTAAATTGATTTTGATTTATATATACTTTGGATGACTGGATTGTGCAGGCGCTTCAGCAAAGAAGAGGGTGGCTATGCGATGAGGTAGAAACCATTGTACAAGTAGCTAGCTGCCTTTGAAGTTGCTAACAAGCATTAGATAAAACAACTTCTTTACCGTTTTAAGTTGAATATAACAGCTCATAAATTGCAAACACACCCTCCGATTACAAATAGGAGGAAGCTATACGAGACTGATCCCAAGCTGTAGGTGTCGTCGGTTCATAAATAGCATATTATTTTAACCAAACATGCAATAATTAGTTCAACTTGAAACAGAACAAGTGCGGATACACATGCATCTTCCTGTCAGAATAATCTAATACAACAAATTCATCTATTTATCAAGTTTATGTCCCCTCTCAGAAAACAAGCTTTACATGGAACGAAGTTGCAAAGTAATGAGACTAGATCACTACAACAGACACAGCATTGCTCGGGCTCAGCTATATCAGAACAGTTCCCTACAACAAATGCAGCATTGCTCCTCAGCTATATCAGAACAGTTCCCTACATGTGGATCTTGAGGTGCAATGCAGTGAACATCTTCAATAGTCTACGTCGACACATGTTGTATTACTGCGTGTTTCTTTCTTCCGGCTCATCTACAATCGACTTAATGGAGTCAGAGTAGTTCGGTTCCAAAGGAGGAAACAATAGCTTGAGCCGGAAAGCAGCAACACCATTCAAGTAGTATCGGAAAAGCCTCTTGGCTCTAATAAACCCCAGACGACCATACAATGCTAGTGCTCCTTTATTGGTCACTTCGGCTTCTAGTGTTACCTTCCAAATCAGCAGAGTGTTTAATGGGCCATATAAATTGCATTTTTAAATTAAAGCTGTCGCAAGACGGCAAGAGTTATAAGGAGATAGCTTCTAACCTTGAGCAAAATAAAGGCAATATACTAAATGGAGAGAGTAACAAACTAACATACCTCCTCACAACCTGATTCCATCATCACTTTAATCGATCTACTAACGAGTTCAGTTGCTGCCAAGGAAAGCATGCAGATAAATCTCAATTTTGATGGCAAGAAAGACAAAGGTTTTTCAAATAAGCGTGCTTTTGAACACCAGATGCAGACTAGTAGTTTCTTGCTTATTTCATAAGAATCAAAATAGGCTAAATACATATTTAATCAAATTTCAAGGTGAGCAATGGCAAGAGTACGTATATACTGATTAGTAACGTGGGGGAACTACCAATGCCTCGGCCTCTGTAAGGGTTGAGAACAACGAGCATGGCAATGTATCCTCTCAAAGTATGGCGATGATCTCCCATGCATCTTGCATACTACTGTGCCTACACATTTTCCATTATGGAATGCCTGCGATTGGATCAAGCTCAATCTACCAATCAATTGAAAATCCTAAGGGTAGAGTAAGGGGCACTCACAAGGAAAGAGAGATTGGGCCAGAGATAGACGAAGTATCTGTAGGTGAAGATGGAATAGGGCTCGCTCAGCTCCTGATCTACCAGATTCATAATCAGCGGCAGGTGATGCTCGCCGCTGTAGCTCATGTACTCTATCTCTGACGTATCAAACTCCGCCGCCATAAAACCACAACTCTTGTCGCTGAGTTAAATTTTGAAGCATCGATACGCCACCGTCCCCGTACTGGGTGGGTCAAGTACGTTTATGCCCAAGTCAAATACATTTTAACCTAATTAGACAGTATTACAAATACCTTCAGCCGCTGCAAACCCTAAATCGCCGCGCTTCCCCGCCCCGCCTTGGCTGGTTCTCTTTTCACTCTTGGTACTCATGTGTCATGTATTTAATTATGCATAGCTCTTTCATTTTAATTAATTAGTTATTTAATGTTTATATTATTAATAAAATATAAAAATATTGCCTATTTCATGCAGACGAATCAAATTTAAGGATTGGATGTCATGTGGCAGTTGAAAGCATGGTGAAACAGACAAGCATCCGAATCACAAAGAAGAAACAAGTACTTGACGGAGGCGTGATTGGATCGGCAAAATAAAATAGTTGAGTGACTGGGAAGAACATCTAAATCGTTCGCAGTCGGCAGTTTTGAAGCTTCATTTGCTTGTGAAGAAGAAGAACAAGTATATAGCCAGCTTAAAACCCACCAGTTACAATCTGTTGCAAAAAAACAGATTGTTACGCTCATCAACTGCCTACGGATGGCTATCGAATGCCTTGTTCTCGGTAACTAATTGTAATGTATTAGGAGAACACTTTCGAAACTTGCCTAGAGACTAAATTGCTTTATGTTTAATGAATTGTGCAGGTGCGGGGCAAGAGGTGGGGAAGAGCTGTGTGGTTGTGACAATAAATGGCAATAGAATAATGTTTGATTTTGGAATGCACATGGGCTACCCAGATCATCGGCGATACCCTGAGTTTTCTTTGATTTCAGATTCTGGTGACCTCACCAGTGCACTCTCTTGTGTGATCATCACACGCTTCCACTTGGACCACATTGGAGCCCTTTCATATTTTACTCAATTTTGTGGCTACAATGGCCCATTTACATGACGCACTACAACAAAAAAACCATTTCCAGACATTGAAAAGTGTCCCAATATATTATCTTTAGGGGCACTTATGATTTTCGGGGCACTTATCACATGTGTTGCTAAGTATCGTGTCCCAAAAGAGTTTGAGACACTTTTAAGTGTCTCTATACGAATAGCTTTCTAATCATTTTTATTTGCCCCAAAATCAATTCTTGAGGCATATATAAATGTCTTTAAAAGATTTAAATTTATATTGATAAATCTATAGGGGCACTTATTTGTGCCTCTTACATAGATATCGAGACACAAAATGTGTGGCATCAAAATCCCTTTTGTGTTTGCAAATTAATTTCTAAGGGCACTTATTTGTGCCCTTATTAAATTAAATTTTAGTTACATAATGTGTAGCATCAAGTTTATATGTCTCGTAATTGTATATGTTAATTATCTATATTATATATAAATACAATCATATCTTGCTAGTACATCTTTTCATGTAAAAAAATATATCTGCAATATATTTTGAACGCATTATTTGCAATACTAAACAATCTAAAATGGAAACTATACAAAATCTCATGTTCTATCATTCATGTCCAACATTTGTAAGAAAAACTAAATGGAGTCATAGAATTATCCTTACATAATACAAAATACAAAAATATCACTATCTAAAATATGAAGGGTGTCATTTGAAGTTGAGTGTATGCATTCTAGCAAATTCTTGTGTCAACTTTCATTTTTGTCCAAGATAATCTGCATATTATATAGAGTAGAGGTTACACTAACACAAGAAATAAGTAAATTAAAGCAATACTGTTGTAACAATTAACAACCCAAGGTAAGAAATATAAGAGAACAAATAAATTTCAATCACATAGGTATTCGTGTCGAGCAAACCTTAGTTCTCGCAATGAAGGATTGTCTGCAGTATGTTTTGTAATCATAAATAGAAGACATCCCCAACTGATCCAGATACCTTTTCGCTATCCATGGTTAGTTCATTAAGCTTAATTTAATTTCAATGACTCCAAAATCATCAAATTTTACAGAAACTAAACACAAATGCATTTGTCATAAGATTTCAATCAAATAAGTATTCATGATGACCTCATGACTGAAAGGTAACTGGCCCGAGATTGTAAATGTGGTGTGAGACGACTTGAAGTGAACCGGATGTTGCATTCCCAAATCTTGTGAACCAACCGGCATCAAAGAGGCCGCACAGTCCAAGAACCAAAGGCGTGCTAGTGAAGCCCTTATAGATTTCTTGCACTTTATTGTCAAGTGTGATTACATCAGTTGCATATTGGTCAACTGTAATGTCATTGCCACTTAGTCCATTTCCCAACATGAGAAATACGACGTTAGTTATTTTTATCTGACCTGGAATGCCATCAAAATGAAAGAAAAATCTTCCAGGAGATATATCAAGGTTGGGGACACGAACCAAATGAAGATCGGATAGTCCTTGGACTGCTACTGGTTGTGATCTAGGCTGGGTATGACCGGTTCCAAGCCGGCCATACTCATTATTGCCCCATGCCATTACAGTTCCATCATCAAGAAGGGCCAAGTTATGGAATGCTCCAACTGCAATAACTCTCATGCTATTAAGGCCTTGCACTCGGACAGGGGTGGAAATTTGTTTTCTACAAGCATGCGTGGATAATATTTGAAAATGGCGTTTAGGTAATAAACAAGATAACGAAATTTCAGTAAATTCTAAGCAAATGCTATCAGTTGCTCAACACTAGCTGATCATGAATACTGTGAGGCTTCAATGGAAGGATCATGCAGCACCAAATTATAAATTAATATTGCAGACCTCAACGCATATGAACATACATATCACCGGAAGGCCATGGTTGACCTCATGTCCAAACATGTCCTTCCCATGTTAGAACCACTGAATGCATCCCACCAGCAGCTACCTGAGGTGTGAGAAAGTTAGACATGTTAACATTGAGTCATAAAACCAGAAAAAGTTGGCAGATTTATGAAATCATGCTAATTTGGGTTTGATGATAGAGAGATGTAGCCCCTGATGTCCTGCAAATGATAAACATTGAACAGAAGAAGAAATCATATCTCAGAGCAAGAAATCTCATTAGTCATTCGAGCAGCCTAGAGATCACTAAAATGACCACGAACATGTATTTCCGGAGATAGATTTGTATGCAACTAACAAATGAACATTTAGTATAAGTTTCAACTAAGCTCAAAACAAACAAAGTTCCATAAACACCAAGTCCAGCCATAAACTTTCATTAATCTAGTTTAGCCAACCACATACGGTGTAATGAAATTTCAAGACGCATAAAATTTAGAAAAGTTTAATTGAAAAGTCACCTGACGAACTGTTAGTTTTGGCACACATCTCTGTGGAATCACAATATCTCTTCTAACCGGTCTGCCTGTATCATCTTTACGCTCAGGTTCTTCGCCACACTGCCCATACTCATTGCCACCTGCACCAGAGTAGACCTCAACCTTCAGAGGCATAAGACACCTCACGTAATGGTGTCCAATTTAGAACGATATTCAATACAACGAACTGAAATCAGGTTCATGACTCCACAAACCATCATGGCCCCTGGGACATGATGAAGGAGTTCGACGACAACCTCCCCCAGAGAGCATTTGACAGTTTCTAGGTAACCCATGGATCACAAAATCAAGTCTGCATGCAAGAAAATAGATTGTAAGTGGTTGCAAAACTTTCTTCTTCATATATTGTAAACTCATCATAGTCTTAAACGCGTGCTATTAATAGCTTAGAAACAAGTAAGCCATGAATTTCATATTTTCACCTACAAAAGGTAATATTTTCTTCTTCATATATTGTAACATTACAGTGTTATTGAACAAGTCATCATCAAATTCTCATCCGTAATTTAATATGTATAATTGTTAATTACTACTTGTAGAGTTGGAAAATGCCAATAGATATTTTCTTGGAAATCTATCCTTTGTCGTTAATTACCAATGGCAAATGAATCTCAGGAGAAATTTTTCTCTTACATTTTATTAATTGGATAAATATACCCCACTTCGGTCATAAGAGGAAACACAGATCGAAATTATAAAATAAACTATTTCAAAGCATGCTAGTATAGAAAATTAAAAATAGTTTTCGAATTTCTTAGGTTTTTTATTAACCAAATAAACTTCCTAATTTACATAAAATCTAAACTCGCCCAAGCAAGTGGAAAAAATTATGCTGATTCATAGAAAAATTGCAGTAACCGCACAATGCAGGTTTACCTGCTTGATAACGAGCTGTTTCCTCGTATACTCGGCCGTAATTTCGTGCATCTCCTCCACCGCAACCGGAGATCTAATTTCATACAAAGGAAAACGTGATTCAATCACTTGGAAAAGGCAAATTGAAATCCATTCACCTATTGATTGTCCATAGACGGCCATATCGTCTTTGGATTGGCCGACCGGTAGCTCAGAGCCGTCGGTGATTGCTTGTGAGAGAGGAGTGGCGGTGGCTCCGACGGGTAGACGGGAAAGAGCAACCTTCAAAACTGAGAAACATGTACACAGATTAGCCTTCAAAACTGAGAAACAAGGAAAAATCGTAAAGGAAGAAGAAAAAGGAAACAATGGTAAATACATTTGATATGTTCTGTGGAGAGAAAGAGAAGACGAGAGAAGGAAAAGAGAAGGAAAAGTGATGTTCTGTGGAGAGAGAAGGAAAAGAGGCGTGTGGAGAGAGAAGGAAAAGAGGTGCATAAAAGTTAAGGGTTTTAAATTTCTTTTGTGTCCCTAAATTTAACATATGTGATTAATTGCCCTAAAATATATTTTGGAGGTAATTAGTAATAAGTGCCTCTAAATAAATGCCTCTATATCCAATTTTTGTTGTAGTGACGGTACCATACGCCGTGTTCATATTCTCTCTTTATTTTATTTTCTCTATAGCAGTCCCTATTTCCTCACTTTTGTGTTTGGTTTTTAAAAAAAAAAATCAAGTCTTCTTGAATTTTAATTTTTTTGCTGCTATAGTATCCAACAAAGGCCTTAGCTCCACTGATGCTCAAGGATTATCGAGAAGTGATGGTTGATAGAAGAAGAGAGGAAGAGCAGTTTAGTTTTGAGCATATTTCTGAATGTATGAAGTAAGGTACACCTTTTATCAACCACTCTTGCTTTCATTTGCCTCTTTGTATGTTATATACTTGTTTACTTAGACTAGTTCAGAGTTTATGACTATATGCAAGCTGTAGTTTAGCATCTAATAGAGTAAAAAAATCAAGGTACACAGACAGAGGAACAGATATATAGAATGAAAGCAGGAAATAACAAAGATTTCAAGATTTATCCTGCCCTGGTGTCAAAGACTCAAAATTCCTATTCCGATTCCTAGACAAGTCTCCTCACTCACACACGAGGGCTATTTATCTGACCTAGAGAATCGAGCCCAACCCGAAACCCAAATATGAAATAATAATCATAAATATAAATGAATTAAATTCGTATCGGTATACCTAATTAATCAAGCCGCTGGTTGCCAAGGGATGCTGCTACATGTGTAAATTTGATCCGCAACAGCATCATTCAGGAGAACAACATTTAATGTATAACCTTCATTCAAGTACCTCATATGTCCTTGACCTACACAAGGATACTGATTGTTTAGCTACAATTGGTTTCAATAGTTCTTGCCAAGTTGCACCTCAAAAACTACAGCATTTGTCATATATCTATGTCAAATTTATTAAAATCTCAAAAGGTGCTAAACAGCTTGTTTAGCCTATGGACATTCAGGACTATAAACAATTAGTTGTTGTTGTATTAAATGTTTAGTTTAATTTATTTATTCTTACCAAACATTTAGAGAAAAATCAACGGACTATAATTGAGAAAAATACACTTCATTTGAACCTGCTGGCTCTTCTGTTTCTATTTTATTTGTATCGCTTCAAATAATTTTTTGTATAATGGTTTGACTTGAAACTCAAATCAAAGTACTTACTTAGAAATGACATTCTCTGGGCATATTTGACCATTAAGATCATGCAAATACTACCTACATCATTAAAATGCCTAAGTGCATCTTAAAACTCTCTTTTCGTTAGTCTTCTTGTTCTTGATGACTCCCATTGGTTTGCAATGTCATAGTTACTTCCTCTCCTCTTTCTTCTCCTCATAGTGCTAGGAAGCATTTTCTTTTTCGCTTGGCGCATCCTTCAATGATATTTTATTGCTCAGTCATTCCCATCGACTATTTTCTAGGTGTTTTCTGGTGGACCCTGGGGCAATGAAACACTGGATGGTTGCCTTTACAGATACTATTGTATTGGACTCCTTGCATGTGCTTTTTGATTGTATGAGCATTTATATCTTTTATTGTTTAGTCATCTTATTGCTCTCATCTACTTGTGCTATGGTCTATGCAAAATAGTCACTGCAGTGGATCTAAAACAGGCTGAAGACCTCCAGATTCAAGCTTACTATGCAGGGCATGTGAGGGCTCCAATTCCTTGCTCCACAAATGTTTCTAATAGCTCTTACACACACATCACAGACTCATGCTACTTCTATAAATGACTTGTCAGATATCTATATTTTTCCTCAAGAAATATAGTGATATGGAAAGAATCCCTAATATTTCCGCTCACTATATACTAAGAATTCAAATTTGAACCAATCAATACTTTAATTCATCTCGTAAAACAAATAGTGAAAGATGGGAAATAAAGTTGTGATTGATATTTTCTTTATACTTCAAGGTCCGTGAAGTATCAAATGTTGTGTCAAAAAACTTCATACATGTAGGTTCCACTATAATATATGTTTTGGTTGCACAATTGAAAGAAACTTGATAACAGTAGTAATACTAGCTAGGTCATATAAAACTATATCATGCCTTGGGGTTATTGGGCTCCGTCTTTCTGTAAAATGGTGCAACTTAGTGTATGGATATGTATTTCATTACTAGAAACCTGTAGTCCATCATGTTTAATTCTAATTTAAAGTTCTATAACATGGTAATCAACATTTTTCCACAATATTTACCAAAATGGCATTCTAGAACTTTTGGTGTCTATTTATTAGGTGCTTCTTTTATGGAATTTATATTGTTCTTTGAATATTCTCCAATTTGCCTCAGAAATTAAACGCTTGTTTCTCATCCAAAGTGGGTGATACTGTTTTAGTGTATACAGGTGACTATAATATGGTGCCTGATAGACATCTTGGAGCAGCTCGAACTGACCGACTGCAGCTAGACCCTGTTATAACCGAGTAAGGGAAACTCTATACCTCCGTGAATTTACACTAACTAGAAATCCTAACTTGGCTAGGGTTGCATATGACATTTGCATGTTCTAGGAAATTTTATAACTTGAATGGATGAGCTGGATTAGAAGATTCATGATTAGATGAACTTCAAACTGGCTGCATGTATAAGTAAACGGGGTGACGTATTAATAGTTACCAATTTATATTATTTTTGCTTCTTGCCATGCACTCCAGCTGCATGTTTCATTCAATACATAGCCACGTTTGGGTGATCTTTTTGTATCAGTTCTTGTCCTCATTTTTTTCTTTTAACAGGTCAACTTATGCTACAACATACCGTGATTCGTAATATGTTCGAGAGAGGGAATTTCTAAAAGCAGTATGAATCTTCAGTCAATTGACTTTTGTTAACCTGATATGCTTTGCTCTTATGTTGTTTATACCTTTATGTGTTCTTATATATCATTTATCATCATCCAAAACAGATTGCAATTTACTAGTTTTGGTATTCTGCATTTTTCTTTCTTATACCTGAACTGAAGCAATTATACTCCTAAGTATTAAATTGATAGAGTAAAGGCGGATCTCGTAGAAAACTCAATAGAAATATCACTGAATAAGAATCCTCTCACGAGGCCAACGGAGAACTCTCCGTTCCAGAATTCACCAAGACAAAAGACACGCTCCTATCTTTCTTATTTGCTATAAATAATAAAACCCTAATTACTAAGCCCATGCAAACTGTGGGTCAGACCCAATAATAATAATAAGGGATAAGGTGCAAATACACCCTTAAACGTTTCAGCAAAAATCAAATATACCCCTATCGTTATGTTAGGTGCAAATTTATCCCTAACGTTTTAAAAATGGTGCAAATTACCCTGTTGACTTAACGGATTTCTAACTCTGTTATGTAATTTCGATTTTTTCTTTTCTTTTTCTCCTCTTCACCCTTATAATATATTAAATTCCAATACTTGATAAATGAGGAAACAATTAGAATCTCTTTAAATTGTTTATTATTTTATATTTACTTTACAAGGGTCTAGGATTATCGTAAGTTAGTTAGGGTTTTACATATTGATATTTGAGGGTATTGAAATTCATATTTTAAGGACATTAAAGTTCGAAATAAATTCTTGCGTTCAAATTTTGTTGTGCTTTTATCTTTCTCTAATTTCCTTGTGTCCTTTATCTTGTAATGTCATTTGACTCAGTTTCATCTTGTACGTTTTTAGATTTGGCCAATATGATTTATTTATATATATATAAGATATTAATGCCTAGTAATATTTATTAATAAATCCTCATTGAGCCCATTGGATGGAATCTTTGTCCCACCATATCGCAATATTAATATTTTACTATTTTATAACAATTAATGTTTTTCATTAAAATTGAAATAAAAATTATATACTCTAACTATGACTTAATTAACCCTAATAATGAATTATTAATTTAAAATTAAAAAAAATTATTACAAAACTAATTCAATTAATGAACGTAGTTAATTATTAAAATAATACTAAATATCAACAACAACAAAAAAATTGAGAGTTGGACACAAACGAGTCACCCAACTAAAAGGAATTGTAATTCAATAAGGCTTAGACATCTTCCAGATTTAATGTTTGCGGCTTAAGAGAAAGTTTATAAATTAGGGTTAATCATAAATGTTTATAAATTAGGGTTATTCATAAATCAAATTCCCACCAATATCTAATATGATTAAAGTTTAGTTCAAAACCAAAACCTGTTGATTGCCGCAGATGGATCGGAACTCCAAAAGCCGGTGCGGCGAGCAACCTCATTTTCTCCCTCAAGAAATCATAGAAGAAATATTGCCACATCTTCAGGTGAAATCACTCCTGCGATTCAAAGCGTTTCAAAATCATGGTGCTCTCGATCGAAAGCAAAAACTTCATCTACAAACACCTCCAGAATTCGAAGCGGAGAGAAGTCATCTTAAACAAGCAATCCTCTACTGATGTCGATGCGTGGTGGCGCCCTATCATTGATCCTGCCAATAATCACTTAAAAGGAGGTTGTTTTTTTTGGGTCAATTAATACAGAAATTTTAAAGGCTGCGTCACGATGGACTCGAACCCGAGATCTTTGGCCTCGGGTATTAACCACTCTACCACTAGGCTAACACACACACACACACACGTAAAAGGAGGTTGTGTTGTGGGTTGCTGCAATGGGGTTTTGTGCATCGCTAAGGAAGAAGAGAACAGTTTCTTCTTGTGGAATCCCGCCACTAGAATCTCTATCGAATTATCCAAGATAAAAAAATCCTTTCTTCGTTAGCATATTAGGGTTTGGGTGGGACGAAGAAAATGGGGCACCAAGGTCTTTGTGTGTGCCCGTCATAATCATAATCGAGCATAGGCAAAATTCTGATTCGAATATATTATAACGGTGAAGAGAAAAAAGAAAAGAAAAATCAAAATTACATATGAGTTAGAAATCCGTTAAGTCAGCGGGGTAATTTGCACCATTTTAAAACGTTAGGGATAAATTTGCACCTAACATAACGATAGGGATGTATTTGATTTTGATGAAACGTTTAAGAGTGTATTTGCACCTTATCCCTAATAATAATAATAAAACCCTAATTACTAAGCCCATGCAAACTGTGGGCCAGACACAATAATAATAATATAAAGACTAAACACAAATAATAAACTCAATGATAATTAACGATTGCACGCTTCCCACGTGAATAAATCGCAACGGACGGCGACTGTATCAATTGCTCACCCACTCGAAACAACGCTTGTCCTCAAGGCTAAAATAAGGAAATTGTCCCCAACATCACCGTATTCATCCAAGTAGCCTCCTCAACATCTAACCCTCCCACTTGATCAAGACTTGCTCCACTAGCTGCCCACCGTGCTCCACGAGCGATGGCCCAACACTTTTTCGGCAAGTATGGCGGGTCCACACCATGAGATCCTCGGTAGAACGGGTCACGCGCTCTGCTCCAATAGCTGTTTTCAATAAAGAAACGTGGAAAACCGGATGAATCTTTGAGCCCAGGAAGCTTCAAGCGATAGGCGACATGACCCACCTTAGCCTCCACCTCAAATGGGCGAAGAACCATGGGACTAACTTACGGTTACCACCTTGAATAGAGTCGTGCACGATAAGGTCGAAATTTTAAATAAACAAGAGAACCAACAAGAATGTCCACATCACGGCGATGTTTATTGGCTTCACGCACCATTCTACTGCTACGCACGCCCAAGTGGTAGCGTAAATGAGATAAGACTTCATCTCGGCGGTTAAAGATTACGCCAAAGACGGCACTCGAACTTTCCCGGCAAGAAACGACGCAACACCGGTGGGGGATGGCCATAGACCACCTCAAATGGTGTAGTACCAGCTGCGGAGTGAAACCCGGTGTTATAACAGTACTCGGCCCAAATCAACCACTTTGCCCACTGTTTGGGTCGCTCGGAAGAAACATCGCAAATAAGTCTCTAGGCACCTATTCAACACTTCGTACGCCGTCTGCATCTCGGGGTGATATGCGAGCTCATCTTGAGGTAGTGTCGGTGAGGCGGAATAACTCTTGCCAAAACAACAAGGAAAATAGGATCTCGATCGAACACAATTGAACTCGAATTCCATGTAGCGAACTATCTCACGAATGAAAACTTCACCACCGATTTTCTTTGTAAAAGGATGGCGAAGTGCCAAAAATGGCCATATTTAGAGAATCTATCCACCACCACTAACACACAATCTACACCACCGAACGCTGCAAACCGGAGATGAAATCCAGACTAACATCATCCCGGACTCGAGTCGGGATGGGCAAAAAGTCGATAACCCACCGGAGACCTCGTCTCGTATTTGTTCTTTTGGCGGGTCACACACGCAGCCACGAACCGAGTGGCGTGTTTCATCATTCGAGCCAATATACACTTGCGGCTAAACGGCGGTAAGTGCGATATGCACTGGTGACCACCGGCGGTGTAGCATGAAACTCTAGTAGCAATTTCGAATCCATGGTGACTTAACAGAACCACTAAGCGATCTTTATACATAAGAATCCCATGTACCAAAGTGTAATGCTTGGGTCTTTGTCCTCGTTCTGTAAATCCTCCACTATTTTGCTCACAGGTCACCCCAATTTCTCGTGAAGAGATGACCATCCACCCATGTGGCCATGAAATAATCGCGGATCACCCACAACTTCATCCTCCTCCGCTTGGCGTGATAGGGCATCAACCGCCCGATTTAAGGAGCCTCCTTGTACATAATAGTGAAATCATAACCGAGGAATTTTGCACCCAGTTTTTGCTGTTGGTGTAGTCAAAGGTTGAGTCGGCAGTGGCACAAGCTTCGGTGATCGGTCGTATAATAAACCGTGACCAAGAAGATAAGGGCGCCAATGTTGCACCGCTAAGACCAAAGCCATCAATTCCTTCTCGTATGCGACTTAGATAATAAATTGGAGGAAAGGTTTTTGTTTGAAGTAAGCGATTGGTTGTTTCTCTTGCATCAAAATCTGCGCCGATCCCACGGCCGGAGGCATCACATTCAACTAAAACTCTTTTGCAAAATCAGGCATACGTAGCACCGGATGCGTGGTTAAGGCCGACTTCAATGATGAAAAGTTGCCTCGACCTCACGGAGGCGGACCCAAGATCGTTGAGCATCCTTCTTCAAAGGCCGTGGGTGCGGCGATTTTCCCATAATCTCGGATAAATCTCCGATAGTATCATGTGAGACCCGAAATCCTCTAATGCTACGAACTGCAGAGCGTTGGCCACCAGAGGACCGCTGACACTTTGGCGGGGTCCATGCGAACCCCAGTGCGAGACGATATGCCCTAAGTACTCCACCTCGGTGCGACCAAGAAGGCATTTTTTTGGGGTTGATAACCAGTTTGTGAGAGTGCAACACCTGCAAAACTTGAAGAAGATGCCCCAAATGTTCCTGCCACGAGCGACTATATACCAAAATATCGTCAAAGAACACCAATACAAAACGGCGAAGATTGGGTCGAAAAATGTCATTCATCAAGCTCTGAAATGTAGCTGGGGCATTCGTGAGGCCGAATGGCATGACCAAGAACTCATAATGGCCCGAGTGAGTTCGAAAAGCCGTTTTGGGCACGTCCGCGGAGGATACGCGGATTTGATGATAACCCGCCCGTAGATCCAACTTACTGAACCACTGTGCACCATGCAGCTCGTCTAATAATTCTTGGATTACTGGGATTGGGTATTTATCGGGAACGGTGAGCTTATTAAGCTCTCGATAGTCAACACAAAAACGCCAAGAGCCATCTTTCTTCCGAACCAAGAGCACCGGGCTGGAGTAAGGGCTGGTGCTCGGCCGTATGATACCTGCTGCGAGCATTTCAGCAACCAAGCGCTCCATTTCATCTTTTTACAAGTGATTGTAGCGATAGGGATGCACCGACACAGGTCGCGCCCCTGGGTGCAAAGTGATTCGATGGTCACTGGTGCGCGCAGGAGGAAGCTCCGTCGGTGGGGCGCAAACTGCAGGAAACTCCGCAAGAACTCGCTAAGTCTCGTCGGGCGACCTCGACAATGAATCGACATTCCATAACTTTCTAGAGGAGCAGCTCTGTCCATAACCCACAACACCCAACTCTCGTCATGTGGTTCAAGTGGGCTAAGCTCCTGATAGGTGCAGGCCTTGCGGGTAAGAGTAGGATCACCGCGAAGGCAACATTGGCGGCCTTCAACCATAAATTCCATAGTGAGCGTTTTCCAATTAGCCTTCACATCGACAAGGATGGCCAGCCACGATACCCCCAAAATTAAATCCACACTGCTCAGAGGGAAAACATAACACGAGATGACAAATAATTCGGAATCTATAGTTAAAGCAACGTTCTTACAAATGCCGCTGGTGTAAACACGGGTTCCATCCCCCAAAACCACCGAGAAAGGTTCTGAAGGTTCAATGGCCCAATGAAGTTTCTTTGCCACGAGGTCCGCTACGAAACAGTTATCCACCATAATCTTGAAGCGCGATTCTCCCACACAACCCATCAATTTCATTGTTTGAGGTCCATCGAAACCAAATGATGTCAGCTCCGATAGCTCGAGAGAGGAAAAAACTTGATGCTCAGATTGATCATGCTCAGCTGAATGTGTCTGTTCTGGAATCATTTCGTCTTCATCATCGTCGACATCTGTGCCACCCACCAGAACATGCAAGGTTTTTGGAGGGCAACGATGAGTGGGTCCAAATTTTAGTCCACAACGGAAACAAGTTCCAGCAGCCATATGCTTCTTGAACTCTTCATCAGTCATGTTACGAAAACGGCGGGGAGGTCGTGATGCCGAGGAAGCCTGAAAAGAACCTGTTGGCGTGGCCTGTGCTGAAGAAGACACTGGAGGAGACCTTTGGGAAACTGGGATTCGTGATGAGGGTGGTGAAAACGTAGTGGGCCTATAAAAAGAAGAGCTCTGGGAGGTTGGCTGAGCCAGTTCGAGTTTTTTAGCCATGTGAACCGCAGCAGGATAGTCGGTCAGAGTAGCGTCCTGAAGTCGCACCCGAATCTCCTTCTTCAAACCCCCTAAGAAAACACCGAGATATAGCTCATCAGAGAGCACCGGCAACTGTGACACGCACCGCTCGAAGGCTGAAACATACTCTTCTAGAGACCCCGTATGCTTCGTAGTGAATAGGGCTTCAAAGCCGTTGATAGTGGATCCATCACCGAAACGCATCAGTAACTGTTGTGAAAACTGAGACCAAGTCAGTTTAGGGCAACGACATAGTAAAATCTGTATCTGAGACATGGCAGACCCAGACATAGCAATGAGCGCAATCTTCACGCGTTGATCAGCAGTTATGTTATGCACTAAAAAGTATTGCTCAGCACGAGCCAACCAGGACAGCGCCTCCGAGCCGTCAAACCCTGGGAGATCCATCTTTTGGACGGGCAAGGGAGCAGACTGTTCCTCCGCAGTCGTCTGACTGCCCTCGGACTCCTCTGCATCGGGATTTTCTACTGAAATAGAAAACTTATTTAGCAAGGCATCGAGCTTTGCTGCCATGGACGCATTGCTGGCTTCCGTCGACGTCTGGAAGTTGCGAAGGTCCTGTACAGCACTCGACAAATCCTCAACCGCCTTCTCTAAACCCTCTAAACGAGAATCAATACTTCGGGTAGCCACCATCGTTCACCGCACCAATTTGATAGAGTAAAGGCGGATCTCGTAGAAAACTCAATAGAAATAACACTAAATAAGAATCCTCTCACGAGGCCAACGGAGAACTCTCCGTTCCAGAATTCACCAAGACAAAAGACACGCTCCTATCTTTCTTATTTGCTATAAATAATAAAACCCTAATTACTAAGCCCATGCAAACTGTGGGCCAGACACAACAATAATAATAATAAAGACTCTAAACACAAATAATAAACTCAATGATAATTAACGATTGCACGCTTCCCACGTGAATAAATCTGCAACGGACGGCGACCGGTATCATAAATAATAAAACTCAATTGATTCATGCTTCGATTTGTCAAGGTCACAGTTATGAATGGTACTTATTAATTTGGACTACGCCTGCTATACAATATCCATAAAGCCATAGTTACTAGATATACCTGTGAATTGTTTGATGCAGGGTGGATGTTTATCTATGTGTTATATATGTCGTGTGCTTTCCTCCTGAATCATGCTTCTAATATGATGTTTATGTATTTAGTGTTTATTTAGATGTGCTTAAATCCACATGTAACTGATTTTTCTTGCAGGTTCAGAAATGTGTTGCTGGTGGAGTACAGGTTCTAATTCCTACATTTGCTCTTGGGAGGGCTCAGGTTTTTACAATTCACAGTACATAAATGTGAATTTATTTATGCAATTAATTTGTAATGCATTCCTGATAAAATTATTCTTCAGGAACTGTGTATGTTATTAGATGATTATCGGGAGAGGACGAATCTTAAGGTGCCAATCTACTTCTCCGCAGGTATACCCTCTTTGTCATTATCTTTTCATAGATTGGTAATGGGCTTCACAGTGGCATGCTTGGAATAAGATTTCTGCACGGGCCAATGATTAGTAAACGTTTAAATAGTACTGCCAGAAATAAGGGTTTCTTATATTAAACGGAACAACATTCACAGTGTGGAGGACTCTTCCCGTGAGCTACTTGGTTTGAGATGTTGATTTCAATTCAGTTTAGCTCCTTTGTTTGTAAATTCTTACTTCGCTCTATCAAACAGTGGGCAGATGTCCATGAAGCTAGTTTCTGCAAGATTCAACACTTATTGAGAAAAGAAGAAATTGATGTTACTTTAGTATTTGTTATTTAGCTTTTGTTTGCTAGGAAAGAATCTGCCGCTGCACATTAGCCTTGCGCTTATTCGTCATTGAGCATCTTATCCTTGTCTATTGTTTAGTTTGGTATTTCTTTCGTTAGCTGGAGCATCTAAGAGACAACTAATGGCTATAAAATTCTTTCATGGGGATATGACAGCATGATGCAACCTGTATAATTAATGTTGGTTTTAAGAATTGTATGAGTAATGAGAAGATGGTGGCGAGATTGATTTAGTAAGTCTGTTGAAGTTGTAGTTTATATATGTTAGGAGAAAAACAAAAAATTGAAGGAATTTGAATTAAGGATAACTGATAAACTGTCTCTAGGAATTTGAAGACCTTTGAAGTAGAAGGTAGAATGTCTGCTAATTTAGAGGTTCATTTGTGTTTATCCCTGCACAAAATTTCGTCTTTTCTGTTTAAGTGCATGTTTTAGTTGGATTTTATTCAATTCTTGCTGGCAGTTTAAGAAGGGACAATTCAATTCTCCGTGACTTTATGCTTCTTCTGTCAATGGTAGTTTCAGATGTATCGACCGCGAAAATTAATAAGTTTGATAATATGATAGAAGCGCATCACTCTGGTGGAAGGCAGTCTTTAATTTCATCTTTCATTTTTCATTTACCTTGATGTAGAGTTACACACAGTTAGTTTTAGCATCCCATGACAGTCCTGTCTGTTTTTCATCATCATCTTTTTGCCTGGTGAATTTGTGTTTTCAGGGTTGCCATAGTGCTCCAGCCATTGCCATAGCTGCTGCTCTCTCCTTGGCTGTGGAAGTTTCCAATATAGGGGTGTTTAGTGGGACTCCTAACGATGCAGCATCAATTTTTAGCAACAAATTGGACTATCTTGTATCTAGGTGGTTTATTACCTAGAAAAATATCTGTATATTATTTTGATCATGAATTTACTCCACTTGGTTTTGGTTTGTAGCCGTCCCACAGCTGTCAATCTTTCAGATGCTGCAACAAAACTTAAGGAAGTCTTACACAAGGCAACAACTACTGCTTCTGATGCACAGACAGTCTATTAGGTGTGTACTGATATACATGTACTGGGTAGGGATACAGGAAATTTCCCTATCCCAATGCGCCCTTGGCTTTGTGGGCTGTATGAAAAACTAGCCAGTTTAAAGGGTAGTTAGACCATTCCAAACCATATTTCGTGTGGCAAAGGAGTAATAGTTGATCTAATGTTATACAGACTTACATTGAGGCTGCTGAAAATATGTTTGTTGATGATGTTGCATCCAATAAGGCCGGGCACCATGGAGCTAGTTTAATTCAAAAGCAGCAGGCAGCTAGGTACTTATAGATTTGTACCCAATACTTTCTAATAAATTTCATAAGTGTGAATCAAACAAACATAAAAGAATTCTTAATTGTTGATTAGTCAGCTTTTTCATGTTACATAGAATGCAATTTGATCATGTGAAGTTGACGCAGCTAGAGTTGTTATATTAATTGAACAGTCTAGCAACAGCTGGATATGGAACTGCTCTAGGCGTGATCCGAGCACTTCACGAGAAAGGAGTTTTAGGAAGAGCCTACTGCACAGAAGCACTTCACGAGAAATGAGTTTTAGGAAGAGCCTACTGCACAGAAACACGGCCTTTTAATCAAGTGAGCCTTTGACATGATCAAGACATATTATGGTTTTTGAAGATGGAACTAGTAGAATTTATAGAATTATGGTTTAGGGGATTTATATTTTCCATTAATCACCTCAAGGGTCAAGACTGACAGCTTTTGAGCTGGTACATGACAATATTCCTGCTGATTCAGCAGCAGCAGCATTTATAAAAGCTGGGCAGGTGAATGCTGTGGTGGTCGGGGCTGATTGTGTAGCAGCTAATGGTATCTCAGAACTGCATTTAGTTCTGTTGATAGTTTTATTATACTGATATAGAAGTGTTAAAGTAGATGAGTGTTAAAATGACGACTACTACTAGGTGATACTGCGAATAAGATCGGAACATACAGCGTTGCCCTGCCACCAAAGCATCACTGTATTCCCTTTTATGTGGCTGCTCGTCTGATTTCTGTGGATTTGTCCATTTCTTCTGGGGAAGAAATCGTTATAGAAGAAAGGTTAGCAAACGAACTACTTCATGCCAGTGGAGGACTGGGAGAACAAGTGGTTGCTTCTGGAATTTCTGTCATGCCTTTGATGTTACACCAGCTACTATCATCACCGGCATTATTACATAGAAGGTGCTTAACTACGTACTATCTCCTAATATGTTTTGTTTCAGCTCTCTCTTTGTATCTCTCTCTCTCTCTCTCTCTCACTGTAATACCCCATCCTTCCTGAGCATCAGATTTGCATGGTACGTTTTTCGAGAAAGGTTAAAATGTTGACTTTTTGTTTCGATGATGCGACCATCACGAAACCTCAGGCGTTGTGAAGAGTGTCTTATGACGAATTCATAGACAATAAGTATGCAGGTTTTCGACCACCCACTAAGGTTTGGCACTCCGGGGAAGTTATTGAAAAACCGAACTTTTCATGGGTCTTTTAAAAGCATATCTTGTTTATAGTCGTTATGTCCGTATTTTATTTCGTGTCCATGGGTACTAAGTTTGCTAAATTTGAGTCCGTTTGCAAAAGTTGCGTCGCTTTTGCGTTTTCGAAAAAGACCGCTTTCATGCATTCATTGCTGACCCTCTTTTCCTATAAATAGGAGGCTAGGGCCTTCATTTTCAACGTTCATTTCCTTCGTCTCTCTGTGTTTACGGACGAGCCGAGCAGCTCGAGACACTGCTGCGCCCTGGAGGAGTGGGGATCGAGCCGGAGAGGCTCGGCGGCGGCGCCATTGCGCTGCTGCCGGCCACCACCGCCGATCAGCCCCTCCCCGGCAGCCCCATTTTTCCGTTTTTGTCATTTTCTTGTTTTGATTCCGCCTTTTAGTAGATCGTATAGCATAGAACTCGGGATTCTAAAGGGACGAGGCGAGAAAACGGTCGGAGGCCGGCCAATTTGGCCAAGACCGCCGCCGCCGTGAACTGTTGGCCGCCGATTGGTGGTCAACGGGCCACCTTTTGGCTACGGGTCCTTTAGGTTTTGAGTTCCGGGCTATGCATTCCACTAAAGTACCGATTCCATTTTTCTGTTTTTCGCGTTTCTACATGTCGGGATGTTTTCCGTTGCTTCGAGTTTTCTAAAGGAAGTACATGCCCGGGTTATCCATTTTCAACGTAGTTTGTCATTCCATGTTCGTCGTTATGCATATTGCTTATGTTTCCATTTTCATGCATCGATTTTGGATGGTTTATCTTAGATCTGAGGATAGACATCGATTTTGAAGCTTCTTCACGCTAAGATTTGAGTCAACTTGCATGCATGCATATTTTGAAAGTACCCTATTATAGGTCTTGATGCCCTGAATATATTTCCCTTCTGCATCGAGTTGATTTGAAAACCCGGAGAGTGCCAAATGTGGGTTCAGAAAGTCGAAAAACCCCGTTTTGCTTCGATCTTCGTTTGGATCACGATATTGCTTTGCTTTGTGGGATGTGACCCCAAAAGTTGTTCCGTCTTGTTACCAGGTACCTACCAGTGCGATCGGTGAAGTCATCGGATCCGTAGATATCTCCCGGTTGACGTTTTCATCTGTTCAGGTTGGGTTATATATGCTTATTTTGAGTTATTTACTCTGATATTTCAAAATAAAACATGTGCGCCGTAAAATGTTTTGGTGAAGTTATTACTGTTCTCTGATCCGAGATGTGGTTCTATTGTGATTGTGCACGGATCTCTATTCGGTGGGTTGATCACCATCTTGAGTATTGATCGTAAGGGGATAGACCCCGAACACGTGGTTATGGTTACGAAGGATAGACCCCACACGGAAATGGAAATGAGGTGGTTATGGTTCGACGAGTTTGACCCACAAGTCCACATCGAGTTAGCCGATCGGATACGTTCGGGCGATGGATATGTTCCGAGATATTGTGGGTCGGCCGGATATGTTCGGGCGAATGAGATGTGATGGGCTGGCGGGATACGTTCCGAGCCGTGGTTCTTTGGTTCTATGATGAGAACGACGGTAATAACGGATCGGTGTCGAAAACGAAAATCCATTTTGCTTACTTAGAAGTTGATTTACGTTTAAAACCTTCTAAGGTAAGTGCTCGAACACGGCATCATGATTCTTTTGATTTATGATAAAACCCCAACCGAGTGCGCTAGTACTCACCCCAAACTCTTTTTCAAATCTTTTCACAGATGGAGGAGGGCTGGACGGGCGACGCTGAGGGGTGGAGCTGCGGGTTCTTCATGCTATGCTTCCGCGATGTTGTGTTATATACGTATT
Organism: Salvia rosmarinus; assembly: GCA_036937905.1. Taxonomy (NCBI): domain Eukaryota; kingdom Viridiplantae; phylum Streptophyta; class Magnoliopsida; order Lamiales; family Lamiaceae; genus Salvia; species Salvia rosmarinus. The sequence continues at coordinate 44,394,974 of CM072819.1, forward strand.
CTGATGTTGATATATTCTTGTCCCTTGTTTTGCTTTCTGATTGGGAACAAGATTTGCTATTATGTTATTATGCTGTGAGTCTCGATATGAGTATGCTATGTGGTTGACCGGTCTAGTCAACAGGGTGTAATGCTATTTTGCTTTCTTGCATTACCTATTATAAACCAAGATCACGTTCATTGAAGTTATGGTATCGATATTATTCTGTTGGTGGATTGTTTGTGTATCCCCCCCCTTCAGGATATGTCCTAATTATAGAGGAGATGTTGCCCGATTTCATGGTCACATCTTCTTATCATGTATGTTATATGTATTCCCCCTTCTTCCCCGCTTCTTAACCCCCACCCCTAATCATACCCCGGCATCCGTGCCTTCCCTCGGGAATTGGGGCGTGACACTCACTCACTCATTGTCCTTCACCTTTGTTTTAGTTCCTTGTTCCTTTCTTGCAGGGAGTGATCACAAAGGATGGGAGCGATTCTTTTGACATCAAACATTTCGCGGAAGAATTGGCAAGCAAGTAAGCAATGTTTAATTAGATGAGGTATGAGTGATCTCAAGGAGCCATGTTCTCCTAACTTGAAAACAATTGGGTTAACATTTGATCATCTGTCCTTTTTATATGTTTTACACTAATAAATGGTCATGCTCTTAGTTGTGGTTTGGCTTTCTCAAATTATAGAGTGGAGATGGGCTCTCATATCGTCAAAGAAGTTGAGAACTTTTAATGTACTAGCAGAAGTAACGTGCGTTGCACGTTTAATCAATATCGTTTTTATTCGGTATAAAATAATTTTGCATATTTGAGATGTATGAAATCAATAATTTTACTATTAATGAATAAACTGAAATTTAAATAAATCATTGTTAATAATGTATGGAAAAATTATATTTGAAAAATATATATTTTGTTTGATCTTGATTGTTTAAGGACTTTCTTCTTATTCTTTTGACTTCTTGAGATAATCTTGAGCAATAATTGATCACTATCACTTGAAATTTCAATGTAGTATTCAAATTTTTTTCATCGTGACTCTTCTTTTTTTCTTGCCTTGCACTTCCATATGTTGCAATTCTATAATCGATTTTTCTCTTAAATTGACTTTGACTCTTCAACTGATCCACATTCATATTGTCCATGTGTTGCATCTTTTGGATTGTATGTACTATAATATTAGATTTCCCCTACAATAAGTTTTTTACATAATTGAGCATGGCTACAAAGCTTATTTTAGTGTATGCATTGTCTGCTCTGACTTCTATCGTATGTGGAACAGTTGTAGGATTTGTATACTGGAAGCAGTTTTGGTTGAGCTTGTATACAATGATTCCTGTTACCACTATTACAATCTCTTATCTGAATTGTTTACTTGATTGCATATGTATATCCCCTTATCTCATATATAAGTTAGATCATACAGTGTGTTGTAGATCACAGAAGTCTGTATGATTGGTTAAGCTTAATGAAATATAAAAAGTATCACGGCTGAGACGACTTGAGGACGAGTTGTCAGTATAGGCTAAGGTATAGATAAGAAGTGACTTGACTTAGTTGTTTGTCTATGCTGGTATGTCTTCGACGTATTGATGGATCACAGTGAGATGAGTTCTTCTATCTGACCGTCGTGAAGAACCTAGATCTCGGTGACTTTACGTTGATCTAAACCTCGATAATGTATTAGGTGAGTATGAGTTGCTGACCATCACTTTGACTTGTTATGAGTGAGGGTTACATGAGATAACCCAAGATTCTCTGCATCTTGGGTGGTGGCAGTGCTTGTATGTCATGCTAGTTACCTGTGTCGAGTCACCGTATCCGTTTAGGATGATGACGTCCCCTTAAGGAGCTCAAAAGGTTTATTGTACTAAACCCTGCAGGTTGAGTTATCTTAGTACAATAATAAGGTTGAGTGGTACTACTTAAGGAATTAAAGTAATTAATTATTTTAAGCGATCGAGCAGCAGAAATAATTAATGGACGTCGATATCTTAAATACGGGATTCGTTAAGTCTAAATGCGAGCCCGACTCAACTTCAGAAATAAAGGGGTAAGTCAGCATTTATTCTCTAGTGGCATGAATAAATGTTTATGAATTAATTTATGTTCTGGGCTGAACATAAGATAATTAATTTATTTGAGGCCCATCTTTATTCCTTGCATTTGATCCCTGGGCTGGCCCATCAAGGCATGTACTTAGTGAATTTTCGTCCCCCTCCTTATAGAGTCCCACTGGGACTCTGTTTTGATCCTTTCTATCTTAAGAGATATTATTATATTTATTAGATATGTATAAATTCTATCATGATAGGATTTAGGGTTGCATTATAAATATAAGGTGAGAGAAAATCAAAAAGGCTAATGCTAAGTGAAATTTTCGAGAATCACACTTCTCCATATTGAGATTTTCGAAAACTTTTCAAGGAGGAAGGAAAACGAATTTTCATAGCACTCTCCATAGATTGTCCTCACTCGATATTAGAGTTTAGGCAATCGGGACACAGTCCAGAAGATCAAAACACGAGTCTTGATCCAATCCTTGTCTGACAGATTCGCAAGTAAACACGAGAAAACATCAACGTGTTGCAATTAATTATATAGGTGCATGCTAGGAATATAATCAATGTATGGTGAATTAAACATCCAAGATAGATCCTCGGGAGAGGGTTAAAATCAGATTTTCCTACAACAGTTTCACCCTAGAAAAATTAACTTGTTCAAATTTATATCAAAGATTTTAAATTTTAGAAAAATTAAATTGTTCAAACTACATAATGCTTTGACCTCTATAAAACATGGAACAGTTTCACCCTATAAAAATTAATTTGTTCAAATTATATAATGTTCAAATTTATATCAAAGATTTTATATTAGCAAGTTTAAAAATAGAGATTATAATTTACCTCACTCATTGGCAACAAATCATCATTTACAGAGCATCTGACATATATTTTTGTAACTCCATCAAACATTGTTACGTGAAAGTTGTAGTTGCCTTCTATAATATTTATTATTATTATTATTATTATTATTATTATTTGGAAGGGGTAGTCTCCTCTGTGCGCTGCGCACACAATGAGATCACTTAATTAATTTTTTAGTTAATTATTAAATTAATTTTAATTAAAAATATTTAATTTAATAAAATTTAATTCTATATTAAAATCATAATTATTAATTATTAAATAATAATTTTAAATTAATAAAATCTAATTGTGAATTAATGAATCTTAATTTATAATTAATAAAATCTAATTGGAATTAATAACCCATAATCATCAATTAATAAACCTTAATTTTAAATTAATAGACCTTAATTGGAATTAATAAATTTTGAATTAATAAACCCTAATTTTGAATTAATAAGCCCTAATTTGAATAATAAACCTTAATTTGAATAATAAACCTTAATTTTGAATTAATAACCCTAATTTTTGAATTAATAAACTCTAATTATGAATTAATAAACCCTAATTGTGAATTAATAAATCCTAATTTTGAATAATAAATCCTAATTTTGTATTAATAAACCTTAATTATTAATTAATAAACATTACTTGTGAATTAGTAAACCATAATTATGAATTTATAAATTCTAATTTTGAATTAAAAATTATAATTAAAAATTGATAAATTTAATTATAAATTAACAAAATCTAATTATTCTTACTCACCATAATTAATATATAATTATTTTAACAAAAAACAAGGGTGAGCTCACTGTGAGGGTGAGCTCACCCAAGTTTTTGTCTATTTGGAATTGTATAAAGCAACGATTATTATTTGTTTTGTTAGAATGTATTGAAAATTTTTCATTACCTTAAATGTCTCAAAATCTTCTTCATTGCAATTTCCGCTTGAAATAACATCTCATTCTCGGGGCACGATACATCGCACTTTTTACAGGATTCATGCCATATTGATGATTTATTTTATACTTTATCAATAATTCTTGTAAAACAATAGGATACATTCATAAAATAAAAAGGAACAACTCACATGAAATTGGTATACAATAAGGAACTTGCATTAGTTGGTATAGCTGGTTAACTAATTTCAAATTATTTAATAATTTGTTTTACATATTTTTAGAAAAATAACAATATAAACGATGAAATAAAATATAAATACTTTTACTCGATTAGTAAAATATTTAAGTTAAATAATATATGTACAATTTAATGTGATGTGTTAATTTATGATATGAAATCTCTGAAGATGGTGAAAAAATATTTCCTTTGTCGATTTGATTAATTTTCCAAATAACAAAACTTTTAATCATAAGCTTATAAACTTTTTATGATGGCCAATATAATGCAATATCATAATATAATCATAATTAATGAATAATCCTGCAAAGCTAAACTTAATTGAAAATTTAAAAAAATTATCGCTTCCATTTTTCTTTTTTTTTTTTTTTTGTAATTTAATACATAAATTTTAAAGGCTGCGTCACGGTGGACTCGAACCCGAGACCTTTGGCCTCGGGCATTAACCACTCTACCACTAGGCCAACACACACACACACCGCTTCCATTTTTCTATGTAGCTTATGGTTCACTGATGATTGTGAGATCTATTATTAAATCTAATAAATATGATTAGTAATATATTAGACTATAATTTTGCACATAATGAATAGAATATCTTATTTATCAACAATCATATAACAATAAGAAAAATTAACAGCATATGAGACGGTTTGACCGTCCCATATATTTATCTTAATGTTTATTTTGCTTAAAACAAATGCACTTCAACAAAAATTGAACTTTAAGAAAGTAATCATACACTTTTTTCTTAAGTTCGAACAACTTTGATTAGATTTTGAGCAAATTTGATTTTGTATGTCATAGAAACAATTAATCAAGTGATTTTTTTAAAAAAGAAAAAATAATAAAAATAGTGCCTCAAATAAATGTTGATTTTCTTTGAAATCTTTAAAAGTCAGTTTTTATGCTCGTGTTATTCTTTGGGCCATTAATGCTAATAGCAATTTCAATGGATCATTAACATCACACAAAACAGTATATAACATTGAATACTTATTTTGTTATTTTCAAAATAATTATTGATCGATCTTAAATTCGTAAGGAAATAAATGCGAGAAGAACACCAAGGATTTACGTGGTTCGATCTGTGAATAAGATCTACGTCCACGGGGCAAGAGAGAGAGAGTGTGTATTGAAAGTATAAGAAGTGATTACAAAGAGAGTGAATGATCTATGTCGTCTAATCTAACCTCTATTTATACACAATGTATTGACCTAGATCTCGAATCCGAAGTCTTCTCTAACTAGGATTCGAGATCCTATCCCTTCTTGAATTAGGATTCTTTAAGATATGGCTGAGCTTTCTGCGTTCCCACTGGCTTCAGGATTCTTCATAGGCCGAACTTGTCCAGGCCGAGCTTGATGTCAGTTTTAATTGTATTGGGCCTGATGCTTGGGCCTGGTAGTTGGGCCGTATCCTATCACAACCCCCCCCAAAAAAGACGCAGAAAACGAGGTCATGATGGATTGGGGGTTGTTGTGACGAAGCGGGGTTTGTGCGCGCAGATGTGTCTGCCGAGGTCTTCCGGTCGGCTTCACCGACGAGGCGTTAGGCGAGGTCTTCTTCGGCTTCACCGACGAGGTGTTAGGCGAGGTCTTCTTCATCGCTTCACCGACGAGGCGTTAGGCGAGGTCTTCTTCGCTTCACCGACGGGCGTTGGGCGAGGTCTTCTTCGGCTTCACCGACGGGGCGTTAGGCGAGGTCTTCTTCTGGCTTCACCGACGGGCGTTAGCCGAGGTCTTCATACGGCTTCACCGACGGGCGTTGGGCGAGGTCTTCATCTTGGCTTCACCCGACGAGGCGTTAAACCGAGGTCTTGTGAATAACCGCTGTCGAGTGTTAGGCCGAGGACGAAGACGGGATTTTCGCCGCTCTTGAGTCTTCGACGCTGGATACGCATTTAATGCGCATTAAATGGCAACGGTTGGATTCCGATAAAGTGCATATTAGGGAATGTCTTTCTTGACACGCAATATCTCTTATCACTTGCCTTCTTCATTTCTCGATTTTCAAAACCTCTCGCTCATGAGAAACATTTTATTCAGCGCCATTGACGATTTGAAGCTTCGCTTTGTTCATCGATAAACAATAGTAAGTAATGGCTTCCTCTTCTCCTAATGAGTCGCCGGCGTCCAAATCGTGTCTGTTCCCCGTCGATTTAGTGTCTTTGCTGTTTTACCCGTGTCCATATGCCTTCTTTGAGTGTAGTCTGCGTTTCTCCGTGGGGATTGCGCAAAGTGTCTTCTTTTCTTCAATTCTAAGTATTTCGACATTAGGGATATATGTTTTCAATATAATATTCCTCTAGTATTGAGCTAGTTGCCCCGTCCGGAGGATAGGGCTTGTGCCTCCGGATGGTTTTGTTGCCGTGTCACGAGGGCGGCCTCAAGGCGGCCTTCGCCTTCCTTACCCTTATGTACATGTTGAGTTCCAAGAGATGTTCGCCTATCTCTTGCCCAACTCTCGCCGAACTCATTCCGCATATGATCGCCTAGGTGTCTATGCCTATAGGCATAATTTTCCTCTTACCTTGGGGCTCGTCCTTCGCTTTTTGCAACTGAAGGGCGGCTCGGGGTGGTATTATCTATCACCCCGTAGGAAATTCAAAGCCAAGATTAAATCAAAGATCTCCAACTGGCAGAAGAAGTTCTTCTTCTGTCGGTTTGAGGGACATATGGAGTTCCCATGGCGATCTGATAAGATCGCCGATGTGTATGTCGACAAGGGCTTCGGTGACTTGGAGGAGGCTGGACAAAGTAGGCCTTGTTGACGAGGTCTTCTCGAGGCCGAGCTTGCGGGCGGGGGCTTAGCCCTTATGATCCTACCTCCAGGGTGGAGTCGGTGAAGGGTGAGGCCTCTTCTTCTCCTCTTTTTTTCTTTATTTCATGAGTTACGTATTGATGCTGACCCATGTGTTTCCTTGAAGTGAACCTGCTGAAGGAAAGGAAGAAGAAAAGGAAGGAGCCGATCTCGGGGCGAACCGATCTCGGTGGCGAGCCGAGGTCTCCGACCTGAAGGATTTCGAGGCCATGCCCGAAATGACTATGGGGCTTCGAGATCCCCTTCGCCGCAGCCACCAAGCGCTTGAAGAGGCGGAAGGATGAAGTCCCCGAGTCCTCGGTTCTTCGCCGAGGCCGAGTCGCGATCGTCGGTTCCCAAGCCGCCGCCTGCCTCTTTCCCGAGGTTTGTACCGCCCTTATACTTTGTCGATAGTAATCAAATTGTGTTCTTGACCGATGTATATTTTGTATAGAAATTCGCGGACGTGGCGGCCGAGGTGTCAAGAGTATCCGATCTTATATCGGATTACTTGAAGGCGCCGTGTCGCAGCTTTGACGGGTGGCCCGGTATGCTCGGGAGGTGGAGGAGTCGAATACCTCCTTGCTCAAGAAATGTCCGAGGTCAAGCTAAGATCCGGACCTCGTCAAACGAAGCGGCGGATCGGCAGCCATTGAGGCGGGCGGCTAGGGCAGTCGGCGGAGGCACCGGTGGGCGAGGAGGCGGCAAGAGCCGAGGCGGCGGGCCGAGGTTGCCTCGATGAAGGCCGAGGTGGAACAGGTTCGCCGTCGGGGCGGACATGGCGAGCTCTCGTGAGAACGCCGCGCCCGCGGAGAGGCTGTTCTGTCGGCGGGCTTCTCGGGATGGTCTCGGACGCTGCTGATGTGTTTAACAAGCGCCGTCTCGGGCCGCAATCAAGAGGTCGCCGAGGACTACCCAGATCCGGACAAAGCCAAGTATGGGTACGAGGAGACCGAGGATGCTGTCCCGAGACAGACTACTTTGATGTGCTCGTCCGCGGCTGAAGGAGCTTCCGTGTGCTGCGCAGCCTCGCCTCTCCTCCGCTCTTTTGTCCGCGAGTCATGCATGCGCGCCGTGTCCGTGGATCGGGATCCCCTGACCGAGGCTTTATTGGCTGATCATGCAAAGGGGTCGGGGGAGACGGCTGATGCTTCGAAGGGCGTCGAGACTCCGGTAGTTCCCGAAGAGGCCGAGGCTGAGGCTGTCCAGGCTTCGGAGGCGGCGAACGTTGACATGGCCGAAGCTTCCGGAGGGTCGCTTGATCCACGCATTTTTTTTTGAATGTAAATGTACAACAATTTTTCGCCTAAGGGCATGTTAATAAAATTACAAGTTTATGTCAAGAAACTTATCTTTTTTTTTTTTATTCAGTTGTCTCCTGAAATGTTTGATGCTTCTCCTTGGTTGAATCAAATCAAAGACCGTCATGAGCTCTTGAGTTGAAAGAGGTCGAACTCCTCCATATAAAGGGCAGCTCGGTCACGCATGGTGGAGTCGATGTCACATAGAGCCGCTCGGAGAGCCGCGACGAGCTCCGTGCTCGCTTTTGAATTGAAGGAGCGTTCGAGGTCGCCAGGAGAAGGCCAGGTGATAGCCGAGGAGCATGCCGAGTACGAGGAGGTTATCCACCGAAATGGTGGGATGACGATCCGGAGTAGAAGCGAGGTTGTCGAGGTGCTGCCCGTTGTTCGAGGTATAGGCGCGAATATGGCGGACCTCTTGGCAATTCACGGGCGATGCTGCTGAATTGAAAAGGCTCGGGAGCATATACAAAATCGTTATCGCCGACAACCACAACTCGACGATATACTTGACGGGATGCGCGAGGCCTCTTCTTCTCACGGAGCTTCTCGCCTAGAATAAATGAACCACATTATGACGATCCGGAGTGGCGCGCACAAGAGAGCGTGCTATTGCTTTGAACGTCGTGGACCCTCCATGCGTCGAGACCGGGCGTCATCAAGTGGCCGAGGCCGAGCTCATGAGCTGCATCGTCAGTGACCGAGGTCGCCTGGGCGGGCCCGTAATATAGACCGAGGACGAGGTAGAGGTAGGATTAGCATAGATGAGTTGTCAATTCGATTTTTCTAGGGATTGGCTCGCCTTTTCCCGATCCGCTCCGTCCTCGTGAAATGTAAATGTAACTCAGATATCTTCTATTTAATAAGAATGGTTTTGTTGACTTTGAACAAGAGTAATATGCCAGTAGTTCGTCCTCGTAGAGAATTCCGCTTTGAAAGAAATCGCTCGCACGTAGGAATGGTTCCTGCTTTTGCCGAGGTCGTCGGGAGGGTGGTCCCTTCGCTCACATAGAGAGAACGCTCAAAATAAACGAAGGTAGTCCGATCTCGTATGTAGGAATGGTTCTGCTTTTTGCCGAGGTCGTCGGGAGGGTGGTCCCTCGCTCTACATAGAGAGAACGCTTGAAAATAAACGAAGGTAGTCGATCTCGTATGTAGGAATGGTTCTGCTTTTGCCGAGGTCATCGGAGGGTGGTCCCTTCGCTCACATAGAGAGAACGCTCAAATAAGCGAAGGTAGTCCGATCTCGTATGTAGGAATGGTTCTGTTTTTTGCGAGGTCATCGGGAGGGTGGTCCCCGTCGCTACATAGAGAACGCTCAAAATAAACGAAGGTAGTCGATCCCGTATGTAGGCATGCGGCGTTTAGATTTACATGTGTATTAAACGAATGTAATCATCTCCGTCGAGGAATTTGTCCTCCGTAGAGGGTAAATAATGCTAAGATTAATTATGCATTAGTGACAAGTAGAACTCGTAAAATAAAGATTTTATTGATAAAAGATGACGCGACCACCAAATAAGACAGACTCTAAAAAAATGACCGAACAAGACCCGACCATGACACTTATGCATAATATTTCTTGGATGGATGATGTGCCATCGTTGGGTAATTGCTCACCGCACAATTGAGCGAGCTTATAGGCCCTTTGCCGAGGACTTCGTCGACCGAAGGTCCTTCCCATGTGGCTTCCACTTGCCGAGCTGCGCGGCTTTGTGACTTCATTATGTCGGAGTACGAGGTCGCCCACTTGAATTGTCGGTTTTAACGCTACCGGTTGTAATACCGAGCTACTTGTTGCTTGTACCGAGCTTCCTCGATGTAGGCGAGGTCTCTTTCTTCGAGTAGGTCTAGATCACTCGTAGATTTTCCCCATTTGCTTGGCAGAGAAGTCAATGGTGCGAGGACTCGGTACTCCGATCTCGCGGGGATCATCGCTCGATTCCATACACCAAACCGTATGGTGTTTCTCCGCTCGAGGTCCGAGGCGTTGTTCGATGCGACCATAGACTGCGGTAAATTTTCCACCCAGAGGCCTTTAGCTCGGTCGAGGCGAGTTTTAGACCCTTTACGATGGTCCTGCTGGTAACTTCGTCCGACCATTTGCTTGAGGACGGGCCACCGACGTGAACTTTTGTTGATCCAAGCTCTTGACACCAATCTTTGAATGCCTTATCCGTGAATTGTGTTCCGTTATCCGAAAGGAGGATATGGGGATGCCGGCGACACACTATGTTCTTCCATACGGTTGAGGCGTTCTTGCTTGTGATTTTCGCCAGGGCTCGCCTTCTACCCACTTCGTGAAGTAGTCGATCGCAACAATTAAAAATTGAGCTGTCCCGGTGCTTTACAAAGGGGCCCACAATGTCAATCCCCATTGCATAAACGGCCAAGGGCTCAGACGGAGGTGAGGTCGGTCAGGGTAGCCTTGGTACGCTCCCATGGATTCGACACTTGGACACTTTTTACGAGGTCCATCGAGTCTTGGAACATTGTTGTGAATAGTATCCCCATTGCATGACTTTCTTTGACAAGGCTCGGGTCCGATGTGGCTTCCGCACGAACCTTCGTGTATTTCCGTAGAACGAATTGGCTCGGTTCGGACCCAAACACCTTAAGAGAGGTTGGAGATATGACTTTAGATAGGACTCCTGCTCAATTGTATATCGCAGAGATTTGTTCAGATCCTCCTAGCCTCCAAATTGTCGTAAGGCGGTTAGCCCTTCTCGTGTACTCTCGAATGGGAGTCATCCAATTGGGTTCTTCATCCGAGACTATGTTGACCTCGGCCCGCCTTTACGCATCGCTTATGCTCCCGCTGACTTCTTCTCTTGGCGGGCTCGTTGATGACGAGGCCAATTTACTTAAGATGTCACCGGCTATTTTGCTCCTCGGGATGCGAACTATCCGAAGTGTGAGAAAGTCCGCTGTGCTTTTTGCTTTTTCAAGATACTTCTTCATTCGTCGCTTTTGCCTCGTATTTTCCCAACATTTGGCTTACGACGACTTGAGAGTCGCCAGAACTTGCACGGCTCGTATCTCGAGACCTTGAGCGAGGCGAAGTCCCGCGATCGATGCCTCATACTCCACTTCGTTGTTCGTATTTTGAATGTGAACCGGTGAATAGGCGATCTCGCCGTCCGGGCCTAGGAGTAAGATACCGCTCATTGCGCTTTGTTTCCGAAGCCCGTCAACGAGAGTTGCCAAGACCTCGGTGTTTCAACCATGGGTTCGGCCGCATCGTCGACACGGACTCGGTGGGCTTCGGTTTTTCGGCGGTTAGACTCGGCAAGGAAACCGCTGGGCTTGACCTTTGATGGCTGGCGGGCGTAGGATATATCGTGCTCGCCCGCCTCGATTGCCCATTTCGCGATTCTCCCGATCTTACGGCTCGTCAATACTTGCCAAGTGGGTAATCGATGAGGACTTGTATGCGATGTGCATGGAAGTGCGGACGTAGCCTCCTCGCGGCATTTACCAATGCTAAGGCAAGCTTCTCCGGGATACCTCGCTTCCGGCCTTTAGTGCTCGGTGATGAAATAAACCGGGAGCCGACGTCCTTCTTCTCGCACTCAGATCGCACTTATGGATTCGTCCGAGGCGGCGAGGTAGAGAAAAGGACCTCTCCTCTTTGGGACGGATAGAGTGGGGAGCTTGGCGAGGTAGCTCTTGAGGTCTTGACGGACTGTGCACCTCATCCCATGAGAATTTCGGGCTTTTGAGTATCTTGAAGAAGGGTAGTCGCTATCCGCGGCTTTTGAAAGAAAGCGCTTAGTGCGGCTATGCAACCCGTCAACTTGTGTACGCTCATGGATGGTCTTCGCATCTTCATTTCCAAAATGGTTTGGACCTTGGTCGGGTTTGCTTTTAGCTCTTCTTGTTGTGACACCCTAAGAACTTTCCGGACGGACCGCAAACGCATTTACGGGATTCACTTTAGGTTGATCTTCCGAAGGCCGAGGACAATCCGAGGTCGGCCACACATGCGGCTTCTTCCTTGCTTTTGACGACGATGTCGTCTACGTATACCTCCACATTCCGACCTATGTAGGGCTGAAATATTTTGTCCACCATCCTTTGATAGGTAGCCCCTGCATTTTTAAGGCCGAATGGCATCTTTTTATATGCGAAGACCCCGAAGTCGGTAATGAAGGCTGTCTTGGCCGCGTCTTCGTCGTCCATCAGGACTTGGTGATACCCTTTGTATAAGTCCAAGAAATCAAGACTTCATCCACCAACGTCGACCTTCTTGTCAATGTTGGGAAGGGATAGCAATCTTTGGGCAATGCTTGTTGAGGTCGGTGTAGTCAATACACATTCGCCATCCCTCCTCCTTTCTTCACCATCACCGGTTGGCTATCCGGTCGGATATTTGACCTCGAACAAGATGCGTGCTTTTAATAGTGGGTTCACCTCGTCATGAATGACTTGGTTCCGCTCGCCGCGAAGATTCTTTGCTTCGCCGAACCGGCTTTGTGTTCGGTCGATATTGAGCCTGGTGTGATGATACTCGCGAGACTCGGTCATGTCGAGGGAGACCAAGCAAACACGTCTCGAATTCCCTTAGGAGTTGGATGATCCGATCCTTCACTTCGTGTGTCGTGGTGAAACCAACCCGGGCGACCTCAATGGCTCATCTTTGTACAATGCGACCTCTTCCACCGATTGTCGTGGGGTGGCGATGTACTTCCTGACTCCAACTCTTCGGGTTTCTTTAATTGCTATGCTTGTGGGTGTTGGACCGAGGTCCCGCACCGTAAAGCAACTTGCATACACCGCTTGCTTACGATCGCCTCGGATCACGGCTGCTCCCCGTGGTGGGTATTTTTATCGTCAGTGGTACGCTTGAGCATACCGCTTTTACGCGTTCACCAATCTCGCCCTAGTATGATGTTATACGGCGAGTTGGCCTTCACTACGAAGAACCGCACCACCTGGTCGAGGTCGTTGGTGCTTTCCCCACCGTGACGGGTAGCTCGATTATTCCTTCGGGCGCGTCTTCTGGACGAAGCTTCGAGTGGCGGCGGGGCTTGTGCGAGGCGCGTCTTCCACTCCTAGCTTGTCAAAGCATTCCTTAAAAGGATGCTCACCGACGCCACGTCAATGTAAACGCTTTCACCAACTTGTTTGCGACCACTACCGATCACCAATGCATCCCGGTGGGTACCGTCGCGAACGGGTCGCCTTCGAGAAGGTGATCGCCTCGCCCTTTCTCGAACCTCTTATTGGTGGGTTCACTGGTTCTAGGACTTGAGCATCGGCCTCGAGAGGACTTCGTGACTCCACCTGGGAGCCCGTAATTGTGGAGACCACCCCGTCATATTGAGGCTCGCCATCTCCTTCCTCGCTCGGTCTTTGCGCTTGTTTTTTGTGGGGCACAATTTCCCTTTTCCTCCGCTTTTCTTCTTTTGACTTTGGTCGGTTTGACGACTGCCCCCGGTATTTCTTCAAGGATCCGTCCCTAACTAGCATCTCAATTTCACCCATGAGCTCGTTGCACTCTTCGATGTCGCGCCTGTAATCATCATGGAATGAGCAGATTTATCCGTAGGTCGGCACCTCTTCCTCCCGCTATTGGTCGAGGCTTCTCGACAGTTTCATATGGAGTCGAGATTTACGCCTCGGCCGTCAACGGGTGTATTGAGGTCGCCCGAGGCGCCGCGTGGACCGAGCCTCGATTTTATTAGGCGATGTAATCGCCCAAGCGCGCTCGCGGCCTTGGTTCCGATCTTCCTTCCTTCGCCTCTTCTTCCTTTTTCCGAGGGTCCGCTTTGTTCGCTTCGCGCTTTCTTTTGTCGCCCTCCCGCTTTGGCGAACCGATTGGCTATGCGCCACGGCTACATTGCGAGACGAGGTTCGCATTGACGATCTCGATATAAGGCCCCGCAAGATGCCGCTTGGAAGGCCGAGATGACTAACAGTCGCTCACGTCTTCGACCTTCGTGCACTCCTTGTTAAACCTTGTCATGAAGTCGCCGATGGACTCATTACGGCTTTGCCTTATGGTGAGGAGCTGTGCCGATGACGTTTTGATTCCGCTTTTGGAAGAACCTTCGTGGAAGGCACCCATCGTCGCGATAGGGCCGATGCTTCCCGTAGGTAGATCGTCGAACCACCGCGGGCGTTGTCGACGAGTAACTCCGGAAGAGTTTACATGTGAACCGAAATGAGCTTTTGGTTGATCATGTTGTATTGAACCTGCGAGAGAAGTTCTCGGATCCTCACCATCGTAGGGGCGATGCTTGGTACCCGTATTTATCCGGAGAGAAGTGTTGAGTATTCTATTTGAGAACGGGGTGGCTATCTTCCGTATCCATCAAGCCGCCCTCACGAGATCGGGACGGAGTTCGACGATCGAACTCGCTTAGGTGACTCGGACCGCCTCGCGGCGGCCCCGATGCCTTTTCTCGCGCTGCTCGTCCCACGAGATCGGGCGAGTTCACCGGATGGATTTATTACGGCGATCGGGGCTGGCTTCGCGCGATCACGACGTCCTCTTCCGCGTTGTTTGGTTCCTCGCGGTCGGTTTGGGCCCCGACCTCTCGTTGATGCCTCGTATCTAGACGAGGCTTCGATGTTCGCTCTTCAGACGTGGCCGACCACAATGCACCGAGGAACCGGAGAAAGCTCTCCTTATTTTTCTCGAGAAATCCTCGACGACGCCGCTAAGGTTTACTTATGAGCCGGAGGTTCCCCGGATTATTGCTACGATCGCCTTCGCTATGGTAACCGCCTCCCTGCAGGCGGGTGTCCGCTCGTCGAGACTTTGGATATGCCCTGGGTTTCTTCTCGATTGGGCTCTTCCCGAGTTGAGCCCGGCGTTCCTTCGCCGCCGGCGTTGTTGTTGCCGGCGACGGTCCCGATGCATGGCTTCGTGTACTGGTCATGATTATTTCCACAGAACGGTGGTTGATCGAAAACACAAAATTTCGCTTCCCACGACGGCGCCAAAGGATCGATCTTAAATTGTAAGGAAATAAATGCGAGAAGAACACTAAGGATTTACGTGGTTCGATCGTGAATAAGATCTACGTCCACTGGGCAAGAGAGAGAGTGTGTATTGAAAGTATAAGAAGTGATTACAAAGAGAGTGAATGATCTATGTCGCCTAATCTAACCTCTATTTATACACAATGTATTGACTAGATCTCGAATCCAAGTCTTCTAACTAGGATTCGAGATCCTATCCCTCTCGAATTAGGATTCTTTAAGATATGGTGAGCTTTCTGCGTTCCCACCGGGCTTCAGATTCTTCATAGGCCGAACTTGTCCGTGCCGAGCTTGATGTCGCTTTAATTGTATTGGGCACGATGCTTGGGCCTCAGTAGTTGGGCCGTATCCTATCAATTATATTTTATTTTTTTGTATAATTGTATCATTGGTTGAATCGCTTCACATGTTTGTGTAAATTGAAGTACGGATCTCATTATATTTTGTAGTTGTAAATCACCTACAAAATAGATAGAAAATTTATATTTTTAAGTATTATTTTGATAAAATACAGGCATAATTGTGTGTATTTTACGACATGTCTTTGTATTCAATGACATGTGTTATTGCAATAGTTTGCTTTTGTCCAAATATTTGTTGAAGTTCATCTCCCTTATTTTTATCATATCATTCCCAAAGACACACACATATCTATGATTTGTAAACAATACGAAATGAATTTGATTAATATTAATGTATCAAAGAGCATCATAAATTAATAAATAAAAGGCTTACTCATTATTAAGTACAACGATCCTTATGTCCCTCACGGTACTTTTAGCTCCCAGTTTAAGAATATTTAGTTGATTTTTTTTACTTTATTGAAACTCTAGAAATATCTTTACACTTAATGCTGTGCATATAAGAATATATGCGGAACTTAATATAAACAATTTAAAAAGAATATTTTATGGTATAAATCATTAACTTGAAAAATAATGTACTTATTAAACTCTTCTTTTTCTCAATTTTTTATTCCACATATTCGAACTCCACAATTTATATTGTATTTTGTGCTTAACCCCATTGAAGGTTTCTTTTAGATAACTGCACACCTTGTAAATAGTGTAACAAATATCTAATCAACATCAAGAATTCTATTTTTGGATTCAATATGTTACGCGTGTAAATAATAAGCATGAAAATTAAATAGACTAACCTTGAAATAACTTGGTGTAAATAAATCGGTTAATAAGTCATGCAATGGTAAGGCTTATCATCTAATTAAATAGACAATATAAACAATTTGAATGATATTTGTTTCGTCAAAAAATAAAACAAAAGATTTACGCATATGATATGGTTAAGGGAAAGTAACTTCTCATATTAGCATCCATCCTCAAGATTTCAATATGAATAATGGAACTTTTAGAAGACGATTTTAGTAGTGAATATACGAAAAAAAACTATATATTAAATCAAATGATTATATTTGATTAATATGCAAACTATAAACTTTACAAAATACGAATGACCTAATGTTTTGTCATTTGAATTTACAAAATACATACTATAATAATATATAATGGGATTGTAAAGTGAATTGTTTATTTAAATATTGTAAAAGTATTTTTTTAAAAATTGAGTGATTCTCAAATTTTTCACGTAGGGTGTTAATAAGATGTAGTATCTCAATCTTCAATAATCATAGTTCACTTTACAATCCTATATTAGTTTCTTGCATATGAAAGAGTTGATATACACAGTTACAGATTTTCATAAAAAAAAAAGAGATGTCATATATTCACTGTCTTGTACTTTTTATTATAGATTTAATAGTATCCAAAATCGGTGCTAACACTACAAATAAGTAACTAACAATTGTGTTATTTTATTTATCCGTAATGAGACACACACACACACACACACACACACATATATATATATATAGGGTTGATTATAGAGGGAACTACCTCTTAGATAACAATTAAGAACTAATAACTACCGTTAGATTAAATAAGATTGGACGATTCATAATTATTTAATGATTAAAAAATTTCAAATTCCTAAATTTTTGCTATTTGGATATTCCACATTCTATTATTCGTTGTTCATATTATTCTTGTTGTTGTTCATGTAATCGTAGTTCTTGTGCATGTTATCACATTCCAATTCATTGTTATATTCATATAATTCATGGTGTTGTGCATGTAATCGTAGTAATTGTGCATATGAGAATAATTACGAAAATAAATATATAAAATTCCTTAATTATAGGACTTAACGATTACTATTAAAATATGAGGATAATCAACGATTTATAATTAATCTTGATCGTTAGATTATAAAAAATGAATGAACCACATTAGTTCTTAATTCTAAAAAAAATTAAAGTTTTCATTTGATCAACTCCATATATATATATATATATATATATATATATATATATATATATATATGTGTGTGTGTGTGTGTGTGTGTGTGTGTGTGTGTGAAAATAAAACCTATTTTTTCGTAAAAACCTAAAAACCAATGCACTTTATGTATAAAATTACTGCACTACGAAATATTGATGAATATTGTTATCTTTTATCAGAACTCAAGGGTGCATTAGTTTTATACATAAAATGCATTAAATTTATGCGTAAAGTGCATCGATTTTTAGATTTTTACTAAAAATAGGTTTTTATTATAACTCAACCATATATATATATATATATATATATATATATATATTTGATTTTATCTTACAACACCTGCATCGCCATTGCTTTCTTGACAGAAAAAGAAAAACAATGCCATACAAAGAAACAAGAGGATCATGGGATACTCTAAAGAATATAATAATGGAAACTTGTACTCATTCTTGTTAAACCTACGGTACCTATAGAGTCGGCAAAATGAGCCCGGCCCGAAAAGCCCGCCCGGGGTACCCTGGGGTTTGGGTTGGTTTGGGCTTGAAAATTAAAGACCCGAAAAAAACAGGGCCTAAAAAGCCCGTCCAAAAAACCCCGACCACTGGCTTGAACCAAAAAGCCGGGGTTTTGGGCTAAAAAAGCTTGCCCAATATTTTATTAAATATATATTTTATAAATTATTTAATATACATATCTATAATTTTTTAATAATATTAATTATATTTTATAGTAAAAGTTTCTTACTAATTCACATACTGGTCAGGAAAATATTTTTTTTTGAATTGCAACACATCAAAGTTCTGAAAAAAAATAATAACTTCAAAAATAATAACTTTATAAATCATTCAAAAATAATTCATAAAAGAAATGATCTCCAAAAATATATAGGCTGATGATTAATGACCTTATAATATGTAAAAACTATTTTGAATCATTGATCTTAAATATATATTGTATAATTAATTTATTTTTTCTATTATTTTAGGCTTATAAGTGGAATTGACGTTTAACAATATCATTTACCTTTGATTTGCAATTATTAATTTATTTCTCCTTAAATTAAAGAACTAAAATTATACTACATTACAATATCATCGTATGAATACATAAATATGTCAAAATATACAAGAAGCATTATCATAAGAATAAGTAAGCTTAATATATTCTTATCACTGCTTCTTTATTTAAATTGGAGTTATGAGATTTTAATTACGTATTTAATTTATTTATTTTTTTGAAATTTAAAATAGTTATTTTATATATTAAAAAATGAAAAAATAATCTAAAAAAAGCCCGCCCGCCCGAAAACCCGCCCGGGGTTGGTTTGGGCTTCACATTTCTAGGCCCGAAAAAATTTCGGCCCGACCCGACCCGACCCGAAAAATATAAAAGCCCGACGAGCCCGGGGTCGCGCCGGTCCGGCCCGCTACTTTGCCACCTCTAGGTACCTACCCATCTTTAATTGAATCAAAAAAATAAAATAATATTGGGAATGGATGGAGAAAGTAACCACTACCATTAGTGCAAACTTTCTCAAGCATTTCTCATCCTGAAACATTTTTTTTTTGAAAGGGAAAAACATATCATAGCTGATCCGAATATACAATGTCTAGGAGTTGAGTTGAAAACTCAATTTCCAGACCATTACATTATGAAAATTAACAGCTATCCTAGCAAGCCACATGGCCGCTAAATTTGCTCCCTTATTAACATGAGAATAATCAACCACAAAACTCTCTTTCGCTTTACAGAAAACTTCCAACATATCATCTCTTAGATGCGCAGATCCACCCTCCGAATCCTTCAGCAAGTGAATCTCCAAAAGAAAATCAGAAAAAATCTCCAGCGGTTTGATATCTTCCTCTATTCCAAATTTCAATCCAACAATGATAGCATCTAGCACTCCCATAAGAGTCGTTCCCGTCTCGAGGTAGTTGTCACTAATGCGACCTTTATATTACCACTGAGTCACGAATCACCATGCCCATAGCCATCTTCTTCCTTCCTTCCATGGACCGACATTGATATCCATTCGAAAATACCGGATTAGGGGCCACCCAACCGCCCACCCACCTTAACCAACGGTTGTTTATTAAGCGTGCGAGTTCGATTGATTTTCTGAAAATCTTCGAACATATTTAAGCTACCAGCAATCACATTCTGGATAGAACGTTTACCTTCTCCATGTTTCTTATCACAAAGAAATCCCCAAACAGCCCACAGACGTACAACCCAGCACTCAAACTCCCCGAGCTTCAGCTTATGCCTCACAATCCTGCTTAAGTCAAGCAGCGATAAATCTTTACCCTTCTTGACCAAAAGCCAAAACTGGGAATTTTTCCAACTTTGTTTAATGAGGTCACAGAAAAGCAGACAATGAGTAGTCGATCCCCATTCCTTTTTGCACCAATGACATATACCAATAGTAGGAACGTGATGTATTCGGAGATTCATCTCGGTTGCCAGCATATTGTTTAGCGCTCTCCAAAAGAAGTGGCGGATTTTTTGAGGAATGTTGAGCGCCCAAACAAATTTCCACCATTTCATAGAATCTTCAGATGAAGAGTTAGCGTTACCAAAATAAGCTCATGTCGCATACAAATACCCAGATTTAACTGAATACTCCCCATGCTCACCGTGTTTCCACCTGAGGGAATCTTCGCATGAAGAACTCTGGAGTTTTATGGACAAAATGTCATCCACTTCGTATGCTAGAAAATTTTCACGCAACCTCTCCTCGTTCCATTCAGATTCATTGCAAATAAATTCAGCAACCAGCCTTTCCTTATGCTCACTTGAACCTACCAGGGACAGATCTCGGTATCCACGTATCCAGAAAAGCCCTGATATGTTGACCATTCCCAACCTGCCAATAGGTTCCTTTCACAAGGAGATCTCTACCCCATAAAATAGATTTCCAAGCATACGAGGAATTAGGAGACGCCACGATGTCTAAAATGTTGCTATCATGAAAATAATACCTTGACCACCCGAGCAAGAAGGAGTTTGGCCTCTTTAAAATCCTCCAAGCTTGCTTCGCCATCAGGGCTTGGTTAAAAAGAACCATCTTGCGAAATCCGATACCCCCCTGAGCTTTTTTTAAACACAGCCTGTCCCAAGTGCACCAGTGAAGATGGCGTCTTTTTTTCGAAGAACTCCACCAAAAATCAGCACATCTCTTTTCAATAGCCGAGCAAATACTTCTAGGCAGCTTGAAACACGACATCGAATATGTAGCCATAGCTTGGATAATAGATTTTATCAGGACCTCCTTTCCCCCAACCGAAAAGAATTTTGAGGACCACCCATTTAGCTTTTCATCAATCCGATCTAATATAAACTCGAACTGCATATGTTTCTTTCTCATGACGAAAGTGGGAAGCCCAAGATACATATTATGACCCTCGGTCAATTGAAATCCCAAAATCCGATGGGTCACATCAATTTTTCCTTGGTCCACGTTTGGGCTGTATAAGATCGAAGACTTCGCTGCGTTAATCACCTGTCCCGACGCCTTCGAGTATATATCCAAAATCTCATGAATTGCTTGACAATCCGTTTCATCCGCCCGGAAAAACAGCAGGCTATCATCGGCAAACAGGAGATGTGTTACAAAAGGACAATGCCGACCAATTTTAATACCGTTATAGAGACCTTGCCTTTCCCTTCTTTTGATAAGGGACGAGAACCCCTGAGCACACACCACGAAAAGGAAAGGCGAGAGAGGGCAGCCTTGTCGAAGACCCCGTTTCGGCTTAAGAGATCCAAACACACGGCCATTGATCACAAATGAAAAGGTGACCGAGGTTATGCACTCCATAATAGAATCAATAAGTCTTGAGGGGAAATTCATAACCACCAACATTTCACGGATAAAATTCCATTCCACTCTATCGTAAGCTTTACTCATATCAAGCTTCGCACCGCAAAACCTTGAGACCCATTCTTCTTCTGTCTCAGCCAGTGTAGGCATTCATAGCCCAGAATACAATTGTCAGAGATTAACCTTCCTGGGATAAATGCACTTTGAGAGTCATCAATCACCTCGTGCAGGACATGTCTGAATCGGTTCGCTAACATCTTCGCGACAATTTTATATGAAGTATTACATAAACTGATAGGTCTGAAATCGCCCACCGTGCTCGGACAAGGAACCTTTGGGATGAGAACAATAAGACTGTTATTCTAATGCTCCAAAGGTTCCCCCTCATTCACAACATGAAGCACCTTCTCGGATATGTCATCACCTATCACTCCCCAAAGTTTTGGAAAAAATATTGGGAGAAGCCATCCGACTGGAGCTTTATGGGGATCCATTTGAAAGACAAATTCTTTACGTCATCAAACGTGAAATCAATATCCGAGATGATTTGAACATCTCGTATAAGCGGTTTTCCACATGCTCAAGAATACGTAAAATTTTCTCGTAAGAAGGCTCAGAAGAAGCAAAGAGGTCTTCATAAAACTTCAACAACACTTCTGACATTTCTGCTCCTGTAGTAACCCGTTTCCCATAGGTGTCCAGAAGACTTTCAATTCTGTTATGTTTCCTTCTTCCCGTGGCAAACCCGTGGAAGAACTTAGTATTACGATCGTCGAGCTCCAACCAATTTGCTCGTGATCGTTGCCTCCAGTGTATCTCCTACATATCAGCAAAGTGATCAATAGACTTATCCAAGTCCACCAAAATAGCCTCATTTGTTCTTCCCAACGCATCACCCAGAAGACTAGCTCTCTTCTTCCTGAGTTTAGCCAATTGTTTCGTTGGATTTGCATATTCAGTTTTCGCCCATTTCATAAGGAAATTATAGCATTGATCTAGCTGATTATGGAGGGGAGCCTACTAGTGTTCGTCCATTGGGTAAGAACGTCCGCTACAAACGACTCCTCCAACATCCATTTCTGTTCGAAAAATTTCCTCTTCTTCCCTTCCACCTCTCTAAACTGTCTCGTCTCTTTGAGTTGGATCAAGATAGCTTGATGGTCCGATCCATAGCAGTCCACATTCACCATGTTATCCATCTTCCACATAGCTTTAAGTTCAAAGTTCACAAGGAACCTGTCAAGCCGTATGAATATAGCTTTCGATCCTTTTTGTTGATTATACCACGTGAACCGAGACTGATTCTGTACTGTTTGAAGGCCACAGAACACAGTAGCATCACGGAAGCATTTCATGAGACTCCTCATTCTAGGACGGCCACCCTTCTTCTCATTGTGAGCAATTATTTCATTGAAGTCTCCTCCCACCATCCAAGCCTCGCCAATATCACCACAACACGACAGTCTTTTCAGCAGCTCCCACGACTCCGATCTTTTGGACTGATCAGGATTACCATAAAAACCAGTATATCTCCATCGTTTTCCTTTGTAAATAACAGTACAATCAATATGACCCACTGAGAAACTTTTGATCTGTACATCGAGGGGTTTTTTCCAAAACAACATCAAACCTCCACTCGCACCCCTAGAATCGACCACAAAGTGGCCATCAAAACCCAGAATAGCTCTCCAATTTTTACATCGCTCTGTTATGATTTTAGTCTCACTTATAAACAGCATCGATGGGGACGTGTCAGTTACCAACTGACGAAGGTTATGGAATGCTCTCGAGTTTCCCAAGCCCCGAGCATTCCAGGCCACACAATTCATAATGCTCGGCGGGGCTGAGCATCAGCCACCGCCGCTTCCATATGAGAAATATCGGAGGAGTTCGTTCTAGACAACGTAACCTCCTTGTTAGACCGCTTGGCCACTCCCTGCTCTTCAGCCAAAGGACTATATACCAGCTTCCTCTTATCACCGCTCACCTCAACCATACTTTCTTTCCCAGGTACGTCTGTGACCATACGTCTTTGTCTTGTCCACGTTTTCCCTTTACTGTTTGATTTTTTTCCTTTGCCTTTCGCGGGAACAGAAGTGCCTTCTTTTTCAGTATCCTTTATAACCTCTACTTTATCATGGCCATTTCCATATTGATAAGCCTCCATCTCCATTGGTATTTTAATGTGTAAATCCTGCCCAGAGAGCATGCCTTGTGATTCCCCCATTTCTTCTCCTCCTACTGGGACAAGAGCCGAGATAGCCCTATTATTATTCTGTGGACTGCCTTCCCTAGTGTAGAAATTTTTAGATCTCCCGGGAGATGGAGAGTTAACTTTTTCCGACGTATCGCCGTGCGCGTCGCTCTCAACCAAAACCCGAATGGATTTTTCGAGTGGTCCACGCCCGGATCCATGCAATGTCTAGCCGCATACCCAACTCTACCACATACACTACAAAATTCTGGTAGTCTTTCATACCTAATAAGAATAGTAGCGTCGCCTACGCCATTATCATCTTGAACACGAACGCATCTTCGCAGGGGTTTATCCACACTCCTTGTGATACGAGCCCTAGCATATTGTCTAAGGCAGTTACCTCCATCTGAAATATCAATTTCCTCCACATGCCCCACAACTTCAGCAATATTCCTAATTGACGTCGGGTTCATGCATGCTAAGGGCAAATTATGGCATTGAATCCACGTAGAAAAGTCGGTAAATTCCACATCCTTTGGTTTCTCCATACCTTTTGGTGCTTTGAATAGAAGGAGATGATCAAAGAAGTGCCAGGGGCCATCGACTAATGCGCGCTGGCGATCCCTTTCATTCGCGAACACCACAACGAACAAGTTGTCCCCTACAATTTCAATACCAGGTTCATGGCGGACCTGGAGTATTTTTGGCAGATGGGTGCGTAAGGCTTCTCTATTTATAACTCTGTTGGAGAAGATTTTCCCTACCACAAGCCTGTCGAAATTGTTCGTACCTTTATGTGTCGAGTTATGAATTGCCACAACAGTTTCATTACCTTCCGTAGAGAGATTCAATTCTTCGACCAGTTTTGATATATCATCCGGATCCATGATGGTGGTGGGAGTGGAAAAGCTGCGCTCAGGAGAGGAAAGCAACCCACCGGAAAGTGGGACGGCTACTTCTCTCTAAACCCTAAAGTCGGCGCTCTAGGGTTTTACACGAGAGAGGAAAAAATTTTCTTATCC
The DNA here is from genome assembly GCA_036937905.1 of Salvia rosmarinus. Lineage (NCBI taxonomy): Eukaryota > Viridiplantae > Streptophyta > Magnoliopsida > Lamiales > Lamiaceae > Salvia > Salvia rosmarinus. The sequence continues at coordinate 44,419,514 of CM072819.1, forward strand.
TGAAACATTGATCACCACAACGTTAGTAAATAATATGATTCATCAATGACAATTATAAACCAACAATCAGAATAAAAAACAACATGAATACTATATATCTAATTTAAGGTCAAAATGTAATTAGTATATTATATTTATAAGATTATATTATTATAATAACTAATCATAGATATTGAACCTCATCGTCATTCCTATTGCTCATTGTTGAATAACTAATCATGTAGATATTATACAATCTATTCATCATGTTCCAATTGTTGTATACAATAATATTCATATTTAATGTGATTCAACATAACTTAATTTTCTTTCCCAAATTATTTATGTCACGTTATTAAAATCTTTAGCTCCAGTAACTATATTTCCTACTATTTAAATTATTGATAGAAGAAGGTTTATTATTTTATGATATAAATTAAAATGTTATTATTATTATTATTATTATTATTATTATTATTATTATTAATCATTATTATATTTTGCTATTAATCATATATTTAATAATTATCAAATTTAGTTTAGTTCATCATATTTTATTTTATTTTTATCATATTTTATTATTTAGTTTTATATTTTAATGTAAAATAAAAAAAACTATATCTCTTAGTGTTGTATATATTTAAAAGTTATCAATGTCTGTTATTATCATTATTGTTATTAAATCCTACTCCAATCACAATTCTAAATAAGTTTGCGCTCTTCAAAATTCCACATATTGAAACAACCATAAAAAAAGCAAAATAAAAATAAAAATATCTATTGCAAGGAAATAATATATTATACATTATAATAATAACTTAATTATTGCATTCTTTACTTGATTTATGAATTAGAAAATGTTGTCGCGATCATGAAAATTTCTAGCTTATTTATCAAACATTGGAAAATAATTTGCTACTATTTATTTTCTTCAAAATTATTCCTATAAATCATATTCACATATAACTTTTCTTTATGAACCAAATGAGCCCTAGGGAGTATCTGTAGTCTCGCAAAACTTGACTTGTAATCAAATATGTTACGGAAAGAAAAAGGCATCAAATCTAATAATTATCAACTAAAATCTATATTATAAAAATTAGAAAATTGAAATTAACAATGAAACGGGGAAAAAATAAAAATGCCCAAATGGAAAGTAAAAAAGAATCAGAAATTTAAAATTACCGAAAGTTGCATTAATTGTTGTTGGGGCATAAGGTAGTATTGAGTTTTATCTCTATTGCAAATGATCTTCTTCCTATGTGTATTAAATAGAATGTTGATGTATATCTAATGAACTAATATATTCTTGTAGTATTTTAATATATATCTATTGAGTTAATATATTATTCAAAATATATAATATATCTAGTGAGGGCGATAAGGAAGGGCAGCTCCAGGTACCAAGTCAATACAATGCTGAATATTTCGCAAAGGGGGTAAACCATTAGGTAAATCAGATGGAAAAACATAAGCAAATTCATGAAACAATGCCCGGACCGAAGACGGAAGTTCTTGCAGTCCGAAACAATGAGGAATTAACAAGTAGAAAACACCCATATCGGACATCGCAGTCTCGAAGGAAGCACGAGATAAGAGAGAAATTCCAAGGGCAACTGAAGGCGGCTGTTTTTCCCGGCGTGGCAAGAACACAATCTTCTTGCCATGGAAGAGAAAAGAATATGTATTATTCCGACCATCATGAAAAACGACACGATCATACTACCAAGGATGCCCCAATAATAAATGACAATCATCCATAGGCACCACATCATAATAAATATCATCAACATATGTAGGGCCAACTAAAATAGTAACTAGAGCACGACGTGAAACTAGAACATCAGTATCTCGATTCAACCACGCAAGTTTATATGGTTTTGGATGAGCCTCAGCGGACAAACCCAACTTCTCAAGAGCATGTTCAGAGATGACATTCTCGCAACTAAATGAGCAAACTTTACCTCCAATTGTGCAAGTAGAGTGGAAAACAAATGAGCGCAACCAGTCATCTGATGGAGCACGAGGTGTAAGAAAGCTACGTCGTAGCATGAGCAGTGGTCCTATGTCACCATCCACAAATTCAGTAGCATCATCTATAGATTCTGAAAGAGGGGCCTCTTGGTCACAAGTTAATTGGTCGAGAGCCGTAAGAGTACGATTAAGTGGTTGACGACACTCTGACATACGATGGCCCTGTTCACCACAATTAAAGCAACAAAATGGGGTTGCAGGCGTGGATCATGTTGGAGGAGGTGCTCCAGCAGCACGATTATAAGGAGGTAGTGAACTGGAAGCGCCACCAGCGGGGCGAGGCACGGAAGCAGTTGGAGGAGGGGAATTACGTCCCGGCGGAGGACGACGAGCCAATTGTTTTTCAGCCTGAAGAGCACGTTGATGGGCTTCTGACACCGTAAAAGGATCGAACATATTCAAGATATCTTGGTGTGGTAATCGAAGCCCACCGATATAACGTGAAACAAGTTGGGACGAAGTTTCAGTTAATTCATTCCTTGCTAAGAGAGCATAAAAGTCAGTCGTGTATTCATCCACGATTTTCTGTCCTTGACGAAGATGTTGTAATCTCTGATATAAGTCCCTATTATAATTGAACGGAAGGAAGGCAGCCTTCATATGTTTGTGAAATTTATCCCATGACTGAATTTTAAGCTTACCTTGTCTGAAACGTAGTCCTTTCAATTGTTTCCACCACGCTTGTGCACGACCCATTAGACGAGTCGTGTTGAGTGACACACATTAATTCGGCGGCACAGATTTGAAATCCAATATCTCTTCCACAGTAGACAACCAATCGATAAAATCATCGGGTTGGAGATCACCGGAAAATTCTGGTTGGTCGACCCGCAATCCAATTTCCCAAAGTTGATCATGGCGGCGAGGAGAAGGTCTTCTTGTTTAGCAAAGGGATTTAAATCGTCTCCGTCGGAATCAACATCTGTAGTAGGGGGACTGTTGCGTTCAACATTCATGGCAGCGACCTGAGCAGTAAGTTGTTCGATCTGGCGGTGTAACTGAAGAATCTCATCACAACGCAAAACATCATCCATTGGTGCATCACGATTGTTTCGATTACGGGTGGCATATCTGTTGATCGTCTTGAATCTGATACCAGATGATGCGCTACGAATTAGTAATCTCAATTGGTAATGAACAAGGTAAAGAACGTTGATACACAAAGGTATACCGTAAGTTGCCAAAAGAGAAATCAAAAGTCTACTACTATTTATTTTCTTCACCACCTCTCCAACTCTCAAGAAAGAGATTATATAGAGGTTACAACTTGAAAGAAATTGCAACCAAGTCCAAAAGAAACTGAAAATAACATAAGTAAAATAAAATGCCAACTAAGATCAGCACATACGTTCTGAACTATAAGACTTCAAGCATTCTTGCACCTATCAAGCTTGTTCAAGAACACAAGAGATCTTTGATCCACATCAGATACAATCCAGAAAATCAAAGCTGAAGTCCGTAATTGATCTGCTATCCCATAAATTCGCAGGTAAACACGAGTAAATACATATGTGTTGCAATTAATTATATAGGATCATGCTAGAAATATAATCAATGTATGAACATCCAAGATAGATCCTCGGGAGCATGAGTAAATTAAAATTTTCCTACAATTAATTACAACACGCAGGGGTTTTCTCGTGTTTACTTGTGAATTTCTAGTATAGTATATCAATGACGGACTCCAGTTTTGATCTTTTGAACTGTGATCCGGATGTTTGATCTCCATTACTGAGTGAAAGTAATCTATGGAGAATACTGAAATATTTTCTTCCCCTGTACTATCCCCTATATAGTGGATAGTGATTTCAAAAATCACAGTATTGGAATGGGTGATCTGATTTTCTCCTACCCTGTATTATAATGCTCTCCCTAGAATCATAAAGAGATAAGATTCTAGTGCATATAATAAATACAATAATTATCTTATTTCCTGAAGATAATGCCTACCTAGAATAATAATCTCTTGATATTAAATAATATACGATAATATCTATCTGGATTAGGAAATATATTAAATAAATAAAATATTAATCAGAACAGAATCACAGTGGGATTCCTATAGGTGGTGGTCGAAAATTACACAGTAATAGACCTTGATGAGTTTGTCCATGGATCAAATATAAGGAATAATGATGGGCATCAAATGAATTAATTATCTTATGTTCAGCTAAGAACATAAATTAATTCATAAATATTTATTCATTCTGCTAGAGAATAAATACTGACTTACCCCTTTATTACCGAAGTTGAGTCGTACTTGTAATTAGACTTATGAATCCTCGTATTTAATATATCGTACGTCTATTAATTACTTATAGCACTCTGAATGCTTAAAATAACTAATCTTTTTAATTCCTTAAGTAGTACCACTCAACCTTATTATTGTACTTGAGCTAACTCAATCTGCACGGTTTAGTACAATAAACATTTTGAGCTTCTTAATGAGACATCATAATCCTAAACAAATACGATGACTCGATACAGGTGATCAACATGACATACAAACACTGCCACCTCCCAAAATACAGAGAATCTTTGGTTCTCTCATATAAGTCTCGCCCATAACAAATCAAAGTGATGATCAGTAACTAATTCTCACTTGAAACCTTATTGAGGTTTAGATCGACATAAAGTCACCAAGATCTAGGTTCTTCATGATAGTCAGATAGAAGAACTCATCTCACTATGATCCATCAATACGTTAAGACGTACCAGTATAGACAAGAAACCATATCAAGTTACTTCTTATCTATACAATAGCCTATACCAACAACTCGTTCTCAAGTTTTCTCGATTGTGATCCATTTATATCTCAACTTAGCTTAGCCAATCATACAGACTTCTGTGATCTTCTACACACAGTATGATCTAACTTTTGTATGAGATAATGGGACAACATATGCAACCAAGTAAGCAATTCAGATATGAGATCTGAATAGTGGTAAGAGGAAACATGTATATAAGCTCAACCATTCTGCTTTCAATATACAAATCCAACACACACGTCCCACTTAATAATATCAGAGAAACATGCACGGTTAATAAAGATTTTTCCTAATTCAATCGCATTCTAACAATCATTTTATAAATTATAACTAGTTAAATAGTATTTTCCAAGCATATACTTGACGTAATCAAATCATTAATTAAAAAAATTCTAATTAATTAAGTAAATTTATAATTAAAAGTTAATTAAATGGATTAAATTAAAAATTTAATAACATTTGATTAATTAATCAAATTACTTTAATTCGACTTGAACATCCATTAATTAGGATTTATTTCCAATCACCATCTATTTAGCAATTAACTTAAGGTCTATCTTATTACATAAATAAATCATTTAAAAGATAATTCTCAAATTCTCCCCCTTAGCATAATAATTTTTATTATGCGATTTAATTACTAAAATTAGTAAGCTTTGGTTCTTCATTTCGATCTAATTATAAGATTTTAACTAGTCCAATAAACTATTTAAAATGTCCACTTATGTTTTCTGTTACTAGGGATTACGAGTCTTTCGGGCTATTGTATCCTTCAATTTCTAATATTTTTTTGATCGACTTATCTCATCTAGTTTACTTTAGTTCACTTGAACAAAATAAGGACTTAACTAAACAAATATTCTTGATTTTATTTTCATCAAGAACTAGATTTGTAACATCTCATCAACTAAAACAATCAATGATCATTTCTCTTATTTAAACTCATTTCTAAGCTCTTAGCTTATTTTCAACAGCACTTGATTTCACATATTCTACTTATATAACTTCTTTACAATTAATTTCTAAATAAAATAAGAACTTGAAATCAACTTCAATGCTCAACTTTTATTTAACTTCTATATACTTAAATATACTATTATCGATCATCATCATACTTTAATTGTTCTTCTAAACTTAATTCTATCACATGCTCTTCAACTTTCCTTAGTAACATTTAAAAGGAAATTCAACATAGTCTTTCACTTTTAACATAAACTGATCTCAACATGCTTAACCATTCTCTTAGAACTCATAAGCATGTTCATGCCATTCCACAATTTTCAAAACCATTAATGCTCTTCAACTTGAACTTATTAACCATGACTGTAAGTTTTAACTTAAACTTCCATTTAAATCTCAACAGATACTTATTCATGCTCTATTATCCTTCATAAACCTTAATTCGTAAGCATCTTTGCATAATCTTAAGCTAAACATGAACATATCACATTAACTTATAAATTAACTTTTTTCAACTTTTACATATGAACTTTGAAAAATCTAAATAAATTATATAGGGATTTTCACTTCATAAGCTCATATATCATGTTATTTGAAGCAAATAAAATCAAATCTCCATAACTCTTTTTCTTCAAAATTTTCGAAAATTCCATCTTTGTTTAAACTTTGGCTTTTATCAAATTTCTTTCTAATCTCATGCTTTAACATGCTTAATTACATAAACATGAACTAATCTAAGCATAACATCATATAATCTTAACATCAAACCAACATCAAACCCTAGAGTTTAAGCCCTTTTTCTAAATCATAATTATTTCACAATTATTTCAATATTTAAGCATAATCTAACTTTTACATCATAAATCTAACAATAAACATAACAATAATCACCACATAATACGTCTATTTCAACTCCACACCATCATTATCTAAAATAAAAAGTTTAACAAAAATTAGGCATATAAACATGATAAAAAGTGATAATCTACCTTCAAACAAACTATTTTAGTGATTTAAAATAGTTTGGAGCTTAGGTTTAAGCTTAGAAAAAGAAAAAAATTTAGTGTGTGTATTTCAAAATTAGGAGGTTTGGGGAGAGTTTGGATGATGATGAATCTTAAGGAGGTGGAGGTTATTTATCTTAATTTTTATTTTAATTTTATATTATTTAATTAAAGTGATTATTCATCACTTTTCTAGAAAATTCTCATACTATTTTATTCTATTTGTATTATTTAATTAAATTGATTATTCATCACTTTTTCTAGAAAATCCCAATATTATTTTATTTAATTGCTAATACTTATATAATTTATTTTCCATTCTGTAAGGAAATAATAATATGAAAATTACTACTCTTTTATTAATAAAGTTGTGAACTTTAAAATATGACATTTACAATAGAAAAACTTGAAATTGCTATTGTTATAACATTTCTTTGATCATTAAGATCAAAATAGTCAATCTATTTAATAATTCGAATTTCTAAAATTAATTCTTCTATTTTGAAATTCTAGAATTTTTTCTCATTCACATTTTATTTCACTAGTTGTAACCAAATATTTTCTATCTTAATCACTTCTATTTTCTTTCTTCTTAAGGATGCAATGCCCTATTAGACCTCTAATTCTCAATTAATTACTGTTTAAAAATTAGGGGTATTACAGGCTGAGCGGCGATTAGGAGCAAGCGGCAACAATTATATTCTACATTTCTGATTTTAAATTTTAGATGTAATAAATGTATGGAAACCCTAAAAATGTAATTGACCCTATAAAAAGCGTATTTTGACTGTATTTAATACGTATTGAATTTTGTAAAAAAAAATATTAATAATAATTAAAAAAACATATTAAATACATATTTATACGTATTTCTGCCTTATTCATATTGAATACGTATTTGGCAGAATACTCTACCCTAAATGGTGTATTGGTGCTTCATAGAAAATATTTGTCTTAGCTCTGATTTTGTATCAGTTTTTCGGCTTTCGTTTAACTTTTTTTTTTTCCATTTAATTCGATTTGTTATTATTTGTTATCCCTATTTGTTATCATAATAAGGGGTAGAAACTGTATTTACAATATGTTATCATTTATTTTCTTCGAATATTTTAATTTGTATAAACCATTTTCTTGCTATATTCTCAATTGTAGAGAGGTTGTCTTTTCTTTTCATTTTTCGTGTAAAAAAAGGTTTTTTTTTTGCCCTTTGCAGAGAAAGCTTTCATGTACCCGAACTGTGACGACCCGACTTTCTCAAGAAAGTACGGATCAAATGGATCGTCACTGATATGATAATGCAGCGGATATATACATAACTAACCAATACAATTAACCATTGAACTACTCATAAATGCATGAACTGAAAGGAATAAACTATTTCAATACCAACCCAAGTCACAGAAGGACTTGTCAAAAGGTTCAATATCCAAATGTAACCCAATCAGGGTGCAATTCAAGGAACGAGGTACGACCTCAAGTTCAATACGATAGTGAATAGCAGTTATAATCAAAAGACACTGAAACAATATCGAGTTTAGCAGCAATAAACGTGTGGACATGCATATGACGATATATGCCCAATGTTCTAGAAACCTTTCTATTATAGCAACAAAACACCTGCCACTCTGCACCACCTCGCACTCATCGTCAATCCCTGCTCAACCTACACATAAAAACGAGATGCAGGGCTAAGTACAAAAGTACTCAGTGAACTCATTGCCGGAAATATTATCTTTGTAAAGTTATTGAACTGCCCACAATAGCTCATGAGGATTTTATTTGAAAAGACTCATGCCTATCAAATATTTTATCATTTTTCCAAAAGTGACCGGCCGGACTATTTCATCCACGTTGTTCCATATCTGATCATTCATTCATTCATTCATTTGCGAACTATGGAGGTGACCACTTACACATAATCACCGTGACCGGTCGAGGTAGCTAACCTTAACACACAGTCACACGTGTACACAATCCGAGTTAGTCCTTAACTAAGTCGGATCCGATCGTTACCCTTTTTTAACATCGGTGGACCAACACATTCTCATATCACATAGGATATACCAATCTCAGATAGGATCACAACAAAACATAAATATTTGACAATCAATAACAGTTAATGCAATAATATTTCATAAAGTTTTTCTAAATCATGCTTTGAGATATGCATATCATTTTGTTTCAAGAGAGCCCACCTGCTACTCCGAATCTATAAGTTCTAAGCAAAGCAGTGTGTGATTGTCCTTCCTCGACAACTACATACGAACAGGCCCTTCATAAAAAAATAACTTTTCTTAGATTTCTTCTATTGGTCGAGGGTCTTTTATAAATTACGACTTAACGTTCCCAATTTAGGGTTTCTTTGTGATTTCTTGTGATAGTTTTAAGATAATTTCTATTATCATACATTCTAAATTCCAAACTATATTCCTTCATCTTTCATAGACGAACCTAAACTTATGAGTCATATACTCTGAGTCTAACCTCGACTCTAACCTTAGTGTTCTTCTAAACGTTATTACGTTATAGATTGTCGGTATTCAAGTTATGAATATTGATATATTAGGATATACTCAAGCCACTAACTAGACTTAACAATTATAGTTACGTCCTAGTAGGTTATGCTTGACGGCTTGTCGTATTAACACGACGAATAAAGGAGAGTTTTTGACTTATGATTCAAGTGATCCCATACTATCACGTAAGTAAATACTTAGAAATAAATGAAGTTCTTTGTGAATACTAACTCGACCTTTGAGACATAAGGATCAACATCTTATGTTCGAATCTTAGCTTACACTTTTCGACATTGTTTGTTTCTCTTAACTCGTCCGGGATTATGTAAGTTATATAATCGCTATTCGCATCGAGTTATCTTAACGCTCAATCTAATATCGCATTAGGTTATCGTTGTTGAGTATTAACGTTGTAGGTCGGCTTTTGGTTTCTTTAACTTAGGAACTCACGTTTGAGTACCCTATTATTAATAGAAAACCCTAATTTGTGTCTAACTTTGATTATCATTAATTCCTTCTTAAGTTATCGAAATTTGTCGATTTCTTTTGGATTCTCGTTCATAAAGTTCTATGTTGTTTACGTTTGAGGTTTTGTTTGTCGGCATAACGTAAATATAACCATACAACACCACACAACATCATACAACACCATACACAACATATACCATACTAAAGCATTAGAAAAGTCTAATTTCTAACAAAATACACAACCATATATGTGTAGGGAAAACATATGTTAACCCTCGCCCCGAGGATCCATCTTGGATATTTAATTCACCATACATTGATTATAAACCTAGCATGCGTCTATATAATTAATCGCAACACGTAGGGGTTTTCTCGTGTTTACCTTTGGATCTGAAGAGGTCGATGGAACGAGATGAACGGATCGAACGGATCGGACTCGTGCTTTGACCTTCGGACGTATCCCGATCGCCCAATCTCCAACGCCGAGTGAGGACGATCTATGGAGAATGCACCGAAAATCACCCGAGCTCTCACAATTTTCGAGAATCACACTCTTTTTCTCTCAAGAGGGATTAAAATCTTAGGTTAATTATGTGAGCATTAACTGACTTTATCTCATACCATATATTTATAATGCACTACCTTAATCCCATATGGAAATTACCATAATCCTATATGGAAATTACCATAATCCTATATGGAATATTACCATAATCTTAGGATTATTTCCATACTTTCGTGATTATTTCCATACTCTCGTGATTATTTCCATACTCTCGTGATTATTACCATAATCTTATATGGAAAGGATCTATGCATATACCATAAATATAATAATATCCTTGTGGGATAAAGAGAATAAAATCTTGCCTTTGAGAGCTATAGGCGCCGATTTCCAAAGGTTACGGCCCGATGGGCCACCAGGATCAAATGCAAGAAATAAAGATGGGCCTCAAATAAATTAATTATCTTATGTTCACCCCGAACATAAATTAATTTATAAACATTCGATCATGCCACTAGAGAAAGAATGTCGACTTACCCCTTTATTACAAAGTTGAGTCGGGCTTGCACTTAGACATTACAAATCCTCGTATTTAAGATATCGAACGTCCATTAATCATTTCTAGCAATCGATCGCTTAAAACGATTAATAACTTCATTTCCTTAAGTAGTACCACTCAACCTTATTATTGTACTGAGCTAACTCAACTGCGCAGGTTTAGTACAATAAACCTTTGAGCTCCTTAAGGGACGCCATCATCCTAAACGGATACGGTGACTGACAGATAACTAGCGTGACATACAAGATCGCCACCACCCAAGATCGAGAATCTTGGGTAGAACATATAACCTCACCCATAACAAGTCAAAGTGATGGACAAGAACTCATACTCACCTAATACCTTATCGTGGTTTAGATCATCGTAAGTCACCGAGATCTTGGTTCTTCACGACGGTCGAAAGAAGAACACATCTCATCGCGGATCCTTCAATACGTCGAGACGCATCAAAGATAGACAAGCAACTAAGTCAAGTCACTTATCTATATCGCAATTTAAACCGACAACTCGTCCTTAAGTTGTCTCACCATGAAACTTTTATATCTCATTAAGCTTGACCAATCATACGGACTTCGTGATCTTCACACAATCGTATGATCTAACTTATATATGAGATAAGGGACACGATATATGCAATCAAGTATTCAAATCGGATAGGAGATTGTAATAGTGGTAACAGAAACATTGTATACAAGCTCAACCAAACTGCTTTCAAGATACAAATCCAACAATCTCCCACTTATACTAAAGCAAACTTTTAGTATACAATGTGTCTTTCTACTAGCTATTACAAACAACCATCACTTTGCTTCTCCCACTTATACAAAAGTTTTTCTAAGTGGGTGCCATCAAGCAATCCAAGTCCTCTAACGTGTCCATCGTAGACTTTTTCGGCGGGCTCTTCGTGAATGGATCCGCTAGATTTTCCGTCGATCAATCTTTTCAATCAAGACGCCACCGCCTAACGATTTCTCGCTCGACATGGTACTTTCTCTATGTGTTTTGTCGCCTTGTGGGTCCGTGGTTCCTTCGAGTTTTCATCGCACCGAGTTATCACAAGAACTATGATACTCCCGGGCAAACCAGTACCACACCTAGATCCATGAGGTAGTTCTTGAACCATACTGACCTCCTTAGAAGCCTCCGGCGGCTACATATTCGCTTCCATGGTAGAGTCCGCAATGCATCATTGCTTTGCACTCACGCCAGATACGGCTCCACCTCCCAAGGTAAACACATAGCCCGAGGTCGACTTTTTCTCATCACGGTCGACTTGCAAATCCGAGTGCAGATAACCCAAAGGCATTAGACTATCTCGCATGGTAAACTAGCCTATAATCTCGAGTCCTTTTCGTGTACTTGAGTATATGCTTCTTCGCATCGATGAGCTTGTCGTGGTTAGATCGATATCTAGCTACTATGCCTACCGCATAGCGAGATATCGGGCCTCGTGCATAGCATTGCGTACATGAGACTTCCTACGGCGAAAGCGTAAGGAACTTGTCTCATTTCCTCTATCTCCTTTGCAATATAGGTGATCGCGTTTTGATAAAGGAACGCCATGTCCGAAGGTAGCAATCCTTTCTTGGCGGTGCGCATACTAAAACGAGTAATCACAAGATCAATGTAAGGCGCCCGAGATAAGCTCAACATTTTCTTCTTGCGATCTCGGTAAACCTTGATCCCAAGAATGTACGCTGCATCTCCTAAGTCTTTCATTTGAAACCGATCGGATAGCCAACTCTTTACGCCCGATAATGACTTCACGTTGTTGCCAACTAGAAGGATGTCATCTACATAAAGTGCAAGAAATACCACATCACCGTTGACATCTAACCGATACACACAACTCTCGCTAGGCAACCGGGTAAATCCATGGGACTTTACTACCTCGTCAAAGCGTAAGTTCCATGATCGGGAGGCTCGCTTAAGTCCATGAATGGACTTCTTAAGCTTCCATACTAGATGCTCTTCACCCTTTACCACATAACCTTGTGTTCTTGCATATAGATGTCTCTACCTTCCTCAAGGTAACCGCTTAGAAAAGTCGCTTTAACATCCATTTGCCAAACCTCTGGGTTCAAGTGGGTCGCTATGGCCAAAGAATTACGATGGACTTGAGCATTGCTTCTGAGCGAAAAGGTCTCATCGAAATCGATGCCCTCAACTGAGTGTACCCTTTCGCCACAAGCCCGGCTTTGAAAGTCGAAACCTCTCCATCGAAATCTCTTCCTCTTGTATATCCACTTACTACCCATGGCTTCCTTGCCATCTAGTAGAGTGTCTTTTCATATACATCCATAGCAGTTATGGACTCCATTTCTAAGTCCATAGCGATTGTGCCATCTTGCATCAATATCTTGTAGACCTCCTTGTATGTCCATGGGTCGATTATTGCATGTTAAATCTGCGGGACTAAATCCGAAGATTCACCCACGAACATAAATCGCTCGGGTTGACGAACAACCTCCCACTACGACGAGGTTCTACAGCACAATGGCAGCGGTGGGTGCGGATACTTGTGGTTCTCTAACTTGCACAACTTGTCGTGTAGGTACCACTTGCAGTCGGTATCTCCAATGAACTCGACCCACTTCAATTTCTTGAAGTATCGGTGTCGATCCTCCCACTAGACTCGACATCTCGTACCTTTGCCTAATCGGTGGTGGAATACGATCATTTTCTAATTCTTGAAGAATGATTTCAACTTTGGACTTATGATTTTCATATAATCCTCTTCTAAGAATCGGGCATTAGTGCTAATAATGACCTTGATCCTTAGGACTATAGAATAAACCACCTTCGTTCCTCTAGGATAGCCAATAAACAGACCAAGCGTCGGATCTAGCCTCCAACTTGTCGCCTTTCTTGTTCAAAGACGCAGTCTTGGGCCCATATCCTTAATGTGGCTTAAACCGGGCTTCGCCCAAACCACAACTCGAAGGGTCTTTTCGGTGACTTGGGCGGTACTAGATTTAGCAAGTATGCCGCCGTCTCTAAGGCATACCCCGTAACGAAATAGGCAATGTTGCATAGCTCATCATTGATCTAACCATTTCTAAAGAGTCTATTTCTTCGCCCGACACACCATTTTGTTTGTGGTGTGCCCGGTGAAATCTTGTTGGAGGTAATCCCACACTTCACTAGATAGTCCATAAACTCGTTCTTGAGGTATTCGCCACCGCGATCGAACGCAAATGATGACTTGATACTTTACCTAGCTTCGTCTCCACTTCCGCCTTAAACTCTTTGAATTTCTCAAAGCATTCAAACTTGCGGTGAAAGCGGTATCGTGATCCGCACCTCGAGTAGTCATCAATGAAAGTGACAAAATACTTGTACCTCCACGAGCTTGTGTGGACATCGGTCCACACAGTCGAAATGGACTAACTCTAACATTTCTTTAGCTCTATAACCTTCGCTTTGAAGGGTCCGGTCGACATCTTCCTTCTATACAGATTCGCATCGGGAACGGAGTAACCGTGAGATTCCCCAACGCTCCATTCTTAGCGGTCTTTGGATCCTATTTAGATTGATGTGACCTAATCTAAGATGCCAGAGAAAAAGTAGAGTCATCTTGCGAAGAAAACTTTCTCTTTTGGGGTTTGATGAAGATGCAACATAGTTATAGGTATTATGTTTTGCGAAATAGTATAAAGCTTAATTATATAAGGTGCCTACACGATAACCGTCATTTCTTATGATAGAAACACCACTATCAAAAATAATGTAATATCCATGAGTAAATAATTTGAAACAGAAACAAGGTTCCATAGAAAATCCGCACATATAAAACGTCTTTCAAAACTAAAACTGTTGTCCCAAAACATAAAGAACATCTCCAACGCAAGCACTTCGACTTTCGCGCGTTGCCCATGGAGATCGTTATCTCGCCATCAAACACTCCCTTGTCCGGGCAGGAACCCACGCAGGTGTAACAAACATGATCGATTAGCCAGTATCTACTACCCAAGAATGGGTAGAACAAGTCGCTAAACATGTTTCAAGCATTAAAGCAACCAGCGTACTGAGCATGAGCATAGGGCACTTGGCCTTCAATGCCCGATCTTACCGCACTTGAAGCACTTGCCTTCTCCTTTGGCTTCTTCAAGCCTCGGTGCAACCATGTTCTTGTTCCCATTACTCCCACTATTTCCCTTGCCTCTACCACCTTTGGCACCCCTTTTCTATTTCCATTTTATGATGAAAATTTTGGGCCCTTAGATGTGCTAGCAAGAGCATGTGCTCCTTTTCCCATAACTCCTTCCGCAAGAACGAGATCATTGAGCAACCGACTAAGTGTAAACTCGGTCTTGCTCATGATCGCATTCACGCGAGTTCTCAAAAGACTTGGGCGGTGTATTGAGGATGATATCGACCTTGGCTTCGCGTCAATACCTCCTCCCAACCGATCAAGACTATCCATGAGATGAGTCATGTGGGAGACATGTTCATGGACCGAACTTCCTTCTTCCATCTTACACGCCAAGATTTCTCTCATTGTGTGGGCGGATCGTCCGATCCGATCGCCCAAACTTACTCTCGAGACTTGACCAAATATCGTCGCGTCTCACCATCGATCGATCTCGAAATGCAAGCCTTTGGACATAGTAGTCATCATATAGCATTTAGCCATATTGTTTGACTTATTCCAAAGTCCGCTGACTCTCGCCGCTCATTAGTCGATCGTCGATAAGGCATCGGGTTTGGGAGTAGTGAGAACAAACATGTGTTCTTCAGCGATAAGAACATATTCCATGTTTCGTTTCCACTCGATAAAATTTGGACCGGATAACGGATTTTGTGCGAGCATATTGATAATCGGCGTAAGAGACATATCTGAAACGATAATGTAAACACATAAGCATACGATCGCAAATAATTCGTAAAAATAATATTGTAACCTTTTGATAAAACAATATTAATTGAAACCTCCAATCGCCCAAGGAATCCCACATGCAAGCCACGCGTGTGGACGTTTACACATGAACCCCTCGACCAGACTAAAATATACCTTTTAGTCGTTTAATTTCAATCCATGTCAACTTATCCTTATGACAAATGAAATTAACGATTGGACCTTACTAGACCACATCACTATCGCAGAAGGGACTTCATGAAGTTGTACTTGAGGTGATGTCTAGCAATGACCACAATTTTAAACGCGAAGATGAATTCTTAGAATTGGTATACTCGCTCGGACCATACCGCTTCCAATTCAAATTCTTTTGTTATCTCATTTTATATCTATCTCTAGAGAACTTATGAAAATGGCACATACAAGCCGTGCGTGTGGGCGTTTACATGAAACTCCCACTTCTCAATAGATTTAAAGGTTTTATTTAGAAATCTCATCTAACAAACTTATGATAAGCGATGCAAGCAAGCCACGCGTGTGGGCGTTTACTCACGGTCGTCTCACTTTGTTTAGAGATCAAAAGTGGAGGTCTTGACATTTTAATTTGAAAAATTAATTTGTCGGGTTGCTTAGTCTTTTATTCAAAAGGTTTGTCCATGCGGATCACGTAATCTAGCATGCTTTTCTATAGAACTCGACATGTAAAACATGCTCGCAGAAATTCTAAAATATGCTTGATAAGCGCGATAAACCTAGCATGCTTACTATGCGCATCCAATTCGTAAAACACTTAAAGGTTTGTCGGCGTAATATAAACATACATAGTATGCTTCGCACAATTTAAACATCCACGACATGCATATGAGCGATAAAATAAAATAAAACGTTCATCGCGGCCGATCGTGAAACACGTGACATTTAAATCTAATCTATTACATAGATTTACAAAGTGAGAAATAAACTTTGAAAGCAGACTCGCGTGCGGGCACGGACGGATTCAACAAATGGGCCTCGCGTGCACGCGCACGGACCGAAAATCTGAAAAAGCGGTGCGGGCGGGTCATTGTCATCTTGAGAGCCGCGCTGAAGCGAAAGCCCGGCCAGCGCCCGACGCCCGTGCACCATCTGCCCCAACGCTGCGGCTACCGCCCGAGCCAACGCCGCCGAGAGACGCTGCCGCCAGCCGCCGAATCTCACGATCAGAGACCGCCGCAGCCGGGTTTCACGCGCCAACGCGCCCCTGCCGCCCGCTAGCCCGCCAGACATGCGTATACCGCCCGGCGTGACGTCGCCGAGAGGCGTCGTGTGACCCGAAACTCCGTTTCAAAAAGGCCTTTTTTCGATCCTTTATAACCTCTACTTTATCATGGCCATTTCCATATTGATGCTCCATCTCCATTGGTATTTTAATGTTAAATCCCGCCCAGAGCATGCCTTGTGATTCCCCATTTCTTCTCCCACGGGACAAGAGCCGAGATAGCCCTATTATTATTCTGGACCCCTTCCCTAGTGTAGAAATTTTAGATCTCCAGATGGAGAGTTAACTTTTTCCGACGTATCGCCGGGCCGCCTCAACCAAAACCCAATGGATTTTTCGAGTGGTCCACGCCCCGATCCATGCAATGTCAGCCGATACCCAACTCTACCCATACACTATAAAATTCCGTAGTTTTCATACCCAATAAGAATATAAGGCGCCACGCCATTATCATCTTGAACACGAACGCATCTTCAGGGTTTATCCACACTGTGATACGAGCCCCAGCATATTGTTAAGGCGACCTCCATCCGAAATATCAATTTCCTCCACGCCCCACAACTTCAAAGAATATTCCTAATCGACGCCGTTCATGCATGCTAAGGGCAAATTATGGCATTGAATCCACGAAAAAGTAAATTCCACATCCTTTGGTTTCTCCATACCTTTGGTGCTTTGAATAGAAGGAGATGATCAAAGAAGGCGGGCCATCGACTAATGCGTCCGATCCCTTTCCGGAACACCAAACGAAAAGTTGTCCCTACAATTTCAATATCGTTCATGGGGACCGAGTATTTTTATGGGGGTAAGGCTTCTATTTATAACTCGTTGGAGAAGATTTTCCACCACAAGCCCGTCGAAATTGTTCACTTTATGTTCGAAGAATCCACAAGCCATTCCTTCCGAGAGATTCAATTCTTCACCGCTGATATATCATCCGGATCCATGATGGTGGGGAGGAAAAGTGCCAGAGAGGAAAGCAACCCACGGAAAGGATTTCATTTCTCTAAACCCAAAGTCGGCGCCTAGGTTTTACAGAGAGGAAAATTTTCTTATCCCAAACATTGATCACCACAACGTTAGTAAATAATATGATTCATCAAAGACAATTATAAACCAACAATCGTAAAAAAACAACAGAATACTATATATCTAATTTAAGGTCAAAATGTAATTAGTATATTATATTTATAAGATTATATTATTATAATAACTAATCATAGATATTGAACCTCATCGCATTCCTATTGCTCATTGTTGAATAACTAATCATGTAGATATTATACAATCTATTCATCATGTTCCAATTGTTGTATACAATAATTTCATATTTAATGTGATTCACCATAACTTAATTTTCTTTCCCAAATTATTTATGTCACGTTATTAAAATCTTTAGCTCCAAGAACTATATTTCCTACTATTTAAATTATTGATAGAAGAAGGTTTATTATTTTATGATATAAATTAAAATTTTAAATTATTATTATTATTATTATTATTATTATTATTATTATTATTATTATTATTATTATTATTATTATTATTATTATTATTATTAAAATCATAGATATTTTTATATGTATATTTAATAGTTATCAAATTTAGTTTAGTTCATCATATTTTATTTTTTTTATCATATTTTATTATTTAGTTTTATATTTTAATGTAAAATAAAAAACTATATCTCTTAGTGTTGTATATATTTAAAAGTTATCAATCTTTTATCATTATTGTTATTAAATCCTACCCAATCACAATTCTAAATAAGTTTTCTTCAAAATTCCACATATTGAAACAACCAAAAAAAGCAAAATAAAAAAAAAAATATCTATTGCAAGGAAATAATATATTATACATTATAATAATAACTTAATTATTGCATTCTTTACTTGATTTATGAATTAGAAAATGTTGTCGCGATCATGAAAATTTCTAGCTTATTTATCAAACATTGGAAAATAATTTGCTACTATTTATTTTCTTCAAAATTATTCCTATAAATCATATTCACATATAACTTTTCTTTATGAACCAAATGAGCCCTAGAGTATCTAGTCTCCAAAAACTGACTTGTAATCAAATATGTTACGAAAGAAAAAGGCATCAAATCTAATAATTATCAACTAAAATCTATATTATAAAAATTAGAAAATTGAAATTAACAATGAAACGGGAAAAATAAAATGCCCAAATGGAAAGTAAAAAGAATCGAAATTTAAAATTACCGAAAGTTGATTAATTGGGGGGCATAAGGTAGTATTGAGTTTTATCTCTATTGCAAATGATCTTCCCTATGTGTATTAAATAGAATGTTGATGTATATCTAATGAACTAATATATTCTTGTTGTATTTTAATATATATCTATTGAGTTAATATATTATTCAAAATATATAATATATCTAGTGAGGCGATAAGGAAGGGCCTGTACCAAGTCAATACAATGTCAATATTTCGGGGTAAACCATCGTAAATCGAGGAAAACATCAAGAAATTCATGAAACAATGCCCGACCGAAGACGAAGTTCTTGAGTCCGAACAAAGAGGAATTAAAAGAAAAACACCCATATCGAATCGCAGCCTCGGGGAAGAGATAAGAGAGAAATTCGGCAACAAGGTCGTTTTTCCGGGCAAGAACACAATCTTCTTGCCATGGAAGAAAAGAATATGTATTATTCCACCATCATGAAAAACACACGATCATACTACCAAGGATGCCCCAATAATAAATGACAATCATCCATAGGCACCACATCACAATAAATATCATCAACATATGTGGCCAACTAAAATAGTAATAGAGCACGACGTGAAACTAGAACATCAAGATCTCGATTCAACCACGAAGTTTATATGGTTTTGATGAGCCCCGGACAAACCCAACTTCTCAAGAGCATGTTCAGATGACATTCTCCAACTAAAAGCAAACTTTACCCAAGTGCAAGTGAGGAAAAAAAAGCGCAACCATATCCGAGAGCAGGGAAAAGAAAGCTACGTCGAGATGAGCAAAGGTCCATGTCACCATCCACAAATTCGAGCATCATCTATAGATTCGAAAGAGGGCCTTGGTCACAAGTTAATTGGTCGAGCCGAAGAGTACGATTAAGTGGTTACGACACTGACATACGATGGCCCTGCTCACCACAAAAAGCAACAAATGGGGGCAGCGTGGATCATGTTGGAGGAGGTTCAAAAGACGATTATAAGGAGGTGGAACGGAAGCGCCACCCCGGGCGAGGCACAAGGCGGAGGGGGAATTACGCCCCGAGACGACGAGCCAATTGTTTTTCAGCCAAGAGCACGTTGATGGGCTTCGACACCGTAAAGGATCGAACATATTCAAGATATTTGGTGTGGTAATCAAGCCCACCGATATAACGTGAAACAAGTTGGGACGAAGTTTCGCAATTCATTCCTTGCTAAGAGAGCATAAAAGTCACCGTATTCATCCACGATTTTCCTCCGACGAAGATGTTGTAATCTATATAAGTCCCTATTATAATTGAACAGGAAGGCGCCTTCATATGTTTGTGAAATTTTTCCCATGACAATTTTGCTTACCTTGTCTCAAACGTAGCTTTCAATTGTTTCCACCACGCTTGGCACCACCCATTAGACGAGTTTTGAGAACACATTAATTCGGCACGATTTGAAATCCAATATCTTTCCACAAGAGACAACCAATCGATAAAATCATCGGGGAGACCCGAAAATTCGGTTGGTCGACCCAATCCAATTTCCCAAAGTTGATCGGCGGGGAGAAGGTCTTCTTTTTAGCAAAGGATTTAAATCGCCCGCCAATCAACATCCGTAGGGGACGCTATGCTCAACATTCATGGCGACCGGAAAGAAGTTGTTCGATCCGGGTGTAACAAGAATCATCACAACGCAAAACATCATCCATTGGTGCATCACGATTGTTTCGAACGTGGCATATCGTTGATCGCCCGAACGATACCGTAGATGCGCTACAATTAGTAATCTCAATTGGTAATGAACAAGGAAAGAACGTTGAAACAAAGGTATACCGAAGGCCAAAAGAGAAATCAAAAGTCTACTAACTATTTATTTTCTTCACCCCCTCCAACTCAAGAAAGAGATTATAAAGGTTACAACTTGAAAGAAATTGCAACCAAGTCCAAAAGAAACCGAAAATAAATAAGTAAAAAAAATGCCAACTAAGATCAAGAATCGCTCAACTATAAGACTTCCATTCGCACCTATCAAGCTTGTTCAAGAACACAAGAGATCTTTGATCCACATCGAATAATCCAAAAAAAGTCAAGTCCAATTGATCCGCTATCCCATAAACCCAGTAAACACGAGTAAATACATATGTGTTGCAATTAATTATAAGGATCATGCTAGAAATATAATCAATGTATGAACATCCAAGATAGATCCTGGAGCATGAGTAAATTAAAATTTTCCTACAATTAATTACAACACGCAGGGTTTTTCGTGTTTACTTGTGAATTTCTAGTATAGTATATCAAGACGACCCCTTTTAACCGTGATCCGATGTTTGATCTCCACACGAGTGAAAGTAATCTATGGAGAATTCAAATATTTTCTTCCCTGACTATCCCCTATAAGTGGATAGTGATTTCAAAAATCAAGTTGGAAGGGTGATCCGATTTTCTCCACCCCGTATTATAATGTTCTCCCTAGAATCATAAAAGATAAGATTCTAGTGCATAAATAAATACAATAATTATCTTATTTCAAGATAATGCCACCTAGAATAATAACTTTGATATTAAATAATATAATAATATCTATCCGGATTAGGAAATATATTAAATAAATAAAATATTAATCGTAATGTAATCACAAAGGATTCCTATGGTGGCTAAAATTACACAAGAATAGACCTGATGAGTTTGTCCATGGATCAAATATAAGGAATAATGATGGGCATCAAATGAATTAATTATCTTATGTTCCCAAGAACATAAATTAATTCATAAATATTTATTCATTCGCAGAGAATAAACCGACTTACCCTTTATTACCGTTGAGTCGACTTGTAATTAGACTTATGAATCGATTTAATATATCGACGCCTATTAATTACAAGACTAATGCTTAAAATAACTAATCTTTTAATTCCTTGTAGTACCACTCAACCTTTTATTGTACTTGAGCTAACTCAATCACTTTAGTACAATAAACATTTTGAGCTTTTAAGAGACATCATAATCCTAAACAAAACGATGACTACGTGATCAACATGACATACAAACACCGCCACCACCCAAAATAGAGAATCTTTGGTTCTCTCATATAAGTCTCACCATAACAAATCAAAGTGATGATCAAGAATTCTCACTAAACCTTATTGAGGTTTAGATACATAAAGTCACCAAGATCTAGGTTCTTCATGATAGTCGAAGAAAACTCATCTCACTATGATCCATCAAATTTAAACGCATAAGATAGACAAGCAACCATATCAAGTTACTTATCTATACATAGCCATACCAACAACTGTCAAGTTTTCTCGACAGATCCATTTATATCTCAACTTAGCTTAGCCAATCATAGCACTCGTGATCTTTACACACGATGATCTAACTTTTTATGAGATAATGGGACAACATATAAATAAGCAACGATATGAGATCCGAATAGTGGTGAGGAAACATGTATATAACCAACCATTCGCTTTCAATATACAACCAACACACACGTCCCACTTAATAATATCGAGAAACATGCACGGTTAATAAAGATTTTTCCTAATTCAATCGCATTCTAACAATCATTTTATAAATTATAACTAGTTAAATAGTATTTCCAAGCATATACTGACGAATCAAATCATTAATTAAAAATTTTTAATTAAGTAAATTTATAATTAAAAGTTAATTAAATGGATTAAATTAAAATTTAATAACATTTGATTAATTAATCAAATTACTTTAATTGACTTGAACATCCATTAATTAGGATTTATTTCAATCACCATCTATTTAGCAATTAACTTAAGGTCTATCTTATTACATAAATAAATCATTTAAAAGATAATTCTCCCCCTTAGCATAATAATTTTTATTATGCGATTTAATTACTAAAATTAGTAAGCTTTGGTTCTTCATTTCGATCTAATTATAAGATTTTAACTAGTCCAATAAACTATTTAAAATGTCCACTTATGTTTTCCCAAACTGGGATTACGAGTCTTTGCTATTGTATCCTTCAATTTCTAATATTTTTTGATCGACTTATCTCATCTAGTTTACTTTAGTTCACTTGAACAAAATAAGGACTTAACTAAACAAATATGCTTGATTTTATTTTCATCAAGAACTAGATTTGTAACATCTCATCAACTAAAACAATCAATGATCATTTCTCTTATTAAATTCATTTCTAAGCTCTTAGCTTATTTTCAACAAAGACTTGATTTCACATATTCTACTTATATAACTTTTTACAATTAATTTCTAAATAAAATAAGAACTTGAAATCAACTTCAATGCTCAACTTTATTTAACTTCTATATACTTAAATATACTATTATCGATCATCATCATACTTTAATTGTTCTTCTAAACTTAATTCTATCACATGCTCTTCAACTTTCTTTAGTAACATTTAAAAGGAAATTCAACATAGTCTTTCACTTTAACATAAACGATCTCAACATGCTTAACCATTCTCTTAGAACTCATAAGCATGTTCATGCCATTCCACAATTTTCAAAACCATTAATGCTCTTCAACTTGAACTTATTAACCATTCGTAAGTTTTAACTTAAACTTCCATTTAAATCTCAACAGATACTTATTCATGCTCTATTATCCTTCATAAACCTTAATTGTAAGCATCTTTGCATAATCTTAAGCTAAACATGAACATATCACAATAAAACAATATTAATTGAAACCTCCAATCGCCGAAGGAATCCCATGCGAGCCGCAGCGTGTGGGCGTTTACACATGAACCCCTCGACCAGGACTAAAATATACCTTTTAGTGGTTTAATTTCAATCCATGTCGACTTATCCTTATGATGAATGAAATTAACGATTGGACCTTACTAGAACCACGTCACTATCGCGAGAAGGGACTTGGGGAAGTTGTACTTGAGGTGATGTCTAAGAATGACCACAATTTTAACGAGAAGATGAATTCTTAGAATTGGTATACTACCTCGGACCATACCGCTTCCAATTCAAATTCTTTTGTTATCTCATTTTATATCTATCTCTAGAGAACTTATGAAAATGGCACATCTGACCGTGCGTGTGGGCGTTTACATGAAACTCCCACTTCTCAATAGATTTAAAAGGTTTTATTTAGAAATCTCATCTAACAAACTTATGATAAACAAAGGCAAGCAAACGCGGATGGACGTTTACTCACGGTCGTCTCACTTTGTTTAGAGATCGAAAAGTGGAGGTCTTGACATTTTAATTTGAAAAATTAATTTGTCGGGTTGCTTAGCTTAGTCTTTTTATTCAAAAGGTTTGTCCATGCGATCACGTAATCTAGCATGCTTTTCTATAGAACTCGACATGTAAAACATGCTCGCAGAAATTCTAAAATATGCTTGATAAACGCGATAAACCTAGCATGCTTACTATCGCATCCAATTCACGTAAAACACTTAAAGGTTTGTCGGCGTAATATAAACATACATAATGTACTCGCACAATTTAAACATCCACGACATGCATATGAGCGATAAAATAAAATAAAACGTTCATCGCGCTCAATCGAAACTGCATTTAAATCTAATCTATTACATAGATTTACAAAATGCAAATAAACTTTGAAAGCAGGCCTGGCGTGCAGGCGCGGACGGATTCAACAAATGGGCCTCGCGTGCGGGCACGGACCGGAAAATCTGAAAGCAGTGCGGGCGGGTCGTGTCAATTCAGGCCGGGCCACGCGCAGAAAGCCCACCGGCGCCCGACCTTACCTTCACCATCGCGCGTGTCCCCGCGATCGCTAAAGCGACCGCGACGACCAGCAGAACATGCGTGGCCACGCGAGCGCGAGCGTCTGCCGAGGCGTCGTCGCCCGGCGGCGAAACTCACGACCGCGAGGCGCCGCGCCGCCGGGTTTCTCGCAACGAGCAGCGCCCGTCGCCCGCTAGCTCGCCGCGGCGCAGTAGCTCGCGGGTAATCCTCGCGACCATGAGCTCGCTCGCTGGCGCGCGAGGATCTCGCGCGAGAACGCGCCCGTCGCCGCGGCCCTCGCGATCGCCCTCGCGACCATGAGGCTCGCCGCGAAACCGCCCGATGACTTGTTTTCCGTCGTTTCGTTCTTCGTTGTTTCGTCTTCGTTCTTCTTTTACGTATAAGATTCTACGTAATAAAATCTAATCTAACCACGGATTTTCTCGTGGTGTAAAAACAAAACCCAACAAAACAATAAATGAGCCACGATGAGCAGCGGATCCACAATTAATAAAACGCACGTAATAATCAAACGTGAATTAATCCAGCAGAGCCAAGATTACGATCGAGGGCTTTGATACCAATTGTAGGAAAACATATGTTAACCTCGCCCAGGATCCATCTTGGATATTTAATTCACCATACATTGATTATAAACCTAGCATGCGTCTATATAATTAATCGCAACACGTAGGGGTTTTCTCGTGTTTACCTTTGGATCGAAGAGGTCGATGGAGCGAGATGAGCGGATCGAGCGGATCGGACTCGTGCTTTGACCTTCCGGATCGTATCCGATTGTCGAATCTCCAACGTCGGTGAGGGCGATCTATGAAGAATGCTACCGGAAAATCACCCGAGCTCTCACAATTTTCGAGAATCACACTCTTTTCTCTCTCAGAGGGCGAAAATCTTAGGTTAATTATGTGAGCATTAACTGCACTTTATCTCATACCTTATATTTATAATGCACTACCTTAATCCCATATGGAAATTACCATAATCCTATATGGAAATTACCATAATCTATATGGAATATTACCATAATCTTAGGATTATTTCCATACTTTCGGGATTATTTCCATACTCTCGGGATTATTACCATAATCTTATATGGAAAGGATCTGTCATATACCATAAATATAATAATATCCTTGTGGGATAAAGAGAATAAAATCTTGCCTTTGAGAGCTATAGGGGTATGCCAGATTTCCACGATTACTACGGGCTGGATGGGCGACCAGGGATCAAATCAAGAAATAAAGATGGGCCTCAAATAAATTAATTATCTTATGTTCACCCGAACATAAATTAATTTATAAACATTCGATCATGCCACTAGAGAAAGAATGTTGACTTACCCTTTATTACCGAAGTTGAGTCGGGCTTGCACTTAGAACTGCGGGGTTTAGTACAATAAACCTTTGAGCTCTTAAGGGCGTCATCATCCTAAACGGATACGGTGACTCGTCATGAGATAACTAGCGTGACATACAAGACCGCCACCACCCAAGATGCGGAGAATCTTGGGTTAGAACTATAACCCTCACCCATAACAAGTCGAAAGTGATGGACAAAGAACTCATACTCACCTAATACCTTATCGAGGTTTAGATCATCGTAAGTCACCGAGATCTCGGTTCTTCACGACGGTCGAAGAAGAACACATCTCATGTGATCCTTCATACGTCGAGGCGTGCCAAAGCATAGACAAGCAACTAAGTCAAGTCACTTTATCTATCTCGCGGCTAAAACCGGCAACTCGTCCTTAAGTTGTCTCGGTGTGAAACTTTTATATCTCATTAAGCTCGACCAATCATACGGACATCGTGATCTTCTACACATCGTATGATCTAACTTATATATGAGATAAGGGACACGATATATGCAATCAAGTATTCAAATCGGATAGGAGATTGTAATAGCGGTAACGAGAAACATTGTATACAAGCTCAACAAACGCTTTCATTATTCCAATATAATGCATGAGTGTTCCATTCATTCATCATAATCATATACCATTTATTCTAAACTTGTAGATTAACTATCATGGCATCATTTACAATTAAAATCAAACTCATACTTAACCATTTTGCTATATTTTCGATAATTAGCAATAATTAGCATAAATATCCAATAAAATCAATAAAATCACGTCATGTTTATATCATATACTAAACATGAAATATCATCTCATATCATACATTAAAATTAAAACACATGCTCATTACTATATATATATATTTTCGGTAATGTCTATATATATATACTCAAAAATTTCCACTCACTTCACAATATGTTTATAATATGCACTAAACATGTAATATTAACCTTAAACATCAACTAATATTTATAATATGAATTAAATGTTTGGAATTCTTTTTGTCCTCACACATATATTACATATGTGTTCAATAAATTCCCAACAATGCATAATAGGTTCATATTATTTTTAAACATCATATATCATATTATTTTCAACAAATAAAAATCAAATAAATCTGAAAATATATAGATATAGTTTCGGTCCTCTTGGAAAAATCAGAGTAGTGTCTCAATAATTTCAAGATTAATATATGATGTTCATATAATATATTAAACACTATACTTCAACTATTTTCCAACAAATAAAATCAAAATAAATCCTTTAAATATATATAAAACTTTCGGTCTTCACAAGAAAATAGGAATAGTGTTTCAATAATTTCAAGATTAATATATGATGTTCATATCATATATTAAACACTATACCTTCACTATTTTCTAACAAATAAAATCAAATAATCTTATATATATATATATATATATATATATATATATATATATTTTGCCTTTTGAAGAAAATAGGAGAAGTGTTTCAATAATTTCAAAATTATTATATGATGTTCATATCATATATTAAACAATATATCTCAACTATCTTTCAACAAATAAAATCAAAATAATGGCTTAAAATGCCATATAACTTTCGACCATTTCAAAAGAAATACAAGAAAAATTCTAAAAATTCTCATATTTATTCTACATACTCATAACACATCAACAAACAACAATATGAAATAACATTCACAAAAGCATGCTTTATCTTTCATAAAAAATTCTAACAAAATTTGAAAATAATAAACATGCTCCAAAAATTCCCAAACTTTAAACACAACCTCAAAATATATTTCTAAGCATATTTCATTCATGGCTTGAGAGCATTTGATGGCTTAAAAGTCATGAAAAAAATGAAGAACAAAAATTAGGGTTCTTCATGAAAAAATTCCAAAAAATCTAAAAAAAATTCCACTCCATTAAAAATGAAGATAATAATGAATGCTACATTTTTATGGTCTTAGAAAATTATTTTGAGAGTTGGAATGTGTTGGAATGGAGGATTAAAGCTTGGAGAAGGTGAAGAAATTTGAAAACAAAGAGAAAACTTTATTGCAAAGAGAGAGAGAAAGGGTACAAAATGCTACTGTAATATGCTGCAAAATGAGCCGTTGTAAGCCTATATGTGGTTCCCATTGTGGTAGTTTGGAGAAGACTAGTCAAATTACCCGATTTGGCATGTTAATATCAGTTCTTTAAGTTTCATCGCGCTTTCGATGGATTTCTCTGAACTTTAAGGTTTTATTTTATTAAATACCTTAAAAACACTTATTTCATAGTTTGTAATAATTTCATAAAGTTTGGATTGCATCCGGTAAGTCAATTCTGAATTATCGCGGAAAAACAACGTCCGTCGATTAAATTATGTTCATTCGAATTTCTATCGAATTCTTGAGCTTTCATAATTAATTTGAATCTTATAAATCTTTTCTTGTTGATTTAGACACTTGGTTTGAGTTTTGGTTCGTTCGGATCAGTTTAGGATTTTTCCGGTATATATTCCCGGCGTTCGGTTAAGTTCTTCAGGAATTTCGTTCAGAAATTGATTCTTATGAATTCTAAATTCATAATAATATATTCTTTCATGATTTTGATTATTTTCATTAATTTCAATGATTAGCACAGATTGAAATTTGATCCGGCTCGTGAATAGTACTTTTGAGACTGACCGGGCAAGTCTGCCCGAAAATTCTAATTCTTTATCTTATCACATGTTTTTGTGAGACGATTCTAGAAATGCAATCATTTTATTGAGATTCTATCTAGATCTTTCATTCTATGTTCAGGCTATTTAGGAAACCCTAATCCGGTTGGACTAGTCACTAATTTTCGATCTCCGGATCGATTCTAATTCATTTTGTTGGTCACCTTAAACATAATTAAGGTCTTAGCACCATAATCAATTGGTTTAATCATCACTAATAAAAGTTTTAAATTTTTCGGTTTATTACACGAACTTACAACGATTTTCTCTTTGCAGCGTCGCCACCACCTCTCTCCAACAACACCTCACCATGTAAGCTCTTGGTGTTCTAATCTTAGCATGAACCTGTGTTACACAATTTAAACATCACTACTTTTTCTTCTTTTCTCTCTCTCTCCATCTCTTTATTTATTAATCATTTTAAATAGTCGGGGTAAGCTTTGTACTAAATTTTGACAATAAGAATTAAATGGAAACAATAAAAGTTTGCTGGCTAGAGCTCAAGGGATGGATGTGTCATGCCACCTTTAAAATAATAGTCACCTCAAACATGTTTTATTATTCCGTTTAATTGGCGATAAACGCCGGTTGATTATCTCAGAGCTCAATTTGGCCTTAAGGAGATGAAAATTGTTTGATTAGTATACTGAAAGAAGAATGGTTGAGCTTGTATGTAATGTTTCATGTTATAACTATTGCAATCTTCAATCTGAATTATTTATTTGATTGTATATGTTGTCTCATTATCTCATATAAAAGTTAGATCACACAGTGTGTAGAAGATCACAAAAGTCTGTATGATTGGTTAAGCTAGTTGAACTATAAAAATGATCACAACTGAGACAACTTGAGGACGAGTTGTTGGTATAAGCTGTAATATAGATAAGGAGTAACTTGACTTAGTTGATTGTCTATGCTAGTACGTCTTGACGTATTGATGGATCACAGTGAGATGGGTTCTTCTATCTGACCATCGTGAAGAACCTAGATCTCGATGATTTTACGTTAATCTAAACCTCGATAAGATTTTAGGTGAGTATGAATACTGGCTATCACATTGACTTGTTATGAGTGAGGGTTACATGAGATAACCCAAGATTCTCCGTATCTTGGGTGGTGTCAGTACTTGTATGTCATGTTAGTTATATATATCGAGTCACCTTATCATTTAGGATGATGACATCCCCTTAAAGAGCTCAAAATATTTATTGTACTAAACCCTGCAGGTTGAGTTAACTCAAGTACAATAATAAGGTTGTGTGGTATTAATTAAGAAATTAAAGAGATTAATTATTTTAAGCAGTCAGAGTGCTATAAATAATTAATAGACGTGCGATATCTTAAATACATGGATTCGTAAGTCTAAATCCAAGCCCGACTCAACTTCGGTAATATAGGGATAAGTTAGCATTTATTCTCTAGTGCAATGAATAAATGTTTATGAATTAATTTATGTTCTGTGCTGAATATAAGATAATTAATTCATTTTAGGCCCATTTTTATTCATTGTATTTGATATCTGGGCTAGTCCATCAAGGCCTGTTACTGCAACAGATTTTGTCTCCCCTATAAGAGTCCCACTGAGATTATGTTCTGATTTATATATTATGTTAATACATCTGCTATATCTAGATAGATATTATCTGATATTATTAGATATCAAGAGATAATTATTCTAGATATGAATTATCTTCAAGGATTGAAGATAATTATTGTATTTATTATATATATAAAAGTCCTATCTAAATAGCATTCTAGGGAATGCATTATAAATACAAGGTATGAGAAAATCAAATTATCCTATTCCATACTGTGATTTTCAAGAAATCACAATAAGCAAATAGAAGGTGAAATTTTGTAGTATTCTCTGTAGATTGCTCTCACTCAGTATTGGAGAATAAGCATCCGAAAAACAGTCCAAAAGATCAAAACTGGAGTCCGTGATTGATCTACTGTCTCAGAAATTCGTAGCTAAACATGAAAAAACACCTATGTATTGCAATTAATTATATATGAGCATGTTAGGAATATAATCAATGTATGGTGAATTAAACATCCAAGATAGATCATCGGGAACACGAGTAAATTAAGATTTCCCTTCAATTAGCATCAGAGCCTCGGATCAGTATCTTGACTCTGTTGTATTAATTCACGTTTGATTATTACATGAATTATAATTAATTGTGGATCCGTCGTTCATCGTGGCTCAAGTATTTTGTTTTTCTATTGGAATCGTTTTTCACCACGAGAAAATATGTGGTTAGATTAGAATTAATTTTTCTGTAAATTATATCTGTAAAGACGAAGAACGAAGACGAAGAACACGAAGAATGATACGAGACGATATAGTCCCGTCGCACGGCGCGATGGGAGGCACGCTGACGACAACAAAGCATGTGGCCAGGCGCACGGGTGCTCGGACGTACGGATGAACAGAAGTGACAGGGTTGTTGGATTTGTATACTGGAAGCAGTTTTGGTTGAGCTTTTATAAAATGTTTCCTGTTATCACTATTACTGTAATATCCCGAAGTTTTAAAGCTAAATTGCGATAATAAAAATCGCTAATTAGGGTTTTATTCCGGTAATCAAAATAGTGAATTATCGAAGCTCGATTTCGACTATACCTGATACGAGTATTATTATATCATATTCACTAATGATTAGTGAATTAAGGAATATAATATATATATTTCCTTCGAAAGTATTATTCTAACGTCGATTAAATTCGATAGTTAGTCTTACGATACTTTCTAAGTGACGAAGCTTAGAATTTAAATTCCTTATTATCAAAGGAATGAATAAAGTGGCTACGGTTTTATTATGAATATTTTAGAGACAATTCGATTAATATCGTATGAGACGATTAGAACATCGACATTTTGAGACGATTCGATAACTTAGTCTAACGATCATGAAATTATAATATTCAAATTCCTATGATTATTTTATAAAATAAGAGCATTATTTTTATATAATGCATCATTAAAATAATGCTAGAGAATTAAGGAACAATTATTGGATAAATTGTTCCTATTTTCGAAATAGTGATCGAAAATGTGAAGTTTGTGACATAAGATTATTTTTATAATTTTTCCTATGATTTAATTTATCATCTATAACTTATATTATGTCACATAGCTATTAATTGGAGGGAAATAAAATATGTAGCATATATATATATATATATATATATATATATATATATATATGTGTGTGTGTGTGTGTGTGTGTGTGTGTGTGTGTGTGTGCGAAAACTTTGAAGTTTGGTATAAAGTGAATAAAAATGTCATGCTCTTGATCATGATATGTTATAATTATGTTGGAAATATATTTTTAAGAGATAAGATATGGTTTATCATCAAATTGTGCAAGTGGAATCATTTTGTCCAATATAGCCGAAATGTTTGACAAACTAATGAAGAAAGAAGAAAAATTTAAACTCTATGATAGTGATATGTCATGCCATGATAATGATGGGTTAATTCTTGTATTATAGTGTAAGAAAATAAAATATCATCCCTTATATAATGAGGTAGCCGAAATTGTTGAAAAAAGAATAAGGAAAGAAGAAAATTTCAAACTCTTTGATAATGACATATATAAAATTATACACTTTACATGACAACTATATTATCGTGAATACTAATAGCAACTTGAAGTTGTCCTGAATCATGACTAATTTCAAACCACTACAACTTGACAATATAATTTCAAACCACTACAACTTGAAATTGTCGTGAATCATGACAAAAAGAAAGCAACTAGGATATGATGCATTTAAGGATTTATAATGAAATTTGATAAGAATAAGTAATGAATTAAAGATATATTATATTATCAAAAGAAACAAAAAAAAAATTTCTTTCACCTTTTTAGAAGGTGCCGTGAGCTTTAGGTAGTAAAAAGGGATAAAGATTTTTTTGTAATAAAATATAATGTGATAAGGTATGAATATATTAAAGCATGAAGAGTTAAAACCTTGTCCTCAACTAATAGCAAGTGGACGAAAAAGTGGAAACAAGTTGCAAGGTGTAATGTTTTCAATTTTGTGAGATCTTTAGTACACAAGTGGCTAAAGCTTATATAATGTAGTAGAACCACATTTTCTCTCTCATTTGTTTCCATTAGTTTCGAAAATTAGCAAGAAAATTTTGAAAGAAAGTTCATCACATCCTTTCTCAAATCTTAGATAGAAAAACGTTGCCGTCGATAATCGACTCCGATTAAAAGGTTAGAAACGCTACGAGCTTCGTATACATGCTAGAATTTTCGATTTTCATCCATTAAATCTTATGATATGAGCTTATGTTATTTACGATGAAATTTTAGGAAATAATGTTCATATAACAAGTTGTGTAGAAATTATGTTTATATGATGTTTCTAAACATATACTATGAAAATAATACAAAGGTTAAGCATGTTATAAAAAGTTATATTGTGACCGAAAACTTAGAGTGTTCATATGTTGATGGAAATGATTTTTTAATTGTTGATGGGCTTTACTCGAAAACCGTTTTATTTATTATGCTTTATTCGAAATGAAAAGTATTTATTTACAATGCTTTCTGTTTAGAAAGGATGATGAGATGATTACCTGCCCAAAGTGTTTATGTTTTTATGTATGGATCCTATCAAGTTGTTGGTCAGCCAACTGTGAAAGTGAATAAGTTGTTGGGTCGCTCCCAACTTATGAGATCGTGCGACCATATCCTTGCTAGAACTCGCAAGGATGATTGAGAATTCGAATCACGCGCGGAGTGGCGAGGATCGATGTGCACTATAGGTGATTGTGTCTTTGAAAGAGTTCTCGGCCGGTCGCAAATATCAGGTGGAAGGAGGCCTCTTTCTACGGCGCGAGATGAGTTTATGAAATATTATATGAGAAAGGATATGGATCATACATACAAGAGAAAATGCCTGCGCAGGCGACGTTTTGAGAAAATGAGAAAATGTTTTAGTAAGCACAAGGCATTTTCAATTAAAACCTTGTGTCTTACTGTGATGGGGCAGTGTAATTTAAAGTTGATAAAATGTTTTGGCAATAAGTCCACTGAGTGCATTCTTGTACTCAGCCCTGCATGTTTGTTTTTAAATGTGCAGGTTGAGCTGGTGATGCGATGGAGTAGTGTTGAGCAATAGGAATCTGTGTTGTTGAAAGTTTATACCTTAAATACGCATCGTCATATGTGTATTTCACATGTTTTCCGCTGCTAGATTATGAAGTCATATATATATTATGTTTGTTAAACCCTAAACTCTTGAAATTCTAGAGATATTACCGATATATGTCACACCATTCAGTGTTCTATGTTATTATTTCATTTCTTAATTCCGTTCCAAATAACAGTCCCTGCTAATCCGTTCTTTGGGTTGGCGGGCTGTTACAAAGTGGTATCAGAGCCGTTTGTTCCTTGAACCCCAAAACTTCTTTCAAAATTAAGTCTAGATTGAGTCACTAGACTTCTAGAGATCAGCTGACTATGCTCAACACTCCATCACATCAAGCTCAACCAGAATGAGGTAAATGATTTTTTCGCAAAAGTTTTGAAATAAGACAGATTCCAAGAATATGCAGGTATGAGACTGCATATTCAAGGAAAGCTTAAAGGATTCCAAGAATATGCAGGTATGTGACTGCATATTCAAGGAAAACTTAAAAGATTTGATATGCGCTAGATAAATGATTTTCTCAGTTTTGAAAATGAAAAGTTTGAAAGTAAATGATTCTTTCTCAAAGTTTTGAAATGAAAAGTTTGAAAATGAAAAATGATGTTTCCAAAGAGATGAAAGTTATGCAAGATGTTTGAGAATGAAAGTTGTGAATGATGATTGAAATGATTTTTTTTCAAGAGAAATGAAAGTTATGAGAATTGATTGAAAGTGAAAGTTATTGCAAATGTTGCAAATGAAGTTTTATGTTGTGAAGAGAAAAGTGATATGAGAAAGAGTTGAAAGTGATATTATGATGTGATGATGATATTAAAAGTTGTTGGTTCGCTACCAACATATGATGAGATAATGATGTTATATGAGGAAGATGTTATGATGATATTGATAGTTGTTGGTTCGCTACCAACGTATGATGATGTTATGATAATGTTATATGAGAAAGTGTTGACATTGATATGTCAAAAGTGAAATGTTTGAATTCATGGAATTCAATGAGATTTATTGTTATGAACAAAGTTATGTTATCAAATGTTTAATTTTTTTAGATTTCAAGTTTTGATGACAATGAGTATGTTATCCCAAAAGAGCATAGACTGTTTAAGTCTCATGATCCCATTTGCGAAAGAACATAGAAAGAGAACTATGAGAATTTTAGTCCATCATGAGAACCAAAGACGAGATCGAAATGAGAATTTCGAGTTGAATAATGAGAACAAAGAGGAGAAAATCAAAGAGCAAAGATGGAAATGATGATGGTAAAAATGGAATTATGATTTTGAGATGTTGAATGTCACTATACGATAAATGACATGAGCATAGGCTTTTGTTTGGATATTCACGTACGACGGAAATCCAAATTAACTATGACTTTTTCGTTAGAAACGAAATAGAAATGGGATTAAAGAATCAGTTGAGTTTGGTATTATGGTTTACACAGAAGATAGACCACGAGGTGGTAAAAATTTTGAAAGCAAATTGAGAAATTTAATTTTAGTAGTATGAGTAGAGTTTGAAAAGTATGGTATATTGGTAACCCTTACAATTTATGATGACCTATTCCGAGTTATATGAGGTTTTAAATATTATTCATAACCCAAGTTCTCTCATTGAGTTTAACTCTATGATCTAGTTTCAATCGAGATATCATTTGAATTCTCACTTTTGTGAAAGAAGTTTACAACAGAAAATTTCATAAAGCGCCCTATTGAAACCAAGCCTTCATGTGACTGAGAAAGTATTTGTGACGGGTCTGGCCAGCCCATATGACCAAAGAAATCTCAGTAGTCGTTATTCTGGTCTTCGGACCCTATCTCCCAATTATTCAGTCAAAGAACATATTGTTTCAAACCTTCAGAGTTGTCATCTTGAATTGTGAGAATGTACCTCTTGTAAGTTGTCATGATGAATTCTCTTCAATCCCTGAAACCAATAAATACGAGATAGGTTGACTTATTTGTCACCTAATTTTCGAGTTAGTAAAATGATAGACATCAAGATATGATGTAAAGAAGTTCTCGAAGAGACGAGATATATATTTTTCCCTATAATGCACGTAGATACAATGACCCTTGGTGGGCTTTACAGAACTCATGACAGTAAAGTTATACCCCCAAGTGAGTATTATGATAGTAAGGTTATAAACGAGATACTCTTTAGCATTGAGTGCTAGAGTGGAAGTAAAGAAAAGTATATGATATCCCTGGGATATAACCTCCTCTTATTATGTCATAATGAGAAAGAATACAACTTATCTTAAAGATAGTTGTTCGTCCTTATGACCTCATTAGTAGGTTGAACATGTTAAGGTATGGAAGTAGACGAGACTCATGATGATATATAAGCAATGATAGCATCTCAGTTAACAAGTCTCTCGCTTTATCCCTAAATCGATAAAGATTATTTTTAAGTGGAATTGATTCCAAGTATTTGAGACCTTGGTTAAACCAATGATAGTGAGATCGGTGGATCATAAATAAGGAGATATGCGAACAGCTAGGCTATTCCTAGTATCTAAACCAAGTATGGGGAAGATACCCCGAAGTCGAGACTTGGTAATGATGCATTGGTGCGTGGAACTTAAGTTATGGTGTACAAACGTACTACCTTACTAGTCTAGATTATAATGATGACGGTTTTGATCCTAAAAGTGAAAATCAAAGTATAATGAAAGTAATATGACTTTCAGATGTCATGCTCAAGAAAAGGGGCAAGAGTTATACAAGTTATACAGTTACGAAATAGCCACGGGATATGATATAAGTTTTAGAAACAGTCCGATTATGATAAGTAAAGTAATTCCTTTGAAGTAAAGAAGTGGATTAAGCAGTAGATTTATTATTGGAAATGAAACCGTCGTACTCTAAGTTATATATAGAGACAAAACGCTTACCTTATGCGTGATTTAGTAATTAATAAGCAAGATAACTTTAAAGACGATTGCGAAGGAAATATGTTCAAGCGAACAAAGGAATGGATTCACAAGGAAGGACCTTAAGGTGAATCTAATTGGAAAGTTTATTCCTCATACTTATGTGATGACCCATAAGGTGAAATATTGGGTACCTCAGCATTGAAACGAAGCAAACGTAGAATGTCGAGAAGATGGTAAAGATATATGACGTCAAGACGAAAGTATGATACGATCCCGGTGGACAATGGATATTTAACTTATGCGAAAACACTTAGTAAATCAATGTGGATTAAGAGAAATGACGTATATCCAAAGAGGATATTACATATGATAGCACAACAAATGCTAATATAAGGATTCTTCTTGAAAGGATTTTAAAGAAAGAATACATGAAAGATATATTCTAAAGAGCGATAAAGAGGAAAAGGAAGCTGAATCATTCATCTTTGGTTAAGAGCGTATGATAGTGACAGATACATCACGATCTTTACGATAAGATTAGACCATCAAGTAACAATACCAAAGGATAGTCGAGGTAGACTTAGCCGCAAAATGCAATTGATAAAGAAATAATTGCACAGACAACCGGGAAGGATACGGCGAATAAAATGGCAGAAGGCCCTAGCAAGGAAACATGATACTACAAGGGCAAGGACAAGGACAAATGAGATAAAAGTTCACTTAGACAAACAGGAACACCGCAAAATAGAGACCATACTCTGCACCAAAGACAGAACAAACAAAAACCAGGAAAGCCAGGTAGGTATGAGAAAACTTCTCAGCATACCTATAATACGTTTGTTACTTCACATTTTGTTACGACAAATATAGTAAAATCATGCGTGGGTGCTTTAGAACTCAAATTAGAATAAGCAAATCAAGGGATGAGAATTTCGTTACTTAAAGGAAGAATTATGGTCGCCACACATATTTACTCGAACTTAGCATTAAACCTAGGATCACTTAAGACTTTAGAAAAGAACTTAAACATAATACGTATGTGAGACGTAGATATAATCCTAAGAATGGATTGGTTAGTCGAAAACCATTCCACGATCCTGTACAAGGAGAGGGAAATTTCGTTCCATTTTCGCGGTCGAAGAAGTTACGAGTTTCCATGAAATCAACATGGGGAAGAAAATTCCGACCATATCCGCACTGCAAACAAGGAGAATAATAAACAAGAAGGGATGTCGAGTATTCCCTATTTATCTAAGCAGAGAATAAAAAGCGGAAATAAAGGTCGAGGATGTGGAAATTGTTCGAGAATTTCCAGACATTTTCCGACAACTTTTTAAGATTTCCCCTGACAAGAAGCTAGAGTTTCACTATCAATCTAGAACCATGATTAGTCATGTCAAAAGCACTTTTATCAAATGGATTCAAGGAAATTGGAAGAACTAAAGTTTCAAATTCAAGAGTTGTAGTATCTAAGTTTTATCAGACCTAGTATATCATCTTAAGAAACACCCAGCTTGTTGTCAAGAAAAAAAGATAGCTCATTAAGGAAGTACATAGATTATTGAGAAGTGAATAAACTGACGCTATCAAGGATAAATAATTGTTCGATCAGTTAAGAAGAGTAAGAGTATTCTCGAAAATTGATCTTAAATTGGGTTATTATCAACCTAAGGTACGAGCTAAAGATGTACCCAAAATGGCTTCCGAACAAGATATGGCCACTATGAGCTTATAGTTGTGCCGTTGGACTAACAAATGCACTAGCCATATTCATGGATCTCATGAATAGAGTGTTTCACCCTTACTTAGATAAATTTGACGTAGTCTTCATAGATGATATCCTCATCTATTCGGAAAGAAAGAAAAAACATAAGAAACACTTGAGGACCGTCTTACAAACCTTAAAAGCTGAATAACTCCTTGCCAAGTCTAGTAAATGAGAAATTTGGCTTAAAGAAGTAATGTTCCTTGGACACTTTTGTGTCTTCAGAAGGAATTAAAATAGATTCGGCCAAGGTAGAAGCAATGCAAGGATGGAAATCGCCAACGAACCAAAACGGAATCGGTAGTTCTTAGAATCTGCTGGTTACTATCGGAGATTCATGGAAGGATTCTCTAAAATAGCAAGGACAATGACACAGCTACTCCGAAAAATGAATCAAATTTACATGGACCAGTAAATGGGAGGTCATGTGTTGATATGAAATAAATGATAGACCATGTATCCCGACAACTTAGACCACATAAATGGAACTACCCAACTCACGACTTAGAACTAGCAACAGTAATACACGTATTAAGTTTTGGAGACATCACCTCTATGAAGTGAGGTGTGAGATCTTCACCGATTATAGAGGTTTAAAATACTTCTTCGAGCAAAAGAGACTTAAAGATGAGATAATAAAGATGGCTCGAATTAGTAAAAGGACTACAACTGTGGTATAAATTATCACCCAGGAAAGGCAAATGTAGCAGTTGATGCCTTAAGTCGTAAGAACCAACCCAAATTGGGAAGTCTCTTTACAAAGAAAGAGAAACTTGTTGAAGAGTTTGAAAGAATGAAAATAGAGATGGTTGAACAACCAGAAACGATCATGAGTCGCATTGCTACACTCACCTTGACGTCTGACTTGAGAAAGAGAATAATAGACGAACAGAGGAAGGATGAAAATTAGAAAGGACAAGGCTCAAAATAAGAACTGAAGGGTTAAAAAGTTTTAGAGAAGCGCCTGATAATGCCATATTGTTTGAAGAAAGATTTTGCATTCCAAACAATAATGAGCTGCGAAACAAAATCATGAGTGAAGCTCATAATACTCCTTATACCGCCCACCCAGGCAGCACTAAGATGTATCAAGACTTACGAGAAAAATATTGGTGGAAAGGTATGAAACGAGATGTAGTCTCATTCGTCGAGCGCTGTCTTGTTTGCCAACAAGTAAAGGTATTACATCAACGACCTTATGGAAATTACAGCCTTTGGAGATACCCAATGGGAATGAAATGATATAGTAATGAATTTCGTAATGGATTTACCAAAGTCGAAAGAGGTAACACTGCTATATGGGTAGTAGTGGATCGACTTGCTAAATGTGCTTATTTTTTGCCTATGCGAACTACTCGTGGATCCAATAAGTTAGTCCAGTGATACATAAAAGAAATCATACGTTTATATAAAGTACCAAAATCTATCATACCTGATAAAGGTTCCAAGTTGTTTTCTAGATTTTGGGATTAGTTTACAAAAGAATTGAACACGAGATTGAACTTTAGCATAATCTTCGCTCACAGACAGAGGGACAGTTAGAAGCGACTATATAAACGTTTAAGAAATGTTAAGAATAATAGTATTAGCTCGAGGTACAAGTTGAGAACACGTTTTACCACTTATTAAGATCAATTACGACTACATCTGTCAAGAAACGATCAATATAGCCCATATGAGGCATTGTATGGAAAGAAGTGTTGATCACCATTTTATTGTGATAAAGTAGGTGAGAGAAAGTTTTAAGACCGACACCGTGAGTGAAATGATTAAGATATTTGCCAAATTAGGCAAAGAATAAAAGAAGTTCATGATAGATAAAAGTTTTACGCTGATATGCGTAGATATGAACTACATTTCAAATGCAGAGATAAAGTTTTCTTAAAGTTTCTCCATTAAAAATGAATTATAATATTTGGAGAAAAAGGAATGTAGAGATCACATTTTATAGGACCTTACGGGATCCTAGAAATGATAGGCCTAATAGCCTATAGATTGGTACTTCTACCAAGTCTGGGGAATGTACATGATGTTTTTCCACATGTCACAGTTAAGAAAGTACGTATGTGGTCCAAAACACGTGACCCATTATGATGACGTTATTCTTAAACTAAGATATGAGTTATGGGGAAGAATCTACGACTATTTTGATCGTAAGATTCAACAGTTAAGAATCAAGATTATACCTTGGGTAAGCGTCCAATGGACAAACCATGGACAAGAGAAAGCCACGTGGAAACTTGAGAATGTTATGATGCGAAGATACCCCATACTGTCCTAAGATATGCAAATTTCGGGACGAAATTTCTTTTAAGGGGGGTAGAATGTAATATCCCGAAGTTTTAAAGCTAAATTGCGATAATAAAAATCGCTAATTAGGGTTTTATTCCGGTAATCGAAATAGTGAATTATCGAAGCTCGATTTCGACTATACGATCTGAGTATTATTATATCATATTCACTAATGATTAGTGAATTAAGGAATATATATATATATATATATATATATATATATATATATATATATATATATTCCTTCAGAAAGTATTATTCAACGTCGATTAAATTCGATAGTTAGTCTTACGATATTTTCTAAGTGACGAAGCTTAGAATTTAAATTCCTTATTATCAAAGGAATGAATAAACTGGCTACGGTTTTATTATGAACATTTTAGAGACAATTCGATTAATATCGTATTGAGACGATTATAACGTCAACATTTTGAGACGATTCGATAACTTAGTCTAACGATCATGGAATTATAATATTCAAATTCCTATGATTATTTGATAAAATAAGAGCATTATTTTTATATAATGCATCATTAAAATAATGCTAGAGAATTAAGGAACAATTAATGGATAAATTGTTCCTATTTTCGAAATAGTGATCGAAAATGTGAAGTTTGTGACATAAGATTATTTTTATAATTTTTCCTATGATTTAATTTATCATCTAGAACTTATATTATATCACATAGCTATTAATTGGAGGGAAATAAAATATGTAGCATATATATATATATATATATATGTGCCAAAAACTTTGAAGTTTGGTATAAAGTGAATAAAAATGTCATGCTCTTGATCATGATATGTTATAATTATGTTGGAAAGATATTTTTAAGAGATAAGATATGGTTTATCATCAAGTTGTGCAAGTGGAATCATTTTGTCCAATATAGCCGAAATGTTTGACAAACTAATGAAGAAAGAAGAAAAATTTAAACTCTATGATAGTGATATGGCATGCCATGATAATGATGGATTAATTCTTGTATTATAGTGTAAGAAAATAAAATATCATCCCTTATATAATGAGGTAGCCGAAATTGTTGAAAAAGGAATAAGGAAAGAAGAAAATTTCAAACTCTTTGATAATGACATATATAAAATTATACACTTTACTTGACAACTATATTATCGTGAATCATGACTAATAGCAACTTGAAGTTGTCGTGAATCATGACTAATTTCAAACCACTACAACTTGAAATTGTCGTGAATCATGACAAAAAGAAAGCAACTAGGATATGATGCATTTAAGGATTTATAATGAAAGTTGATAAGGATAAGTAATGAATTAAAGATATATTATATTATCAAAAGAAACAAAAAAATTTCTTTCACCTTTTTAGGAGGTGCCGTGAGCTTTAGTTAGTAAAAAGGGAAAAAGATTTTTTTTTTGTAATAAAATATAATGTGATAAGGTATGAATATATTAAAGCATGAAGAATTAAAACCTTGTCCTTAACTAATAGCAAGTGGACGAAAAAGTGGAAACAAGTTGCAAGGTGTAATGTTTTCAATTTTGTGAGATCTTTAGTACACAAGTGGCTAAAGGTTATATAATGTAGTAGAACCACATTTTCTCTCTCATTTGTTTCCCTTAGTTTCGAAAATTAGCAAGAAAATTTTGAAAGAAAGTTCATCACATCCTTTCTCAAATCTTAGATAGAAAAACGTTGCCGCCGATAATCGACTCCGATTAAAAGGTTAGAAACGCTACGAGCTTCGTATACATGCTAGAATTTTCGATTTTCTTCCATTAAATCTTATGATATGAGCTTATGTTATTTATGATGAAATTTTAGGAAATAATGTTCATATGATAAGTTGTGTAGAAATTATGTTTATATAATGTTTCTAAGCATATACTATGAAAATAATGCAAAGTTAAGCATGTTATAAAAAGTTATGTTGTGACCGAAAACTTAGTGTTCATATGTTGATGGAAATAATTTTTAATTGTTGTTTTGAGCATGAATTAATGATAGTTGTTAAGGTTTAAACTTGTATGATTTTATGTGAAAATTTTGGAAAACATTAGACTATAGTACATGGAAATTTCGAAAATAATAATGATGTGATATGTTGATATATGATTCATGGTTGAATGATATTATAGCATATTAATGATATAGATTCATAATATAAGGTTATATGAATTTATTGGGATTAAAGAAATTATTTTGTACCTAAGTCATATTTTGGAAAACTATAGTCTAAGGAATAATTGATGTACAAGTAGTGTATGTTGGAAATTATGACATATTAATGATATGTGATGATGATTTCATGTTGTGTAAATTGATTAGAATTGTTGGAAAATGTTTGAGAACTATATACAAATTTTCGAGAATCATAAGAAAAAGATTTATGGTGTACAATTTTTATGGCTAATATTACTACATAGTATTGATCCTATGATAATATAGTATGATAAGTGAATTTATGAGAATTTATGTGTAAATTTTGAAAAATAAACCATAAGGGCCGAGAGCTATGTGGAATGAGATTAAAAGTTCTAAAATTATTTTACCTTGTATAATCACATAGTAAGTTCCAAAAATATGTTTTAGACATATTATGAATTTATGTGATTTTAAAAAAACAAGGAATATCGTGTTTACATCGAAACAATTTATTAAATGACGTAAGGTTGAAAAGTGAAGTGTTATGATCAAGTTAGATCATACTTATGTGTATTATTGAAGCATGATAGTTGATTAACGTGAAAATTGAGATTTATGAGAACATGATTAGAAATCGATTAAAAATCGAGTATATAAGATTTTGGAAGTCAAATGATTTGATTAGAGTGCAAACGTATAAAATACGTTAATGTGTGAACAACATTATGTTGTACGTCTAGTCGAAATATGGATTTCGTTGAATAGCTACTCTAAGATGTATAAGACGTACTAAGTGGGATAAAGGATACGAAGTATGTTA
This sequence comes from Salvia rosmarinus, assembly GCA_036937905.1. NCBI lineage: Eukaryota > Viridiplantae > Streptophyta > Magnoliopsida > Lamiales > Lamiaceae > Salvia > Salvia rosmarinus. Next base: position 44,463,456 of record CM072819.1, read on the forward strand.
GAAGATTATCGAATCTTTTAGACTTGGACGTTTTAGAAAAACGTGACCGACGTACTAAATTAGTTTCTTACGTAAAGGTGGAACGCGATTTGGTCATTGACGTTAGAAGAAAGTCATGTTGAAAAGCTACATACAAGGTGGGCTTTACACGAAAACCGTTTTATTTATTATGCTTTATTCGAAATGAAAAGTATTTATTTACAATGCTTTCTGTTGAGAAATGATGATGAGATGATTACCTGCCCAAAGTGTTTATGTTTTTATGTATGGATCCTATCAAGTTGATGGTCAGCCAACTGTCAAAGTGAATAAGTTGTTGGGTCGCTCCCAACTTATGAGATCAGCGAATTCGTATCCTTGCTAGAACTCGCAAGGATGATTGAGAATTCGAATCCTGTGCCGGAGTGGTAAGGATCAGATGTGCACTATAGGTGACTGTGTGCTGAAAGAGTTCTCGGCCGGTCACAACGTCCGTGGAAGGAGGCCTCCTTCTACGGCGCGAGATGAGTTTATGAGATATTATATGAGAAATGATATGGATCATACATACAAGAGAAAATGCCTGCGCAGGTGACGTTTTGAGAAAATGAGAAAATGTTTTAGTAAGCACAAGGCCTTTTCAATTAAAACCCTTGTGTCTTACTGTGATGGGGCAGTGTAATTTAAAGTTGATAAAATATTTTGGCAATAAGTCCACTGAGTGCATTCTTGTACTCAGCCCTGCATGTTTGTTTTTAAATGTGCAGGTTGAGCTGGTGATGCGATGGAGCAGTGTTGAGCAATAGGAATCTGTGTTGTTGAAAGTTTATACCTTGAATACGCATCGTCATATGTGTATTTCACATGTTTTCCGCTGCTAGATTATGAAGTCATATGTATATTATGTTTTGTTAAACCCTAAACTCTTGAAATTCTAGAGATATTACCGATATATGTCACACCATTCAGTGTTCTATGTTATTATTTCATTTCTTAATTCCGTTCCAAATAACAGTCCCTGCTAATCCGTTCTTTGGGTTGGCGGGCTGTTACAATTACAATCTCCTATCTAAATTGTTTACTTGATTGTATATGTATGTCCATTTATCTCATATATAATCTAGATCATACAGTGTGTTGTAGATCACAGAAGTCTGTATGGTTGGTCAAACTTAATGAGATATAAAAAGAATCACAACTGAGACAACTTGAGGACGAGTTGTCGATATAGGCTGCGGTATAGATAAAAATTGACTTGACTTGGTTGCTTGTCTATGCTGGTACGTCTCTGACGTATTGATGGATCACAGTGAGATGAGTTCTTCTATCTGACCATCGTGAAAAACCTAGATCTCAGAGACTATACGTTGATCTAAACCTCGATAAGGTATTAGGTGAGTATGAGTTGCTGACCATCACTTTGACTTGTTATGGGGTGAGGGTTACATGAGATAACCCAAGATTCTCTGCATCTTGGGTGGTGGCAGTGCTTGTATGTCATGATAGTTACATGTGTCGAGTCACCGTATCCGTTTAGGATGATGACGTCCCCTTAAAAAGCTCAAAAGATTTGTTGTACTAAACTCTGCAGGTTGAGTTATCTCAAGTACAATAATAAGGTCGAGTGGTACTACTTAAGGAATTAAAGATATTAATTATTTTAAGCAGTTAGAACGCTGCAAATATTTGATGGACGTGCGATATCTTAAATATGGGGATTCGTTAAGTCTAAGTGCGAGCCCGACTCAACTTCGAAAAAAAAGGGTAAATCAGCATTTATTCTCTAATGGCATAAATGTTTATGAATTAATTTATGTTCTGAGCTGAACATAAGATAATTAATTTATTTGAGGCCATCCTTATTCCTTGCATTTGATCCCTGGGCTGGCCCACCAAGGCTTGGAGCTTAGTGAATTTGTGTCCCCCTCCTTAGAGTCCCATTGGGACTCTGTTTTGATCCTCTCTATCTTAAGATATATTATTATATTTATTAGATATGCAGAAATTCTATCTTGATAGGATTTAGGGTTGCATTATAAATATAAGGTGAGAGAAAATCAAACTCTAATCTAAGAGAAGAAAATTTCGAAATTACTATTAACATAGTGAGGATTTTCGAAATCTCTAGGCTAAGGAAGAAAGCGAATTTACATAGCACTCTCCATGACCGCCCTCACTCGACATTGAGTTTAGGCAATCGGGACACGATTCGTAAGATCAAAGCACGAGTCTTGATCCATTCTTGCCCGACGAATTTGTAGGTAAACACGAGAAAACACCACGTGTTGCAATTAATTATATAGGTGCATGTTAGGAATATAATCAATGTATGGTGAATTAAACATCCAAGATAGATCATCGGGAGAGGGTTAAAATCAGATTTTCCATCAATTGGTATCAGAGCCTGGGATCAGAATCTTGGCTCTGTTGGATCAATTCACGTTTGATTATAACATGCGTAATTAATTAATTGTGGATCCATAGCTTCATCGTGGCCGTTTATTTTTGTCGGTTCGTTTTCACCACGAGAAAATCCGTGGTTAGATTAGGATTTATTTTTGTAAATCAAATCTGTAAAATAAGAACGAAGACGAAAAACACGAAGAACGAGATGATGGAAGGCTGGACGGAAACGGCCGCATGGCGTGAGTTCGTGCGGACGACGGCACGCTGAGCATGCTCGACGCTCGTAGGCACGCCGCTCGACAGTCGTGCGTGTTTTCTCGATAGCGTCGGGCGACACTCGACGGACATGGGGAAGAGTGCGGAGTCTTCGGTGAGGCTGGGCGGAGTCGGCGACAGAGCTAGGTAGCCGGGCGTGCGGTTTACCGAACGGATGCCTCGGCATGCCTCGACGCTTAGCGTGCGCGCTCGGTAGGCTCGATAGACCTCAGCAGCATATGGGCGAGGATGCGCGGGGCGCGCATTTTTCGCGCGGGAGCCTCAGCGAGCCTCGACAGGTCATGCTCGGCAGACGTCGACAGCCACGGAGAGCTCAGCATCGTACGGGCGAGCGTCGCTCGGCAGCACTCGGGTGTCTTCGGCAGGAGTTTTTTGGCAGATGGGCGACGAGGCAATCTCGGTACATGTCGAGGTGGTCGATGGATCCCGGGCGAACGCACGCGACGGGGCGTGCATCCAGCGTGCAGACCCACGCGCATGCTCGGGCGACGTCGATAGCTCCTGGGCAATTGCGGATGAGGCTCGGCAGACTCCTCGGCAATGTCGGTAGCTTCTCGGTGATCTCGGCGCACGAGGGAGGGGGCGGCGGTGACGGATGGGTGGGCGGATGTAAACGTGCCACATGCGCGGCGTGGGCATGGGCACCCGCCAGCGGCCCCATTTTGACCCGATTTCAGATTTTGGACCCGACCCGGCCCGATCCATTGTTCCGCCCGTTTGATTTTGGTCCAAATCCGGTTTGACGAATCCGTCCGTGCCCGTACACGCGAGGCCTGTTCGAGATTTTGAAGATCATGCTTTGCAAATTTATATAATAAATTAGGCGTGAAATGCGGGATCCACAGTGAGCGCGATGAGCGATTTTTTTTTTTTTTATCGTTCAAAGCATGTCGTGGATGTTTAAATTATGCAGAAGCATGCTATGTATGTTTAAATTACGTAGATAAACATGTTGTATGTTTTCGTAATTGGATCGCATAGTAAGCATGCTAGGTTTATCGTGTTTTTCATACATATTTTAGAATTCTGCGAGCATGTTTTACATGTTGAGTTCTATAGAAAGCATGCTAGGATTACGTGATCTGCATGGACAAACCTTTTGAAACAAAAAGACTAAGCAAGAAACTCGACATATTAATTTTTTTTATTAAAATGTCAAGACCTCCACTTTTTAATCTCTAAACAAAGTGATACGCTTTGTGATGGCGATCCACGCTGCGTTTGCTTGCACCTTGCTTATCATCGGTTTGTTGGATGAGATTTCTAAATAAAACATTTTAATCTATTGAGAAGTGGGAGTTTCATGTAAACGCGATCACGCTGCGTGGCTTGCATATCGATTTTCATAAGTTCTCTAGAGATAGATTTAAAATGAGAAGACAAAAGAATTTGGATTGGGCGGCATGGTCAGTGGTATGCCATTCTAAGAATTCATTTTACTGTTGTTAAAATTGTGGTCATTGCTTAGACATCACCTCAAGAACAACTTCCATGAAGTCCCTTCTTGCGATAGTGATGTGGTCTAGTAGGTCGATCATTAATTTCATTTGTCATAGGATAAGTTGACATGGATTGAAATTAAGCGACTAAAGGTATATTTTAGTCCGGTGGGGGTTCATGTAATATGGCGTCCACACGCGGCTTGCATGTGGGATTCCTTGGGCGATTAGAGGTTTCAATTAATATTGTTTTATCAAAAGGTTACAATATTATTGTTACGAATTATGTGCGATCGTATGCTTATGTGTTTATATTGCTTTTCAGATATGTCTCTTACACCGATTATCAATATGCTCGCACAAAATGCTCTATCCGGTCCAAATTTTATCGAGTGGAAACGAAACATTGAGATTGTTCTTACTGCTGAAGAAAAATTATTTGTACTCACTACACTCTGTCCCAAACCTCTAGACGATTTATCTACCGATGAGGAGCGCAAGGAGCACGAGAAATAGGACAAATCAAACAGAATGGTAAAGTGTCTTCTTTTGGTCACCATGTGCGAGTCCCTGCAACTCCAGCATCAAGAGATGGATGATGCAGCCACAATATGGCTAAATCTCATGAAATCGTATGAGGAGTCGGACATAATCGCTTGTCATAATTTGACAAAATTAATAATGTCAAGTTCAATGAAGGAAAGCGATTCAGTGCATGACCACGTAGAGCAAATGATCAATCTTTTCGGAGAGCTCGAATTGGTTAGATGATATATTGATGACGTAGTCAAAATTGATATGATCCTCAACACTTTGCCCAAGTCTTTTGATGACTTTCGTTATGGAGTCAGAATTGATATGATCCTCAACACTATGTCCACACAAGCTCGTGGAGGGTACGAGTATTTTGTCACTTTCATTGACGATTACTCAAGGTACGGATACATATACCTGCTTCACCGCAAGTCTGAATGCTTTAAGAAATTCAAAGAATTTAAGGCGGAAGTGGAGAAGAAGCTAGGTAAAAGCTAAGTCACTGTGGTCTGATCACGGTGGCGAATAACTCAGTAACGAGTTCATGGACTATTTGGTGCAGTGTGGGATTACCTCACAGCTCACTACACCGGGCACACCACAACAAAATGGTGTGTCAGAGCGAAGAAATTTGACTCTCTTAGAAATGGTTAGATCAATGATAAGTTATGCAATCTATTTCGTTCTAGGGGTATGCCTTAGAAACAGCGGCATATTTGCTAAATCTAGTAGCATCCAAGTCAGTCGAAAAGACCCCTTTCGAGTTGTGGTTTGGGCGTAAGCCTAGTTAATACCACATAAGGATATAGGGAAGTCCAGCACATGTGCTGAACAAGAAGGCTGACAAGTTGGAGGCTAGATTTGAAGCAATGATGTTTATTGGCTATCCTAGAGGAACGAATGGTGGTTATTTCTAAAGTCCTAAGGATCAGAAGGTCGTTATTAGCACTAATGCCCGATTCTTAGAAGATGATTATATGAAAAACCATAAATCCAAAGTTGAAATCATTCTTCAAGAATTAGAAGATGATCGTATTCCGCCACCGATTAAACCAAAGGTACGAGATGTAGTGCAAGTGGGAGGGATCGACACCAAATACTTCAAGAAATTGAAGTGGGTCAAATTCCACTGGATATACCGACCATACAAGTGGCACCTATCCAGCAAGTTGTGCAAGATAGAGAACAACAAGTTACTGCACCCACCGTTGCCATTGTGCCAATAGCGCCTCATTTTAGTGGGAGGGTTGTTCGTCAACCCGAGCGATTTATGTTCGTGTGTGAATCTTCAGATTTAGTCGTTGGAAACGAGCAAGATATAATCGACCCATGGACATACAATGAGGCGATACAAGACATAGATGCAAGATCATGGCACACCACTATGGACTTAGAAATTGAGTCCATAACAACTATGGATATATACGAAAAAACACCTCTACCAAATGTCAAGGAAGCCATAGGTAGTAAGTGGGTATACAAGAGGAAGAGAGATTCAGATGGAGAGGTTTCGACTTTTAAAGCCAGGCTTGTGGCGAAAGGGTACACTCAGATTGAGGGCATCGATTTCGATGAGACCTTTTCGCCTGTAGCAATGCTCAAGTCCATCAAAATTCTTCTGGCCATAGCAGCTCACCTGAACCTTGAGGTTTGGCAAATGGATGTGAAAACCGCTTTTCTAAACGGTTACCTTGAAGAAGGTAGAGACATCTATATGCAGCAACCCGAAGGTTAAGAAGTCCATTTATGGACTTAAGCAAGCTTCCCGATCATGGAACTTACGCTTTGATGAGGTGGTAAAATCCGATAGATTTATCCAGTTGCCTAGCGAAAGTTGTGTGTATCGTTTGGATGTCAACGGTGATGTGGTATTTCTTGCACTTACGTAGATGACATTCTTCTACATGGCAACAATGTGAAGTTGTTATCAGATGTAAAGAGTTGGTTTTCCGATCAGTTTCAAATGAAAGACTTAGGAGATGCAGCATACATTCTTGGGATCAAGGTTTACCGAGATCGCAAGAGGAAAATATTGAGCTTATCTCAGGCGTCTTACATTGATACTGAAATTACTCGTTTTAGTATGCAGACCGCCAAGAAATGATTGCTACCTTTCAGGCATGGTGTTCCCTTATCTAAGAAGCAGTCACCTATGACTGCAAAGAAGATAGAGGAAATGAGACAAGTACCTTACGCTTCCGCCGTAGGAAGTCTTATGTATGCAATGCTATGTACGAGACCTGATATCTACTACGCAGTATTGCTACCTTTCAGGCATGGTGTTCCTTTATCTAAGGAGCAGTCACCTATGACTGCAAAAGAGATAGAGGAAATGAAACAAGTTCCTTACAACGCTGTGCAGTAGAAAGTCTTATGTATGCAATGCTATGTACGAGACCCGATATCTTCTATCACGGTAGCATAGTAGCTAGATATCGGTGTAACCTGGACAAGCTCATTGGTCTGGTGCAACATATACTCAAGTACCGAAAGGACTCGAGATTATAGGCTGGTTACCAGCGAGATAGTCTAATGCCTTTGGGTTATTCAGATTCGGTTTCCAGTGACCGTGATGAGAAGAAGTCTAACTCGGCTATGTGTTTACCTTGGGAGGAGGAGCCGTATCTGGCGGAGTGCAAAGCGATGCTGCGGACTCTACCATGGAAGCCGAATATGTAGCCGCCGGAGGTCGCTAAAGAGGTCAGATGGTTCAAGAACTACCTCATGGATCTAGATGTGGTACTGGTTTGCCCAAGAGTATCATAGTTTCTTGTGATAACTCGGTGCAATAGCAAACTCGAAGGTACCACGGACCCAAAAGGTAACTAAACACATAGAGAGAAAGTATCATGTCATACGAGAAATCATTAGACGAGGAGATGTGCTGATTGAAAAAATTGGTACTGCGGATAACCTAGGTTATCCATTCACGAAGAGCCTGCCGCAAAAAATCTACGAAGAGCATATTCGAGGACTTGGATTGCGCAAGATGGCACACACTTAGAAAGGAAACTTTTGTAGAAGTTGGAGAAGCAAAGTGATGGTGTTGTTTGTAATAGTTAGTAGAGAGACATATTGTATACTAAAAGTTTGCTTTAGTATAAGTGGGAGATTGTTGGATTTGTATACTGGAAGCAGTTTTGGTTGAGCTTGTATACAATGTTTCCTGTTACCACTATTACAATCTCCTATCTGAATTGTTTACTTGATTGCATATGTATGTCCCTTTATATCATATATATGCTAGATCATATAGTGTGTTGTAGATCACATAGGTCTATATGATTGGTCAAACTTAATGAGATATAACAAGAATCACATCTGAGACAACTTGAGGATGAGTTATCGGTATAGGCTGCGGTATAGATAAGAAGTGACTTGACTTGGTTGCTTGTCTATGCTAGCATGCGTGTCGGCGTATTGATGGATCACGATGAGATGAGTTCTTCTATCGACCATCGTGAAGAACCTAGATCTCGGAGACTATCGTTGATCTAAACCTCGATAAGGTATTAGGTGAGTATGAGTTCTTGACCATCACTATGACTTGTTATGGGTGAGGTTACATGAGATAACCAAGATTCTCTGCATCTTGGGTGGTGGCGATCTTGTATGTCATGCTAGTTACCGTGTCGAGTCACCATATCCGTTTAGGATGATGGCGTCCCCTTAAGGAGCTCAAAGGTTTATTGTACTAAACCTGCAGGTTGAGTTATCTCAAGTACAATAATAAGGTTGAGTGGTACTATTTAAGGAATTAAAGATATTAATTATTTTAAGCAGTCAGAACGTTGTAAATAATTGATGGACGTGCGATATCTTAAATACGGGGATTCGTTAAGTCTAAGTGCGAGCCCGACTCAACTTCGGAAATAAAGGGGTAAGTCAGCATTTATTCTCTAGTGGCATGAATAAATGTTTATGAATTAATTTATGTTATGGGCTGAACATAAGATAACTAATTTATTTGAGGCCCATCTTTATTCCTTGCATTTGATCCCTGGGCTGGCCCATCAAGGCCTGGAGCTTAGTGAATTTTCATCCCCCTCCTTAGAGTGCCACTGGGACTCTGTTTTGATCCTCTCTATCTGAAGAGATATTATTATATTTATTAGATATGCAAAAATCCTATCTTGATAGGATTTAGGGTTGCATTATAAATATGAGGTGAGAGAAAATCAAACCCTAATCTAAGAGAAGAAATTTTCGAAATTACTATTCACATAGTGAGGATTTTAGAAATCTCTAGGGTAAGGAAGAAGGCGAATTTCTGTAGCACTCTCCATAGACTGTCCTCACTCGACATTGGAGTTTAGGCAATCGGGACACAGTCCAGAAGATCAAAGCACGAGTCTTGATCCATTCTTGCCCGACAAATTTGCAGGTAAACACAAGAAAACACCAATGTGTTGCAATTAATTATATAGGTGCATGCTAGGAATATAATCAATGTATGATGAATTAAACATCCAAGATAGAGCCTCGGGAGAGGGTTAAAATCAGATTTCCCATCAGTGCAGTCTTTGTGTACAGGTGCACATCGCGCATAGCGCGCGGGCAGACAGGCCCAACGGCGGGGTGAGCGATACGTGCGGATGCTCGGTGCTCAACAGATGTCATCGGGAGAGATGGTTGGGCGACGGTGCGGTGTGCGATGAGCACACGCTGGGCTGGCACAACGTGCACAGCCTCAGCGTGTAGGCTCGTGCGGACACCTCAAGTACAACTTCCCACGAAGTCCCTTCTTGCGATAATGATATGATCTAGTTAATGGATAATTATTAATTTCATTTTTCATAAGGATAAGTTGACATGGATTGAAATTAAACGACCAAAATTTTTATTTTAGTCTGGTCGAGTGGTTTATATGTAAACATCTACACAAGTGGCTTGCATGGGGATTCCTTGGGCTATTGGAGGTTTCAACCAATATTGTTTTATCAAAATGTTACAATATTGTTGTTACGAATTATGTGCCATCGTATGCTTATGTGTTCACATTACTTTTCAGATATGTCTCTTACTCCGATTATCATTATGCCCGCACAAAACCCCTTATCCGGTCCAAACTATATCGAGTGAAAACGAAACATGGAGTATGTTCTTATCGCAGAAGAACACAAGTTCATATTCATTATTCCCAAACTCACTGCCCTTACTGACATATCAACTAATGAGCAACGAGAGTCAAGCAAACTTTGGCATAAGTCAAACAATATGGCTATGTGCTATATGATGACTACAAATGTCAAAGGGCTTGTAGTTGCAGCATCAGTCGATGGTAGACGCGACTGAGATCTAGTCAAGTCTCAAAAGTAAGTTCGGGCAGTCGGATCGAACAGTCCGCTTCCACATGATGAGAGAGATCTTAGCGTGTAGAATGGAAGAAGAAAGTTCGATCCATGAACATGTCTCTAATATGACCCATCTCATGGCTAGTCTTGATTAGTTGGGAGGATGTATCGACCGCGAAGCCAAGGTCGATATTATCCTCAATACACTGCCCAAGTCTTTTGAGAAGTTTCGAGTGAATGCGATCATGAGCAAGACGTAATATACACTCAGTCAGTTGCTCAATGATCTCGTGGCAGCGAAAGGGGTCACGGCCAAAGGAGCACATGCCCTTGCTAGCACATCTAAGGGCCCCAATGTTTCATCGAAATGTGGAAAGAGAAAGAGGGGTGCCAAATGTGGTAGAGGCAAGGGAAATAGTGGGAACAAGAGCATGAATGCTACCAACGGCATGAAGAAGCCAAAGGAAAGGGACAAGTGCTTCATGTGCGGTAAGATTGGGCATTGGAAGGCTAAGTTTCCTATGCTCAAGGCTCAAGTTACGTCATTAGCTCTTATAATGGAAACATGTTTAGCGACTTGTTCTACTCACACATGGGTAGTAGATACGAGTGCGACTGATCATGTTTGTTACAACTTGCAGGAGTTCATGCGAACAAGGCAGTTGAGTGATGGCGAGATAGTGATCTCCATGGGTAACGAGATGAAAGTCAAGGTCGTTGCAGTTGTAGATGTTTCTTTATGTTTTGATATAACAATTTTAGATTTGAGAGATGTTCTTTATGTGCCGGAGTTTCGACGGAATCTTATTTCGTTTCTAAACTATTTATTGATGGATATTCTGTTATTTTTTATAGTGGTGTTTCTATTATGAGAAATGACGAGTTTATTTGTGGTGTCACATTATATAACTCTCTTTATACTATTTCTACTAAGCATAATGCTAAACACTGTTGGATTTGTATACTGAAAGCAGTTTTGGTTGAGCTTGTATACAATGATTCCTACCACTATTACAATCTCCTATTTGAATTGTTTACTGGATTGCGTATGTATGTCCCCTCATCTCATATATATAAGTTAGATCATACAGTGTGTTGTAGATCACGAAGTCTGTATGATTGGTTAATCTTAATGAGATATAAAAAGTATCACAGCTGAGACAACTTGAGGACGAGTTGTCGGTATAGGTTACGGTATAGATAAGAAGTGACTTGACTTAGTTGCTTGTCTATGCTGGTACGCCTCCGACGTATTGATGGATCACAGTGAGATGAGTTCTTCTATCTGACCGTCGTGAAGAACCTAGATGTCGGTGACTTTACGTTGATCTAAACCTCGATAAGGTATTAGGTGAGTATGAGTTGATGACCATCACTTTGACTTGTTATGGGTGATGGTTACATGAGATGACCAAAGATTCTCTGCATCTTGGGTGGTGGCAATGCTTGTATGTCGTACTAGTTACGTATTGAGTCACCGTATCCGTTTAGGATGATGGCGTCCCTTAAGGAGCTCGAGGTTTATTGTACTAAACTCTACGAGGTTGAGTTATCTCAAGTACAATAAAAGGTTGAGTGGTACTACTTAGGAATTAAAGTAATTAATTATTTTAAGCGATCGAGCAGCATAAATAATTAATGGACGTCTGATATCTTAAATATGGGGATTCGTTAAGTCTAAGTGAGAGCCCGACTCAACTTTGGAAATAAAGGGGTAAGTCAGTATTTATTCTCTAGTGGCATGAATAAATGTTTATGAATTAATTTATGTTCTGGGCTGAACATAACATAATTAATTTATTTGAGGCCCATCTTTATTCCTTGCATTTGATCCCTGGGCTGGCCCATCCAGGCCTGGAGCTATGAGAAAATCGTCCACCTCCTTAAGATTCCCACTGGGACTCTGTTTTGATCATCTCTATCCTAAGAGATATTATTATATTTATTAGATATGCAGAAATTCTATCTTGATATGATTTGGGGTTGCATTATAAATATAAGGTGAGAGAAAATCAAACCATAATCTTAATAGTGAAATTTTCGAAATCCATACTTCTCAAGCTTGGAATTTTCGAAAACTTTCAAGAAGGAAGGAGGCAATTTACGAAGACTCTCCATAGATTGTCCTCGCTCGGCATTGGAGTTTAGGCAATCGGGATACGATCGAAGATCAAAGCACGAGTCTTGATCGATCCTTGCACGGCAAATTCGCGGTAAACACAGAAAACACCAGCGTGTTGCAATTAATTATATATGTGCATGCTAGGAATTTAATCAATGTATGGTGAATTAAACATCCAAGATAGATCCTCGGGAGAGGGTTAAAATCAGATTTCCCTACAATTGGTATGAGAGCCTGGGATCAGAATCTTGGCTCTGTTGGATTAATTCACGTTTGATTATTACATGCGCAATTAATTAATTGTGGATCTGTCGTTCATCGTGGCTCGTTTTATTTTTTGTCGGATTTTGTTTTTTCACCACGAGAAAATCCATGGTTAGATTAGGATTTTTTTTTGTAAATCTAATCTATAAAAGAGGAACGAAGGCGAAGAACACGAAGAACGAGGTGACAAAGTCCGTCGCCGAATGGAAAACCGCCGCGGCGAGCTGCGATGTGGCGCGCCCTAGCGCGCGTAACCGTCGACGGCTCGTCGCTGGTCTCAACAACAGGGGCGACACGGACGGGCGGACCTCGGTGGCATCGAGCGCGGATGGGCGGCCGGCCTCGGCGGCCGGGTGTCGAGGTGCATGATTTTCACACGGATACCTCGGCACGCCTCGGCGGGTCTGTGTAACAACCATCGGCGGTGCTGGACATGCCTCGGCGGTCACTCGGCAGCGCCCGAACACGCCTCGATGGGTCCCTCGATAGCAGCCCTCGACAACGCCCGAACATGCCTCGGCAGTAGCCCTCGGCAGCGCCTGGACACGCCTCGGTGGGTCGCGCGGGCTTGGCAGACCTCGACAGAACGCGCAGCGCGCGCGGGCGCCCTCGGTGGCAATTCCTCGGTAGGGCGCGCAGACGTCCTCGGTGGTATCGGGCGACACTAGGCCGGCGGCGTGGGTGCCCGGCGCCGCGCGCGGCGGCAGAGCAGCAGCAGTCGCGTGATTTTCTCGACGCCTTGGTAGCCCTCGGCCAAAATCCATGGCACGCCTCGGTAGCGCGATTCTCGGTAGGCTGGGCGGCATGGCTCGACAGCTGGCGCTCAGTTTTCTCGGCATGCTGTGCAGGACGCTTCCGGCGACTCACGGTAGAAAGGGTAACGACGAGGATGGGTGGTGGGCGGCGGATGTGTGGTGGGCGTGGGGTGAGCCCTAGCGCGTGGCCCGATCTACATGGGCCGACCGGCCCGATTTAACCACGACCGATTTTTGGCCCAGACCGATTTTTGACCGGTTCCAAATTTTATTGACCCGTCCGACCTCTGTTTCATCCGTTTTAATTTTTCGCCCAAATCAATTTTGGCGAATCGGTCCGTGTGCACGTGCACGCGAGGCCCATATTCGAGATTTTGAAGATCATGCTTTGCAAATTTATGTAATAAATTAGGCGAAATCGAGGATCCACGAGTAGGCCGCGATGAGCGATTTTATTTTATTTTTATCGTTGAAGCATGTCGTGGATGTTTTAAATTATCTTGAAGCATGCTATGTATGTTTAATTACGTAGATAAACATGTTGTATGTTTTCGTGATTGGATGCGCATAGAAAGCATGCTAGGTTTATCGCGTTTTTCAAGCATATTTTAGAATTCTGTGAGCATGTTTTACATGTTGGGTTCTATAGAAAGCATGCTAAGATTACGTGATCTGCATGGACAAACCTTTTGAAACAAAAGACTAAGTAAGAAATCCGACATATTAATTTCTTAAATTAAAATGTCAAGACCTCCACTTTTTAATCTCTAAACAAAGTGATACGCACTGTGAGTAAACGTCCACACGCGTGGCTTGCTTGCATTGTTTGTCATAAGTTTGTTAGATGAGATTTCTAAATAAAACATTTTAATCTATTCAGAAGTGGGAGATTAATGTGTAAACGTCCACACGCGTGGATTGCATATCACGGTTTTCATAAGTTCTCTAGAGATAGATTTAAAATGAGATATCAAAAGAATTTGGATTGGGCGGTATGGTCTAGTGGTATGCGATTCTAAGAATTCATTTTCTCTTGTTAAAATTATGGTCATTGCTTAGACATCACCTCAAGTACAACTTCCATGAAGTCCCTTCTTGTGATAGTGATGTGTTCTAGTAAGGTCGAATCATTAATTTCATTTGTCATAAGGATAAGTTGACATGGATTGAAATTAAGCGACTAAAGGTATATTTTAGTGCAGTCGAGGATTCATGTGTAGCGCCCACACGCAGCGTGGCTTGCATGTGGGATTCTTTGGGCGATTGGAGGTTTCAATTAATATTGTTTTATCAAAGGTTACAATATTATTATTACGAATTATGTGTGATCGTATGCTTATGTGTTTACATTATCTTTTCATATATGTCTCTTACAGACTATCGATATGCTTTGCAAAATCCTCTATCAGGTCCAAATTTTATCAAGTGGAAAAGAAACATGGAATATGTTCTTATCATTTGAAGAACACATGTTTGTTCTTACTACTCCCAAACACGATGCCCTTACTGACGCATCGACTAATGAGCAGCGAGAGTCAAGTAGACTTTGGCGTAAGTCAAACAATATGGCCAAATTCTATATGATGACTACGATGTCCAAAGGCTTGCAGCTGCAGCATCAGTCGATGATAGACACGACTGAAATATGGTCAAGTCTCGAGAGTAAGTTTGGGCAGTCGGATCGGACAGTCCTTCCACACAATGAGAGAAATCTTGGCGTGTAGGATGGAAGAAGGAAGTTCGGTCCATGAACATGTCTCCCACATGACTCATCTCATGGATAGTCTTGATCAGGTGGGATGAGGTATTGACGGCGAAGCCAAGGTCGATATCATCCTCAACACACTGCCCAAGTCTTTTGAGAACTTTCGCATGAACGCGTTCATGATCAAGACCGAGTAGACACTTAGTCAGATGTTAAATGATCTCGTGGCCACGGAGGTGTCATGGGAAAAGGAGCACATGCCATTGCTAGCATATCTAAGGGGCCAAATTTTTCGTCGAAAAATGGAAGAAGAAAAATGGATGCCAAAGGTGGTAGAGGCAAAGGAACCAGTGGGAGCAGTGGGAACAAGAACATGGCACTCTGGAGGCAGAAAAGCGAAGGAGATGGGCAAGTGCTTCAAGTGCGGCAAGGCGGGCATTGGAGGCAGTGCCCTATGCTCAAGGCTCAGTGCGCCATTTTCTTTAATGTTGAAAACATGTTTAGCGACTTGTTCTAGTCATTCATGGGTAGTAGATCTGGTGCGGTGATCATGTTTGTTACACCTTGCGGGGTTCACATGGACAAGGGAGCTGCATGATGGCGAGATAACGATCTCCTTGGGCAACACGGCGAAAGTCGAGGCCGTTGCGATCGGAGATGTTTCTTTATGTTTTGATAGAGCAGTTTAATATTGAAGGCGTTATATATGTGCGGAGTTTCGGTGGAACCTTATTTCCATTTTCAAACTATTTATTCATGGATATTCGATTGTTTTTGATAGTGGTGTTTCTATCATAAGAAATAACGAAGTTATCGTGGTGGCACTTTATATAATTAAGCTTTATACTATTTACGCGAAACATAATACCTTTAATTATGTTGCATCTACATCAAACCTTAAAAGAGAAGTTTTCTTGGCAAGATGATACCACTTTTCTCGGCATCTTAGATTAGGTCACATCAATCTAAATAGGATCGAAGGCGGCTAAGAATGGGCGTTGGGTGATATCACGCCATACTCAGTTCCTAGTCTTGAATCTGTATTGAATGAAAGATGTCGACCGGACCCTTCAAAGCGAAGGGTTATAGAGCCAAAGAAGTGTTGGAGCTAGTCCATTCGACACGTGTGGACCTATGTCCACACAAGCTCGTGGAGAATGCAGTATTTTTCACTTTCATTGTGATTACTCAAGGTGCGGATACATATACATGTTTCACCATGAGTCAGAATGCTTTGAAATTCAAAGAATTTAAAGGCGGAAGTGGAGGCGAAGCTAGGTAAAAGTATCAAGTCACTACATTTGATCGCGGTGGCGAATACCTCGATAATGAGTTCATGGACTATTTGGTGCGGTGTGGGATTACCTCCCACTCGCACTGCAAGACACCACTGACTAAATGGTGTGTCGGGCGAAGAAAAATGACTCTCTTAGAAATGGTTAGATCAATGATGAGTTATGCAGCGTTGCCTATTTAGTTACGGGGTATGCCTGAAACAACGACATACTTGCTCAATCTAGTACCGTCAGTCGATCGAAAGACCCCCTTTCAAGTTGTGGTTTGGGCGCAAGCTGGTTTAAACCACATAAGGCTATAGGGCGATCCGGCACATGTCTTGAACAAGAAGGTCGACAAGATAGAGGCTAGATCGAAGCAAGGCATTTATTGGCTATCTAGAGGAGCGAAGGTGGTTATTTCTATAGTCTAAGGATCGGAAGGTCATTATTAGCACTAATGCCCGATTCTTAGAAGAGGATTATATGAAAACAATAAATCAAAGTTGAAATCATTCTTCAAAATTAGAAGATGATCGTATTCCATACCGATTAAACCAAAGTTACGAGATGTCGTGTCAGTGGGAGGATCGACACCAAATACTTGAGAAATTGAAGTGGGTCGAGTTCACTTGGAGATACTGACCGTCAAGTGGCACCTAACCAGACAAGTTGTGCAAGATAGAGAACCACAAGTTACTGCACCCACCGTTGCCATTGTGCCAGTAGCACCTCGTCGTAGTGGGAGTGTAATATCCAGAAGTTTTAAAGCTAAATTACGATAATAAAAATCGTAAATTAGGGTTTTGTTTCGACAATCGAAATAGTAACTTATCGAAGCTCGATTTCGACTATCCATGATATGAGGATTTTATATCATATTCACTAATGATTAGTGAATTAAGGAGTATAGTTTATATTATTCCTTCGAAAGTAGTATTCTAACGTCGATTAAATTTCGATAGTTAGTCTTACGATATTTTTCGAAGTGACGAAGCTTAGAATTAAAAGTCCTTATTAATAATGATCGAATAAGTGACTATGAAGTTATTAGCAATATTACAATACGATTCGAATATCAATAATGTAGAGATGATTCGATTGTCGACGTTTTTGAGATAATTCAAAAACTAAGGGTAACGTCTAAGGAATTAAGTTTTTATTAAGCCCTATGATTATTTTTTGTAATAAGAGCATTATTTATACATAATCCGTCATTAAAATAATGCTAGAGAATTAAGGAGCAATTGTTGGATAATTTATTCCTATTTTTGAATAAGTGATCGAAAATTCCATTTTGTGACATAGAGTTGTTCTTAATTATTTTTCCTATGATTTATTATATCATCTAAGACTTATATTTTTTCATATAGCTATTAATTGCAAGAAAATAAAATGTGTAGCATTTATTTTATGTAAGTGCCAAAAATGTGCACTTGTAGTGTGAAAGGGATGAAAATATCATGCTCTTAATAATGATATGTTATGATTATGTTGATAAGATATTTTAAGAGATAATATAGAGTATGTTATCAAGTGGAACAAGTAAGTGTTGGTCTCTTGTCTATAGTGGCCGGAAATTTTGAAAGAAATTAAGGAAAGAAAGAAATTTCAAACTCTTTGAAAGTGATGGTTATTGATAACTCTTGTAAAAGAGTTATTATGTGACCTTTTTGATGATAATAGCCTTGAGTGTTATGTGTTCTGTTCGTATGTTTGTTGTTGTTTTGTATGTTTATGTTATGTTTTCGTGTGTGTGCGTGTAGGATTGAGTCAAGTGCTTTTAAGGGGTTTTATGTACATTCTAAGCATTATTTAATCATTCTGTGGCATGTAGCAAGAAGAGCGACGAGAATAGCGATCTTGAAGTCGGTGGTGAGGAAGCCAGCTCGTGAAAAAGAGCGAGCAGATGATGCTTGGCGGTCGAGCTCGAAAGCGGTCAGCTCAAAGGAAGGTGAAAGAGCGATGATCTTGGGGCGAAGTCTCGGTCGAGCTCGTGGTAAGTCGAGCTCGAGAAAGAAAGAAGAAGCGAACTCATGGCGAGGTTGAACTCGTGAGCGAGGTTGAGCTCGTGGCAAGTCGAGCTCGTAATAGAAGTCGAGTTCGGAGCGAAGTCAAGTTCGTGGCGTGAGCGAGCTCGTCTTGGTGTAAATGAAGTAGATAAGCTCGTCTTGGTGGGCGAGCCCATCTTTGATGGATGACCAGCGGCGAAGTGTGGAAGGTTTTGGTGAAGGCGAGAGGAGATCTGCGGGACCACAGACCACGTGGCAACCGCCACGGCGGCATAAAGGGACGCGATTTGTTATCTATCGAGCGACAAAGGAAAAGGAATGGGATTTGGTGCGACCACACTTTGATGAGCACAGTGCGTTCACGTCACGACTACTTTATTATGCGCAACTAGAATCTGAAATTTTAAAAATAAAAATCGGAGGTTGAAGGGGCTGGCGGTCTTGATCTGCCCCTAAAAAGAACCGGAGGTGTTATTAAAAGGACACGAATTAGTTGGAAGATCATCTATTCGGGAGGAGAGAGAGAGACACAATCATTACATTGCGGAGATGAATTAAAGGGTGATCACTTGGAGAGGAAGCCGTCGGAAGAGGCGACGATCCAAGAACGAGCACGCGATTCCGACGACGAGTTCTATTTTCTTTTTCTCGATTCCTTTTAGCTTGTTATGGCATTCGTTTTTCTGAATTTTTTTGAACAGCTCGCTATGAGCTAAACCTATATGGCTTGATCTCTTGATGAACCCCATGCTCTTGGGTTGAACTCATTACTACGCATATCTTGTTAAATTGCTATCGCTCTCTTGGGAATTATTTATCTTGTTTGTGCTTGATCACCATGGGTGAGATTTTATCTCTATGATTTCTGGGAAGTTCTTGTAGAGTGGAAAACAAGAGAGTGACGTAAGAACATGATTTAAATATTATGTGTGTGAATAGCATAGGAATGTGTGTTTACCTTGCATGGCAAATATGAATGGATTAGTAAAGGTATTCTAAGAGCAGTTCGATATAGGAATATATTGAGTGGCTTTACAGAATATAATCTTAGATTTGGAAAAATACTAAGAATCGGAGAAGTTCATGTCATAGCGGTGGGGCAACGATAATGCTGTAGCATTATTAGTACAGAGCATGGGTGGAATCGAGAGGTCAAGTCTGTTTCTCTTTCTTGCTATCAGCTATTTTTCTCGTCGTTGTGTTTGGTATTATACCTCGCCTTGCCGTAACTTTCTCTTAGCATAGGTTTCTAGTTTTGTTTTATATTAAAGAGCTACTGCCTGTTTAATTTCCCTTTATTGTTTTCCTATTAAACAAAGTTGTTGTCAACGTGACTTATATCGCGATCCCTGTGGATTCGAACTCGGAATACTTTCGTGTATTACTTGTTGATTACGTGCACTTGCGTATCTCATATTGTATTTACATTATATAAGACAACAAGTTTTTGGCACCAATTATAAATTGCGTTGATATTGTAACTTTGTGTTTCTTATTAATTAGTGGTTAACTCTGTTTATTCTCTTTTGCATGAAACAGGGCTCTGGGATTGTGGTATATGCCAAGGAAAAAGCGCAGGTATTATACCCGTTAGATCCAAAGATTGAATGAACCTTTCGCAGAGGAAAGCATCAGCAAAAAGCCCGCAGAGCTCACGCCAAAATGGCGCACTAGAAGGTGATGCAAATAATGGAGGAAATGCCATAGTTATTAGCGATGGTAGGAGGGGTATATGTGATTATGCTAACCCGATTTAATGAGCTAAATCAGGAACTACAAGACACGAGGTGCAAGCAAATCGAGTTCGGTGAAGCGGTCATGTTTCAAATGCTTCAAGCGGTGGGGCGATTCGGTGGTCGAAACCGCGAGGATCCACGCCGTCTTCTTCGGTCTTTCTTGGAGGTCGGTGATTAGATTCGAGTTACAGGGTTTCGGTAGAAACCGAGGCTTCAGTGTTTCCTTTCACTACGAGATCGTGCAAAAGCATGGTTGAATGGTCTTCCATCAAACTCTATCACTTAGTGGAGCGAGCTGGGGAAAAATTCTTTTGAATTATTTTCCACCTACAAAGAATCTGAGATTCGAATGACATCATGTCATTTCAATAGAATGATGATGAGTCGATTAATGCGGGCATGGGGCGTTATAAGAAATGCTACGAAATGCCCTCACCATGGCATCCCGCATTGCATTCAACTTGAGACTTTCTATAATGGGTTAAGCGCGTCTACACGCTTGGTGCTCTTGCCTCCATAAATGGGGCTATTCTCTAAATCCTACAATGAGGCACATGAGATCTTGGAAAGGATTGCAAATAACAATTGCCAATGGTCCATTCTCGTGCTCCAATGGGAAAGAATCATTGCGGTGTTTTGGAGATTGATGCCTTGGCGGCATTAACCGCTCAAGTAGCGTCCATGAGCAATATGTTAAAGAGCTTGCAAGTAGCCAATCCAGTTGTTCAACCGACAAGTGTTCCAGTGGTTGCACCCACAATGCAAGTGAACGAGTTATCATGCGTTTATTGTGGGGAATGGCATACTTTTGATAGTTGCCCATCAAACCCAGCTTCGGTGTGTTACATGGGAAATCAGAATGGCCAGAGGAAAAATCCTTATTCACAAACATACAATCCTGGATGGCTATAACATCCTAATTTCTTGTGGGGAGGCCAAGGGTCCGGAACAAATGGTGGGGGGAATTTTGAGAAAAATACGTACCAGCAAAATTTCCAACAGAAGCAGCAACAAGCCACTCCACAACCCAAATCTATTGAAACTTTGATGAAGGAGTATATGGCGAAACAGGATGCGATGTCTGAGGCGATCTCTTCTAAGGAATTTGGAGGTCCAAATTGGATAATTAGCCAACGAGATGAGGAATCGACCACTTGGTAATCTGCCAAGTGACACGGAAAACCCACAGAAAGATAAAGAACATGTCAAGGTTGTCACTCTGAGAAGTGGAAAGCAAATGCATGAAACAGAATTGTTGGACCGAGAAGAGAAGGCTGAGTCGTCGAAAAGTGACAGCAAAGTGTCAGCAACGGAAGCATCGAAGCAACCTCTTAATCTTTGAGAAGCACCTCTGATAAATCCATTTAAAACAACGGACGAGGTGGTATATCGTCCACCACCTCCTTTCCCCGAAAGGCTGAAAAAGAAACAACAAGATACTCAGTTTCGGAGATTTCTAGATGTCTTAAAGCAATTGCACATTAATATTACATTGGTGAAGCTTTGGAGCAGATGCCAAATTATGTGAAGTTCTTGAAAGACATCCTAACCAAGAAGAGACGTGCGGGTGAGTTCAAGCGGTGGCACTAACGAGAGCAGCGATACCATGTTAAAAGCAAAATCCCACCCAAGTTGAAAGATCCGGGGGCTTTACAATCCCATGCTCAATTGGAGGGCGCGATGTTGGTGCGTGCTCTATGTGATTTGGGAGAAAGTATAAATTTAATGCCGCCTCAATATTCAGGAAGCTCGGGATAGGGGAAGCTAGACCCACAACAGTGACCTTGCAATTGGCAGACCGATCTATAGCTCATCCGAAGGAAAAATTGAAGATGTGCTAGTAAAGGTGGATCGTTCATTTTCCATGATTTTATTATTTTGGATTATGAAGCAGATCACGAGGTGCCTATTATTTTGGGACGTCATTTCCTTGCAACTGGAAGGACTTTGATGGATGTCCAAAAAGGCGAACTCACAATGAGGGTAAATGATCGAAGGTTACTTTCAATGTATTCAATCTTGAAGTATCTGACGAGTGGAAGAATGCTCGGTAATCGAGTTTTGGAGCGGTCATTGTGGATAAAATCTTGAGCACTCCTCTCGGTCAGAGAATAGTGATACGAGAATATGTCGATCTCATGGGTTGGAGCAAGGTAAGGAGTTTCCTAAGCATCCTTCTCGACGAGAAGCATTCGCTTACACCACATATCGGTAGACTCCCGTAGTCACCGGGGAACTGCGAGATCGTATCGTCGGTATCCAAACCTTGATCGACGAACCTCCAACATTAAGTCGAAAACCTTACCTAACCATCTGAAATATGCATACTTGGGCGAGGGGAAAACTCTTCCGGTAATCATTTCAACCGCTCTCGAGCACGACAAGGAAGTATTCTTGCTACAGGTGTTGCGGAAATACAAGAGAGCTATTGGATGGTCAATTGCCGATATCAAATGGATCAGCCCTTCTCTGTGCATGCATAAGATATTGTTGGAAGACTGCCATAGCACTTCCATCGAGCAACGGCGTCGTCTTAATCCAGCAATGAAAGAAGTGTTGAAGAAAGAAGTTATTAAATGGCTGGATGCTGGAATCATTTATCCAATCTCGGATAGCTCTTGGGTAAGCCCAGTGCAATGTGTTCCTAAGAAAGGGGGGATTAATGTGATTGCTAATGATCGACAAGAATTGATTCCAACTCGGGTGATAACTGTATGGCGTGTTTGTGTTGACTATAGAAAACTGAACAAGGCAACCAGGAAATATCATTTTCCTCTGCCATTCATAGATCAGATGCTTAACAAACTTGTCGATAAGGAGTTCTTCTGTTTCTTATATGGTTATTCTGTTTATCATCAAATTGCTATTGCACGACGATCAACACAAAAACCACCTTCACCGTCCCTATGGCACTTTCGCTTTTAGAAGAATGCCTTTTGGACTCTGTAATGCCCCACAACGTTCGGTTGCATGATAATATATTTTGGATATGGTGGAGAAATCGGTGGAAATTTTCATGGATGATTTCTCGTATTTGGAGATACTTTTGGGATATGCACGAGTAATTTGGGAAGGTCTGGAGCGTTGTGGTGACACACTTGATTTTGAATTGGGAAAATGTCACTTCATGGTGCGAGGGCATCGTCTGGGCCATCACATATCGAGGAAGGAATTGAAGTGGATAGAGCAAAGATCGAGTGATAGACAAACTTCCACCACTCACTCTTGTAAAGGTGTGCGGAGTTTCTTGGGACATCTGAGGATTTTATAGGCGGTTTATAAAGGATTTTTCAAAATTGCTAAGCCGTTATGTGACTTGCTGGAGCAAAATCGCCACTTTGAGTTTACTCCTGAATGTTTGAAGGCGTTTGATGTTTTGAAAAGAGCTCTAGTGACAGCCCCGGTGATTATTGGTCAAGGTAGGTCGTTGCCTTCGAGTGATGTGTGTGTAAGTGACTTTCTTTGTGGGGGCGTCTTGGGTCAACGAAGGGAGAAGGTATTCCATTCCATCTATTATGCGAGCAAAACATTGGTGGAGGCTCAAATCAATTACACCACAACGGAGAAGGAGCTGCTTGTTGTAGTATTCACATGTGAGAAGTTTAGAGCCTACCTCGTAGGGTCGAGAGTGATTGTTTATACAGATCACGTAGCCATCAGGTATCTTGTCGCCAAGAAAGATGCCAAGCTAAGGTTAATTCAGTGGATCTTGCTCTTGCAAGAATTTGATCTGGAAATCAGAGACAGAAAGGGAACAGAGAATCAAGTAGCTGATCATTTATCCCGACTACCGACAGCCGAGGGTGATGAAACTCATGTCCAAATTCAGGATGCATTTCCAGATGAACAATTGATGAGGATGCACCACAGTGGCACACCTTGGTATGCAGACTTTGTTAACTTCCTGGTCAGTGGAGTGTTGCCTCCTGAATTCTCATCACATCAGAGAAAAAGGTTCTTTTCCGAGGTCAAACATTACTTTTGGGATGAACCATTCTTATATAAGCACTGTGCTGATGGGTTGATGAGGCGCTGCGTTCCACATGAAGAAATGGAATCAATTTTAGAAGGATGTCACGCCACCCCATATGGTGGTCATTTTATGGGATAAAGAGCGGTGGCTAAGGTACTTGATCAGGTTATTTTGGCCGACCTTGTTTAAAGATGCCCATGCTTTTGTGCACAAATGTGATCGATGTCAAAGAGTTTGAAATATATCTTCTCGAAATGAGATGCCAATGAACTTTATTTTGGAAATTGAACTCTTTGACGTGGGGACCTCGATTTAATGGGTCCTTTTCCACCTCATTTGGTAACCTCCATATCCTTGTGGCGGTCGATTACGTATCTAAATGGGTGGAGGCCGTGGCAAGCTCCACTAATGACGCGAAGGTTGTAATCAAGTTCTTGCAAAAGAACATATTCACATGATTCGGTACTCCTCGGGCGATCATTAGTGATGAAGGGACACATTTTGTCAACAAGGCCGTGAGTCTTGTCTAGCTAAGTATAACATTAAATCACAAGATTGCTACTGACATATCATCCGTAAGCAGATGGTCAAGCGGAACTCTCGATAGATAAATAAAAGGTATACTGGGGAGAAAGTGGTGAATCCGGGACGTAAAGATTGGTCCATGCGATTGGATGATGCAGTGTGGGTCTACAGAACAGCTTTCAAAACACCTTTAGGGATGTCACCTTACCGGTTGGTCTATGGAAAAGCTTGTCATCTTCCCCTGGAACTTGAGCATCGAGCCTATTGGGCGATAAAAAAACTGAATTTTGATCATAAGGCTGCTGGAGAGACTCGGTTGTTACAATTGTAGGGATAACATATGTTAACCCTCGCCCCGAGGATCTATCTTGGATATTTAATTCACCATACATTGATTATATTCCTAGCATGAATCTATATAATTAATCGCAACACGTAGGGGTTTTCACGTGTTTATCTTTGGATCTGTCGGGAATTCGATGGAGCGAGATGAATGTATCGAATGGATCGGACTCGTGCTTTGACCTTCGGATTGTATCCGGTTGCCCAATCTCCAACGTCGGTGAGGGCGATCTATGGAGAATGCTTGGAAAATCACCCAATGCTCTCTCACCAAAACTCACGAAAATTCTCTCTCAAACACTATGAGATATCCGAAAATTTTGTGTTAATTATGTGAGCATCAACTAGACTTTATCTCATACCTTATATTTATAATGCACTACCTTAATCCCATATGGAAATTACCATAATCCTATATGGAAATTACCATAATCCTATATGGAAAAATACCATAATCTCAGGATTATTTCCATACTCTCAGGATTATTTCCATACTCTCAGGATTATTACCATAATCTTATATGGAAAGGATCTATGCATATACCATAAATATAATAATATCCTTGTGGGATAAAGAGAATAAAATATTGCCAATGGAGCATCATGGGGCGCCGATTTTCCTCTTGCTACGGGCCTGGATGGGCCAAATTGTGGATCAAATGCAAGGAATAAAGATGGGCCTCAAATAAATTAATTATCTTATGTTCAAATGTAACATAAATTAATTTATAAACATTTATTCATGCCACTAGAGAATAAATCTTGACTTACCCTTTATTACGAAGTTGAGTCGGGCTTGCACTTAGACATTACGAATCCCGTATTTAAGATATCGAGCGTCCATTAATCATTTATAGCAATCATTGCTTAAAGCGATTAATAACTTCATTTCCTTAAGTAGTACCACTCGACCTTATTATTGTACTTGAGCTAACTCAACTGCGGGGTTTAGTAAAATAAACCTTTGAGCTCCTTAAGGGCGTCATCATCCTAGCGGATACGGTGACTCGTCTGAGATAACTAGCGTGACATCTGAAACCGCCACCACCCAAGATCGGAGAATCTTGGGTTAGAACTATAACCTCACCCATAACAAGTCAAAGTGATGGTGAAGAACTCATACTCACCTAATACCTTATCGGGGTTTAGATCATCGTAAGTCACCGAGATCTTGGTTCTTCCGACGGTCGAGATAGAAGAACACATCTCCTTGTGATCCTTCATACGTCGAGACGTACCGGCATAGACAAGCAACTAAGTCAAGTCAACTTATTATCTATCTGCGACTAAACCGACAACTCGTCCTTAAGTTGTCTCACCACAGTGAAACTTTTATATCTCATTAAGCTTGACCAATCATACGAGACACGTGATCTTCTACACCTTCGTATGAGCTAACATATATGAGATAAGGGGACACGAGATATATGCAATCAAGTATTCGATTCGGATAGGAGATTGTAATAGTGGTAACGAAACATTGTATACAAGCTCAACCAAAGCGCTTCGGTATACAAATCAACAATCTCCCACTTATACTAAAGCAAACTTTTAGTATACAATGTGTCTCTACTAGCTAGGTGCAAGCCTTTGGACATAGTAGTCATCATATAGCATTTAGCCATATTGTTTGACTTATTCCAAAGTGCCTTGACTCTCATTGCTCATTAGTCGATCGTCGATGAGGGGCATCGGGTTTAGGAGTAGAGAACAAACATGTGTTCTTCAAATGATAAGAACATATTCCATGTTTCGTTCCACTCGATAAAATTTGGACGGATAGCAGTTTTGTGCGAGCATATTGATAATCGGCGTAAGAGACATATCTCAAGCGATAATGTAAACACATAAGCATACGATCGCATATAATTAGTAACAATAATATTGTAATCTTTTGATAAAACAATATTAATTGAAACCTCAATCGCCCAGGAATCCCACATGCAAGCCACGCGTGTGGGCGTTTACATGAACCCCTCGACGGACTAAAATATACCTTTTAGTGGTTTAATTTCAATCCATGTCAACTTATCCTTATGACAAATGAAATTAACGATTGGACCTTACTAGACCACATCACTATCGCAAGAAGGGACTTCGCGGGAAGTTGTACTTGAGGTGATGTCTAAGCATTGACCACAATTTTAACAAATAAAATGAATTCTTAAATTGGCATACTCACTCGGACCATACCGCTTCCAATTCAAATTCTTTTGTTATCTCTTTTTATATCTATCTCTAGAGAACTTATGAAAATCGCACATGCAAGCCACGCGTGTGGACGTTTACACATGAAACTCCCACTTCTCAATAGATTTAAAAGTTTTATTTAGAAATCTCATCTAACAAACTTATGATAAGCAGTGCAAGCAAGCCACGCGGTGGGCGTTTACTCACGATCGTCTCACTTTGTTTAGAGATCAAAAAGTGGAGGTCTTAACATTTTAATTTGAAAAATTAATTTGTCGGGTTGCTTGCTTAGTCTTTTATTCAAAAGGTTTGTCCATGCGAGATCACGTAATCTAGCATGCTTTTCTATAGAACTCAACATGTAAAACATGCTCATGAGAATTCTAAAATATGCTGATTAACGCGATAAACCTAGCATGCTTACTATGCGCGTCAATTCGTAAAACACTTAAGGTTTGTCAACGTAATATAAACATACATAACATGCTACTACATAATTTAAACATCCACGACATGCATATGAGCGATAAAATAAAATAAAGCGTTCATCGCGCCCAATCGTGAAACACACTTTCCTCGCCTAATCTATTACATAGATTTACAAAGTGCAATTAAACTTGAACGGGCCTCGCGTGCGGGCACGGACCGGAAAATCTAGGTTGGGCTGGAAAAAGCGGTCGGCCCAATCATGTTGGCCGCAGCGCTGTAGCCAAAGCCCACCAGCGCCCGACCTTTCTACCGCCGCTGCCCGCGTGTCTCGCGGTCGCTAACGCGACCGCGACCCGTCAACTGCAGCGTCTTGCGACCACGCCCGGCGCCGAACATCTGCCGAGAGATGTCGTCGCCCAGCGGCCGAAACTCGCGACCGCGAGTCTGCTCGTGAAGCGCCGGGTTTCGCGCGACAACGCGCACCGCCGCCCGCTCGCCGCGGCGCGTTGCCTCATGCGAATCTCGCGACCACTCGCTCGCTCGTGTGGCGCCGAGGATCTCGTCGCGTGAACGCGCCCGTCGCCAGCGCCCCGCGATCGCCTTGCGACCGCAAGGCTCGCCGCGAAATCGTTCGAGGGCTGCAGAGACTGTTTTTCCGTCGTTTAGTTCTTCGTTCTTTCATCTTCGTTCTTCTTTTACGAGATAAGATTTACGTAATAAAATCTAATCTAACCACGGATTTTCTCGTGGTGTAAAAACAAAACCCAATAAAACAAAAAGCGAGCCACGATGAGCAGCGGATCCACAATTAATTAAGCGCACGTAATAATCAAGCGTGAATTAATCCAACGAGCCAAGATTCGATCCCGGACTCGATATACAATTGTAGGAAAACATATGTTTAGCCCTCCCGAGGATCTATCTTGGATATTTAATTCACCATACATTGATTATATTCCCAGCATGCGTCTATATAATTAATCGCAACACGTAGGGGTTTTCACGTGTTTACCTTTGGATCCGCAATCGGGTCGATGGAGCGAGATGAATGTATCGAATGGATCGGACTCGTGCTTTGACCTTCGGGTCAGATCCCGTTGCCCAATCTCCAGCGTCGGTGAGGGCGATCTATGGAGAATGCTTCGAAAATCACCCAATGCTCTCTCACCAAACTCACGAAAATTCTCTCTCAAACACTATGAGATATCCGAAAATTTTGTGTTAATTATGTGAGCATTAACCTAGACTTTATCTCATACCTTATATTTATAATGCACTACCTTAATCCCATATGGAAATTACCATAATCCTATATGGAAATTACCATAATCTATATGGAAAATACCATAATCTCGGGATTATTTCCATACTCTCGGGATTATTTCCATACTCTCGGGATTATTACCATAATCTTATATGGAAAGGATCTATGCATATACCATAAATATAATAATATCCTTGTGGGATAAAGAGAATAAAATCTTGCCAATGGAGCATCATAGGCGCCGATTTTCCTCTTACTACGGGCACGGATGGGCCGGCCAGGATCAAATGCAAGGAATAAAGATGGGCCTCAAATAAATTAATTATCTTATGTTCACCCGTAACATAAATTAATTTATAAACATTTATTCATGCCACTAGAGAATAAATCTTGACTTACCCTTTATTACCGAAGTTGAGTCGGGCTTGCACTTGACACCTCGAATCCCCATATTTAAGATATCGAGCGTCCATTAATCATTTATAGCAATCATTGCTTAAAACGATTAATAACTTCATTTCATAAGTAGTACCACTCAACCTTATTATTGTACTTGAGCTAACTCAACTGCGGGGTTTAGTACAATAAACCTTTGAGCTCCTTAAGGGGCGTCATCGTCCTAAGCGGATACGGTGACTCGTCTGAGATAACTAGCGTGACATCAAGATCGCCACCACCCAAGATCGCGGAGAATCTTGGGTTAGAACATATAACCTCACCCATAACAAGTCAAAGTGATGGTCACAACTCATACTCACCTAATACCTTATCGAGGTTTAGATCATCGTAAGTCACCGAGATCTTGGTTCTTCACGACGGTCGGATAGAAGAACATATCTCATGTGATCCTTCAATACGTCGAGACGCGTGCCGGCATAGACAAGCAACTAAGTCAAGTCACTTCTTATCTATCTGCGGCTAAACCGACAACTCGTCCTTAAGTTGTCTCAATTTGTGAAACTTTTTATATCTCATTAAGCTTGACCAATCATACGGACTTTTGTGATCTTCTACACACGTATGATCTAACTTATATATGAGATAAGGGGACACGATATATGCAATCAAGTATTGATTCGGATAGGAGATTGTAATAGTGGTAACGAAACATTGTATACAAGCTCAACCAAACGCTTTCGGTATACAAATCCAACAACAATTAAGTGAAATGGATGAATTACGGTGGTGCCTTGAGAATGCAAAATTGTACAAGGAGAAAGCGAAGAGATGGCATGATAACAACATTTTGCGCCTAGAATTCTTGCCGGTCGATGGGTGTTATTGTTCAATTCGAGGCGAGGTTATTCCACAGTAGGTGAAATCACGATGGTCGGGTCCTTTCACAATTCTTCGTGTGCGCCCATGGTGTTATAACATTCTGAAGGGACGTCGGGCCGTGAATTTATGGTTAATGGGCGTGTCAAGCTCTATTGTGGTGGCGAGGTCGTTCGTGAAGACCTCAACATCTTTGAAGGGCGCGACCATGGGTATCATGGGTTGCCATGGCGATCGGTAGCTGGCGGCCCTCTGTTCATTTGTACATATTTGTTTTACGCTCTTTTGTCTTTTGTTTTTGGCGTTGATAATAAATTGCTATAGCATTGTTAAGAATGATGAGGGTTTTATTTTTTTAAACTGATGTGTTAATGTTTGGATGTAGGTGTGGTACATGCGTACTTCTTGGCAGAAATTTTGAGTAATGTGTTAATTTTTGCTCCAGTATTGGACCTGCAGAGGGTGGAGAAAAGGTGAAATATTAGCTTGAAATTTTGGTCAAAAGGGCGGGAGAAATTTGGTTGACTTTTTGCCGCGCCCATTTCTTCATTTCCACCCCACGACCAGCCGCTTCTCCTATTTTCCCCTACCCTGCTGCGATTTTGCCCTCACTATCCACGTCTGCCATCCAATCTCTCATGCTCTTGTTCTAGTTCTAGCAAATTAGTCTCGTCTCCTTCGTCCTGTTCCCCGAAATTTTCGCTACCATGCCAAGAATCAGACGCCGGGTCCGGAAGACACCTCAAGCTGATGAGACGAGTCAGGCAGAACCAATGGCTGCTCCGAGCAGTGATGCTGGCACACCCATTATCATATCGGACGCCGAGCTGCCGTCGGAAGCTCCGCTAGTCTCTTCGCCGATTATTACACCAACCTCGTCTAAAAGGAAGAATAGCCGGCACGACAAAGAAAAAGCCAAGGTAATGGAGGAAGCTGAGCCCGAGGCTACCCCGATCAAAAAGGCAAGGGTGGACAAACCCTTGACAACAAATGCAAGTCGGTCAATTGATAGCATCCCTAAATTCCGGGCTCATGGTGGTTTTGAAAGGTTTAAGCGTCTGAAATCAAGGCAGTTATGGATGGAAAAAGGCTTCCTGCAAACTAAAGAAACTCCGGTGTTTGTAGTAGAATTGATATCGTGAACGGATGGGCAAATTTTATGGCGATTCCCCACCACCCATTACGGCTTTGGTTAAGGAATTTCTGTGAATATCACACCTTTGACGGATAAAGAGGTTTATCACCCGTGGTTCGAGGTAAATCGGTGGTCTTATCTCCGGCTATTAATGAGTTCTCTGACTTAGATAATGAAGTGGGCGATGTTTTCTCGGCTATGAAGAGGCCCCATCATTGATGACACAGACGAGGCGTTGAGGGGGACGGCGGTGGAGGCGCAGAGTGGACTATTTCCTACAAGGGTGCCGCTCCATCAAAACTGCGGCATTACGGTTGGAAGCTCATGTGTGGCTTCATTTCATCAAGAGCCATATTCTACCCACCACCCATGACACTACAGTCTCTGAAGAGCGTATGCTGTTGTTCCTTTGTATTTTTACCGGGCGGTCAATCAATGTGGGCGCCCAAATTTGGCGCGAGGTGGATGAATGCCGCAAGAGAAAGAAAGGAAGGTTGTTCTTTCCCTCCTTGATAACCCAGCTATGTATACAGGCCGGGGTCCCTTTTGAGGATAATGAAGACCGCTTAACTGAAAAAGCTTTTATTGATATCAAGACTTTGACACATCTTCATGGTCCGTCCGAAGATCCGTCCTCACACGCCGTTTCGGCTGGTTCATCTCCCTCATTGCCGACCCCTTCTGATCCCACGGTTCTGGAAATGCAGAAGTTCCTCTGCCTGCAAATCAAAGTCCTCATGCTTCGGTCTGCTGCGTTTGATGATGATCTCAACCATTATTGGGTGTACTGCCGTAAGCGTGATCGTATACTGGAAAGTAGTCTGGGATCGTTATCTGCAGTGCCAATGCCAGCCTTCCCTGAATTTCTACAACGGCTGTTCCAGTCTTGGCCTTTACCAGCAGATTATGATACTGACACCGGGGCAGAGATGGAGAATGAAGCGGGGCCTAACCGTGCTCAATTTTTAAAAGATGCTGGCCCTAGTCATGCTCAGCCACCTGAATCTGACCCGACTGCCCCCACCGAAGCTCAGGCACCATTGGTTCCATCTACCGAAGTGCCACTCGATGGTGCTTCCACAGTCGGTGCCACCGGTTCTTTCGAAGGGGATGCTCGGAAAAAGGCGAAGGATGTTGGCGGCGCCCATGTCACCACGCCGAAGAGAAATTTGAAGATGTCCTCGAAGCGCCCGGTGATTACTTAGCTCGTATCCCATGATGCCGAAATGGTGTTCTCCCGCGGTGAGGATGCTCTTCCTCTCTATCGCTCCATCTACCCTACTTCTCCTCCTCCTTGGGTCCTCCCGATGTGTAGGCCAGGGGCTTTTTTCTGACTCAATCCATTGTTTGCGTGTTGTTTGCTGTTTGTGTGTTTCGGGTTTTTGTTTTTGTTTATGCTTTGCTTGTTCTTTGTTGGAGCATTGCTGGTTTGTTCTATGTTGTTTCTTGTCATGTTCCTGTTTTTGTCTGTATGAGAGCATGTTGTTCTCTTTTCATTGACTGTTGAGGCTGATGCTTGATTAGAGATTGATGGCTTAATGATGTTAGTCTCTTTTTGTTTTACATCGTGATCTTCGGTCCTTCTCATTGCTTGTTTGGAATTGACCCTTATTTT
This sequence comes from Salvia rosmarinus, assembly GCA_036937905.1. Classification (NCBI taxonomy): domain Eukaryota; kingdom Viridiplantae; phylum Streptophyta; class Magnoliopsida; order Lamiales; family Lamiaceae; genus Salvia; species Salvia rosmarinus. The sequence continues at coordinate 44,496,000 of CM072819.1, forward strand.
GTGGGGATGTGCCTCTAATATTTTGGGTGTTAGCATATTACTTCCTATAGGGATTGACCATTGTGTTGGTAACCCTTAGTTGGCTTACACTTTTGTATGAGTGCTTGTCTTTCATATTTGGTTGGTACTCCCCCTTGAGACAACAAGCATGAATGTGTTAATATGGATAGGACGTATGCTATTTTTGGATCGTTTGTGCCTTTTCTAGCCTACCCTTATATCATGATCTCCCTAGGGTCCCCTTTTGAGCTTCTGACCTTTTCTTTCGTGCGACCACTAAATACTCTCCTTTATACCCCACGTATATATTTATATCTCTCACCCTTCACCATGGGCATGTTTACTTGTGGCTCGGCCTTTATCTTAACTATTGTCTTTGCCCGTGTGTTGTCTCAGCATTGAATTAAAAAGTGCTCCATCCCCCATTTTTGTTATAAATTCCAACATTGAGGACAATGTTGCGTTCTAAGTTTGGGGGTGGCGAGGTAAGGTAACCTCTCGAGGGTGAAGCTTTTGGTAAAGCTTTACAAAAATATGGGTTATTTATGCTATATATATATAAAAAAAAAAAAAAGAAAATGAGGAAACAAGGAAGAAAAAGGGGTCAGCCTACTTTAAGAAAGAAGAAAGGTATTTATAAGGCGAGTTTTAAACCAAGAATGAGTAAAGGTGCCCGGGTGTTTTGAGCTACATTATCCCAAACAATCCTACCGTCACCCAAGCCCAACATTATAAGCTTTTAAAGACCTACTGATCCAATATTGATGTTCACTCATGTTAGTGGAGAGGGGGTTGACTGAATTGAATTTGTGGAGACATTTGTGTACTTGATAATCAAAATATGGTCATATTAAGGAGAACCAAGTTATGGGAAGATTCATGTAGTTGCTAATGTGTTTTATACATGTTGATATTTGTAGCTCGATGATTGACTAGACTTGCAACGAGAAGGACTGAAGGATTCGTCTTCATTGAAAAAATTATGGCTGAAAGCACATCCTTAGTTGATTAGGCCATCATCTCAGCTGTCATCGAAGCGTTATGAACATCGCTTCATGTTTTGGTGTGTGTTTTTATGTTGTTGTGTGGCAGAGCATCACTCGAGGACGAGTAATGAGCTAAGTTTGGGGGTGTGATAACTCTTACAAAAGAGTTATTATGTGACCTTTTTGATGATAATAGCCTTGAGTATTATGTGTTCTGTTCGTATGTTTGTTGTTGTTTTGTATGTTTATGTTATGTTTTCATGTGTGTGTGTGTAGGATTGAGTCAAGTGCTTTTAAGGGGTTTTATGTACATTCTAAGCATTATTTAATCATTCTGTGGCATGTAGCAAGAAGAGCGACAGAACAGACGATCCTGAAGTCTGCTGAGACGAAGCCAAGCTCCAGGTAAAAGAGAACGAACAGATGATGCTTGAGCGAGGTCGGGCTCGAAAGGCGAAGTCAAGCTCAAAGGAAGAGTAAAATAACTGATGATGCCGGAGCGAAGTCTCGAAGTCGAGCTCGTACGGCGAAGTCAAGCTCAAGAAAAGAAAGAAAGAAGCCGAACTCGTGAGCAAGGTTGAACTCGTGAGCGAGGTTGAGCTCGTAAGGAGAAGTCGAGCTCGTAATAGAAGTCGAGTTCTGGAGCAAAGTCAAGTTAAATGGCGTGAGCGAGCTCGTCTTTGGTGTAAATGAAGTAGATAAGCTCGTCTTGGTGGGCGAGCCCGTCTTTGATGGATGACCAGCGGCGAAGTGTGGAAGGTTTTAGTTGAAGGCGAGAGGAGATCTGTGGGACCACACCACGTGGCGGTGGCCACAGCGGCATAAAGGGACGCGATTTGTTATCTATCAGAGCCAACAGAAAAAGGAATAAAAATCAGAGGTTGAAGGGCTGGCAGGTGCGCAGTCTGCACCCTTAAAAAGAACCAGAGGTTGTTATTAAAAAGTACACGAATTAGTTGGAGAAGATCATCTATTCGGGGGAGGAGAGGAGAGAGATACAATCATTTTGTTCTGGAAAGGAATCAAAGGAGTGATCTCTTGGAGAGAAAGCCATCGGAAGAGGCGACGATCCAAGAACGAGCACGCGATTCCGACGACGAGTTCTATTTTCTTTTTCTCGATTCCTTTTAGCTTGTTATGGCATTAGTTTTTTCGAATTTTGTTGAACAGCTCGCTATGAGCTAAACCTGTATGGCTTGATCTCTTGATGAACCCCATGCTCTTGGGTTGAACTCATTACTACGTATATCTTGTTAAATTGCTATCGCTCTCATGGGAATTATTTATCTTGCTTGTGCTTGATCACCATGGGTGAGATTTTAGCTCTATGATTTCTGGGAAGTTCTTGTAGAGTGGAAAACAAGAGAGTGACGTAAGAACATGATTTAAGTATTATGTGTGTGAATAGCATAGGAACGTGTACTATGAATGGATTAGTAAAGGTATTCTAAGAGCAGTTCGATATAGGAATATATTGAGTGGCTTTACAGAATATAATCTTAGATTTGGAAAATACTAAGAATCGGAGAAGTTCATGTCATAGTGATGAGGCAATGATAATGTTGTAGCATTATTAGTACAGAGCATGGTTGGAATCGAGAGGTCAAGTCTGTTTCTCTTTCTTGCTATCAGCTATTTTTCTCGTCGTTGTGTTTGGTATTATACCTCGCCTTGCCGTAGCTTTCTCATAGAATAGGTTTCAAGTTATGTTTTATATTAAAGAGCTACTGCCTGTTTAATTCCCTTTATTGCTTTCCTATTAAACAAAGTTGTTGTCAACGTGACTTATATCGCGATCCCTGTGGATTCGATCTCGGAATACTTCCGTGTATTACTTGTTGATTTCGTGCACTTGCGTATCTCATATTGTATTTACATTATACAAGACAACAGTTATGACTATTATAATGATAGATTAATTTTTTATTTTAGCATATGAAATAAAATATCATCTCTCCCCAAGGTGTAATAGCCGAAATGTTTGAGGAAAAAGGTTGAAGAAATAATTGTGAATAAGTGTGAACAAATGTGAACAAGTGTGAACAAATGTGAAAAGAAGAAATAAAACCTTAGGATAAAGATAAGATATGATATTGATAGTGACATATTAATTTTTGTAACTTAGCATAAAGATAATAAAATTTCTCCCTCTTATTTATGAAATAGCCGAACATATATATATAGTATATAGTAATGAATTTTCTTTATTTTATGATAATGATGGAAATGAAAATGATAGGTATTAATAGTAAGATAAGATGATGTATTAAGATATGATAAGATATAATTTTTGTCTCTTGGTTAGCATAACGACCGAAAATAATTTATGAAATAAGACAAGATTTTATGCAAATTGTTGAAGGTGATAATAATGAAAGTGATATATATGTACATTAATAAGGTATGATTATATTAAAGTATGATATGATAAAAATTAAAATCATGTCTCTTACTAAAACAAGTGGACCGAAAATGATGAAGAAATTGTGCAAGTGTGTGATTTAATTTCATAAGATATTTTAGCAACTTGCAAGTGGACTTATGTTATGTTGTCTATAAAATCATAAACTCTCTATCATTTCATACTTTAGAACCAAAAACTTGAGAGAAAATAGAGAGAGTTCATCAATTCCTTTTCTAAAATTTTAAGTTAGAAAAATGTTGCTGTCGATAATCGACTCCGATTAAAAGGTTAGAAATCGTAAAAGCTTCCTATACATGTTAGAATCTTCGAATTTCATCCATAAGATCATATGTTACATGCTTATGTTATTTATGATGAAAATTTAAGAAATATTGTTTTAATGTTAGGTTATTTGTTAAATATTTTTATATGATGATTAGAAGCATATATTATGAATTTAATGCAAAGTTGAACATGCTATAAAATTATATGATATGACCAAAATTATGTATGAATCATATGTTGATGGAAATGATTTTTAATTGTTGTTTTGAGCATGGATTAATGATACTTGGTAATAATTAAGCTTATATGAATTTATAAGAATTTTTGAAAAACATTAGACTATATATTCATGAAATTTCGAAAATGATAAGATATGACATGTTGAATTATGATCCATGTATTAATGATACTATAGCATATTATTGATGTAGAATCAAAATAAAGTGTTATATGAATTAATTAGAATTTTTGGAAAATTATTTGTACATATGTTAAACTTTTCAAAAACTATAGTTTATGTGATATTGATGTGTGATTTGAGTATGTTGGATATTATGACATATTAATGATATGTGATGATGATTATATGTTGTGTGAATTAATTGGAATTTTTGAAAAATATTTAAGAATTATTCCAAAAGTTTCGAAAATCATAAGAAAAGAAATTATGATGTACAATTTTTCTATGGCTAATGATATTACATATTATTGATCCTATGATAATATGGTATGATATGTGAATTTATGAGAATTTATGTGCAAGCTTTGAAAAATAAAACAAGGACCAAAACCTTATGTTATAATATTAAAGGTTTTAAAATTTATTTTATAATCGCGTATTATGTTCTAAAAATATGTTTTAGACATACTATGAATTTATGTGATTTTTTTTAAAACAAGGAATACTATGTTTATGTCGAAATATGTTGTTATGTGACATAAGGATTGAAAAGTGAAGTGTTATGATCAAGTTAGATCATACGTATGTGTATTTTCGAGCATGATTGTTGATTTACGTGAAAATCGAGATTATTAGAATATGATTAGAAATCGATTAAAAATCGAGTATATATGTAAATTAATAGTTATACGTATGAACGTTGTGAAATATAAGATTCTGAAAGTCAAATGACTTGACTAAAGTGAAAACGTATGAAATACGTTAATATGTGAACAACATCATGTTGTACGTCTAGTCGAAATATGGATTTCGTTGAATAGTTACACTAAGATTTATAAGACGTACTAAGTGGGTTAAAGGATACGAAGTATGTTAGAAGATTATCGAATCTTTTAGATTTGGACGTTTTTGAAAAACGTAACCGACATACTAAATTAGTTTCTTACGTAAAGGTGGGACGCGACGTGATCGTTGACGTTAGAAAAAATCTTTATAAGACGTACACGTACCAGGTGGGCTTTCTCTTCAAAAATGACAAATGCTTTATTATTATGCCTTCTTCGAAATGAAAAGTATTTATTTATAATGCTTTCTGTTGAGAAATGATGATGAGATGTTATTTAATTACCTGCCCAAAATGTTTATGTTTTATGTATGAATCCTATCAAGTTGTTGGTCAGCCAACTATGAAAGTGAATAAATTGTTGGGTCGCTCCCAACTTATGAGAAAATCGATATCGGATCCTATGCCGGAGGAAAAATTCATGGCTAGGATTAACGTGTACACTAAGGTGGATCGGGGGCCGTAAGGACAATGCGCGGCTGGTCCCAGCGACGTAGAAGGAGGCCTCCTTCTACGGCGTTAATGAAGATGTTATATGAGAAGTGAAATGAAAGGATATGGATCATACATACAAAGTGAAAATGTCTGGCCAGGCGATGTTTTGAGAAAATGATGATAATGTTTTAGTAAAACACAAGGGTAAAACCCTTGTGTCTTACTGTGATGGGGCAGTGTAATTTAAAGTTGATAAAATGTTTTTGGCATGAGTCCACTGAGTACATTCTGGTACTCAGCCCTGCATGTTTGTTTTTAAATGTGCAGGTTGAGCTGGTGATGCGATGGAGCAGTTTTGAGCAATAGGAATCTGTGTTGTTGAAAGTTTGTACCTTGATTGCACATCGTCATATGTGTACTTCACATGTTTTCCGCTGCAAGAATCCTAAGTTATGTATTAAAGTTCCAAAAGTATTCTTCATATATGTTACCATTCAATGTACCATGTTCTTTCTACGTTTATTCATTCCCGTTCTTAGTAATTGTCTGCTAATCCATCATTAAGATTAGTTGGCTGTTTCAAAGTGGTATCAGAGTAGTTCGTTTCCTTGAGTCCAAAACCTTCTTTTAAAGTTAAGTCCAGATTGATTCACTAGACTTGTAAAGGTCAGCTGACTATGCTCAACACCCCATCACATCAAGCTCAACCGGAATGAGGTAAATGATTTTCCTCAAAAGTTTTGAAATGAAAAGTTGAAAGTGAAAGAGGATTGAAATGATGTTTTAAATGAAGTGAAAGTTATGGAAAATGTTGCAAATGATGTTTTATGTTATGAAAGGGAAAGAGAAATGAGGAAAAGTTGAAAGTGATATGAGAAAGAGATGATATTGAAATGAGAAAGTGTTAACAGTGATATGTCAAAAGTGAAATGGTTGGATTCGTGGAATTCAATGAAGATTTATTGGTATAAATGAGTTATGTTATTAATGTTTGAAAATGATCGAAAATGGACATTGATATGTCAAAAATGATATGTTGGATTCTTGAAATTCAAAGAAGTACATGAGTACCAATGAGTTATGTTATGAATATTTGAAATTTTATTTCAAATCTCAAAGTTGATTATGATGATGAATATGTTATCCCAAAAGAACGTAGACTATTTAAGACGCATGATCCCTTTTGCGAAAGAACATAGGAAGATGAACTATGAGAATTTTTATTCTATCATGAGAACAAAGCGAGATCGAAATGAGAATCTCAAATTGAAAAATGAGGACAACGAGAACAAGTTGAGAAAACGAAAAGACCGGAGATGGAAATAATGATGGCAAGAATTAAATGATGATATCGAGATGATGAATGTCGCTATGCGATAAGTGACATGAGTATAGTCTTTTCCTTTGGATGTTCACGCGCGACGGAACTCCAAATCGACTATGACTTTTTGTTAGAAACGAAATAAAGATGTGAACAAAGAATCAGTTGATATTAGTCTTATGATTTACATAGAACGAGAACTCTACAGTGTAACAAGAATCTTAGAATGTTACTAGAAAGTAAGATTCCCAGTAGTACAAGTAGAGCTATGACGTACATGAGAACCTTTGTTGATGACCTATTACGAGTTATATAAGGTTTCAAATTTTATTCATTACCCAATTTCTGTCATTGAGTTTAACTCTATGACCTAGTTCCAATTGAGAAATTACTTGAGTTCTCACTTTTTCTGAAAGAAATTTACAAACCGAAAATTTATAAAGTGTTCATTTGAAACCAAGCCCTTATGTGACTGAGAAAATATTTGTGACGGGTCTGGCCAGCCCATATGATCAAAGAAATCTCAGTAGTCGTCATTCTGGTCTTCGGATCCTATATCCCAATTATTCAGTTCAAGGAACATATTGATTCAAACTTCCAGAAGATGTCATCTTGAATTGTGAACCCATACCTCTTGTAAGTTGTTATGATAAATTTTCTTCAATCCTTGAAACCAATAAGTATGAGATAGGTTGACTTATCTTGTCACCTAAGTTTTAAGAACTAGTAAGTGATAGACATCAAGTATGATGTAGAAAAGTTTTGATGAGACGAGATATATATATTTTTCTCCTATGATGCACATAGATGCGATGACCCTTGATGGGCTTACCAGATACTGATGACAGTAAAGTTATACCTTCATGTGACCGTTATGATAATGAAAGTTATCAACGAGATACTCTTTAGCATTGAGTGCTAGAGTAGAAGTAAAGGAAAGTATATGATATCCTTGGAAAATAATCTCTTCTTATTATGTCATAACGAGAGAGGTTACAACTTATCTTTAAGATAGTTGTTTGTCCTTAAGACCTCGTTAGTAGGTTGGACATGTCTAAAGTATGGAGGTGGACGAGACTCATTTGATGAGTATATAAAGAATGAAAGCATCTCAGTTAACAAGCCTCTCGCTTATTCCTTAAATCAATAAGATTATGTCTGAATGGAATTGATTCCAAGTATTTAAGAGTTTAGTTAAACCAATGATAGTGAGATCGATGGATCATAAATATTGAGATGGGTGAACAGCTAGGCTATTCCTAGTGTTTAAACCAAGTATGGGGAAGATACCCCGAAGTTGAGACATAGTAATGAGGCGCTTATGCTTGGAACTTAAGTTATGGTGCACAAGCGTATTACCCCATATGACAACAAATGACGGTTTTGATCTGGAACATGAAAACCAAGTAATGAAAGTAATATGACTTTCAGCTGTCATGCTCAAAGAAAAAGGAGCAAAAGTCGAGAATAAGAAACTATGAGTTATACAATTGTGAGATAACAAGGATATGATATAAGTTTTAGAAACAGTCTGACCGATAATTAAGGAAATTCCTTTGAAGTAAAGAAGAGGATTAAGAATTAGACTCATTATTTGAGACGATCTTTGGTACTCTAAGTTACATGGACACAAAACGCTTATCTTGTGTGTGTTTAGTAATTAACAAGTAAGATAACTTCTAGAGAAGTTTGTAAGGAAAATACATCCAAGAGAACAAAAGAAGAGATTCACATGGAAGGACCTTAAGGTGAATCTAATTGGAAAGTTTGTTCCTCATATTTATGTGACGACCAATAAAGTAAAATTTTAGGTACCTCGATTGAAATGAAGTAAACATAGAATATCGAGAAGATGATAAAGATATATGACGTCAAGAGCTAAAGTATGATATGTTCCCAGTGGACAAAGGATTCTAACTTATGCGAAAACCCTTGATTAATCAATATAGATCTAAGGAAGATGACGTATATCCTAATAGGATGTTACTAAAGATGGTTCTAGAGATATAGTATAAGGATTCCTCTTGAAAGGATTTTAAAGTAAGAATATATGAAAGATATATTCCTAAGAGCGATAGAGAGGAAAAAGGAAACTGAATTATTCATACTAGATTAAGAACGTGTGATAGTGACGGATACATCACGATCTCTACGATAAAATTAGACTATCGAGGTAACAATACCAAAGGATAGACTGATGTAGACCCAACCGCAAAATGCCATTGATAAAGGAATAATTATACTGACACCCGAGAAGGATATCACAAACAAGGTGACAAAAGATCTTAACAAGGAGAATGATGAATAAGAAAGGATGTCGAGCATTCCTTGTTTACCTAAACAGAGAGTCAAAGTTGAAATAAAATAGAGGATATGGAAATTATTCTGGAATTTCAAGACGTTCTCCGATAATTTACTAGGTGTTACCCCTAATAGGCAGCTAGAGTTACTATCGACCTAGAACCAGGATCAACCCCAGCATCGAAAGCGTCATATCATATGGTTCCAAAGAAATTGGAAGAACTTAAAAAAATTCAAATTCAAGAACGTTGAATCTAGGATTTATCAGACCTAGTGTATCACCTTAGGAAACACCCAGCTTGTTTGTAAGAAAGAAAGATGGCTCATTGAGGATGTGAATGGATTATCGAGAACTGAATAAGTTGGCAATTAAGAACAAATATCCACTACTAAGAATAGATGATTTGTTCAATCAGTTAAAAAGAAACAAGTGTGTTTTCAAAGATTGATCTTAAATTAGGGTACCATCAACTCAAGATGCGATCATTAGTTTTACCCAAACCGGTGTTCCAAATAAGATATGGGCACTATGAGATTATAGTTATGCCATTCAGACTAACAAATCGTGACCGTGTTCATGACCTCAAAAATCGAGTGTTTCACCTGTACTTAGATAAATTTGACCTAGTCCTGATAGATGACATCCTCATCCATACGAAGAACGAGGAAGAACATAAAGAACTCTTGAGAACTGTCTTGCAGACATTAAGAGTCGAACAAAATTTTGCCAAGTTTAGTAAATGTGAATTTTGGTTTAAAAAAATAATAATAATAATAATATTCCTTAGGCACATTGTGTCTTCAGAAGGAATTAAAGTGGATCCGGCGAAGGTTGAAGCAATGCAAGGATGGAAGTCGACAACGACTCAAAATGAGGCCAGGAGTTTCTTAGGAGTAAATGGCTATTATCGAAGATTTATAGAAGGATTCTCTAAAATAGTAAGGTCGATGACAAAGCTACTCCAAAAAGGAATCAAATTTACATGGATCTATAAATGTGAGGCCGTGTGTTAATGTGAGATAGATGATAGCCTATGCATCACGATAACTTAGACCACATGAATAGAACTACCCAACTCACAACTTAGAACTAGCAGAAGTAGTACACGTATTAAGATTTGGAAACATCACCTCTATGGAGTGAGGTGTGAGATCTTGACAGATCATAAAAGTTGAATTACTTCTTCGAGCTAAAAGACTTGAATATGAGATAGAAAAGATGGCTCGAATTAGTAAAAGATTACGACCGTGGTATAAATTATCACCTACGAAAGGTTAATATAATAACTGATGCCCTAAGTTGTAAAACTCAGTCTAAATTATGATGTATCCCTATAAGAGAAGAAAAACTCATCAAAGAGTTTAAGAAAATGAAGATAGAAATAGTCGAGCTGCCAAAATCGATCATGAGTTGTATTACCACACTCACATTGACGTCTAACTCAAGGAAAGATTATGCATCCCAAACAATAATGAGCTTAGAAATAAAATCATATGTGAAGCTCATGATATTCCTTATACCGCCCCCAGGAAGCACTAAGATATATCAGGACTTACGAGAAAAGTTTTGGTGGAAAGGTATGAAATGAGATGTAGCCTCATTCGTCGAGGGTTTTTTTTGCCAACAAGTAAAGGCATTACATCAACGACCCTATGAAAAGTTACAGCTGCTAGAAATACCCGAATGTAAATGGGGTGACATAGCAATGGATTTTATAACGGGTTTGCCAAAGTCAAAAAGAGATAACACTGCTATATGGGTAATAGTGGATCGACTTCCCAAATGTGCTCATTTTTCTGCCTATTCAGATTACTCATAGATCTGATAAGATAGCTCAATTGTACATAAAGAAAATCGTATGTTTACATGGGGTACCAAAACCTATCACATTAGATAGAGATTTCAAGTTTATCCCTAGATTTTGGACTAGTTTACAAAGGAGTTAGGCACGAAGAAAAATTTTAGCATCAATTTCCACTCACAGACAGATGGACAGTTAGAAAGGACAATATGAACGTTTTAGGATATGTTGAAGACATTAGTGTTGAATTGAGGTACAAATTGAAAACGCGTTTTTCCACTTATTAAGTATCGCTTACGACAATAGCTGTCAAGAAATGGTCAATATGGCCCATATGAGGCATTATGTGGAAAGAAGTATCGACCACCACTTTATTGTGATAAAGTAGGTGAGAGAAAGTTTTAAGGCCGACACCGTGAGTGAAATGATTGACATTGTCCACCGAATCGGGCAAAGAATAAAAGAAGCTCAGAATAGATAAAAGTCTTACGCTGATACGCGTAGATTTGAACAGCATTTTGAATGCGAAAATAAAGTTTTTCTTAAGATCTCTCCATCGAAAAAAATTATAAGGTTGAAGAAAAAGGAAAGTTGAGATCACGTTTTATAGGACCTTACGAGATCCTAGAAATGATAGGCACAGTAGCTTATATATTGGTACTCCCACCAAGTTTGGGGAATGAACAGGATGTTTTCCACGTGTTACAATTAAGAAAGTACGTGTATGATTCAAAACACGTGACCCATCATGATGACGTTATTCTTGAACCAAGATATGAGTTATAAGGGAGAACCTATGACTATTTTGATCGTAAGATTCAACGGTTAAGAAACAAGTTTATACCATTAATGAAAGTACAATGGAGAGACCATGGACAAGAGAAAGCCACGTGGGAACTTGAGAATGTTATGATGCGAAGATACCCCATACTTTTCTAAGGTATGCAAATTTCGGGACGAAATTTCTTTTAAGGGGGGTAGAATGTAATATCCTGAAGTTTTAAAGCTAAATTACGATAATAAAAATCGTAAATTAGGGTTTTTTTCGACAATCGAAATAGTAACTTATCGAAGCTCGATTTCGACTATCCATGATATGAGGATTTTTATATCATATTCTCTAATGATTAGTGAATTAAGAAATATAGTTTATATTATTCCTTCGAAAGTAGTATTCTAACGTCGATTAAATTTCGATAGTTAGTCTTACGATATTTTTCTAAGTGACGAAGCTTAGAATTAAAAGTCCTTATTAATAATGATCGAATAAGTGACTATGAAGTTATTAGCAATGTTACGATACGATTCGAATATCAATAATGTAGAGATGATTCGATTGTCGACGTTTTTGAGATAATTCGAAAACTAAGTGTAACGTCTAAGGAATTATGTTTTATTAAGCCCTATGATTATTTTATGTAATAAGAGCATTATTTATACATAATCCGTCATTAAAATAATGCTAGAGAATTAAGAAGCAATTGTTGGATAATTTATTCCTATTTTTGAATAAGTGATCGAAAATTCCATTTTGTGACATAGAGTTGTTCTTAATTATTTTTCCTATGATTTATTATATCATCTAAGACTTATATTATGTTATATAGCTATTAATTACAAGAAAATAAAATGTGTAGCATTTATTTTATGTAAGTGCCGAAAATGTGCACTTGTAGTGTGAAAGGGATGAAAATATCATGCTCTTAATAATGATATGTTATGATTATGTTGATAAGATATTATTAAGAGATAATATAGAGTATGTTATCAAGTGGAACAAGTAAGTGTTGGTCTCTTGTCTATAGTGGCCGAAAATTTTGAAAGAAATTAAGGAAAGAAAGAAATTTCAAACTCTTTGAAAGTGATGGTTATGACTATGATAATGATAGGTTAATTCTTGTATTTTAGCATATGAAATAAAATATCATCTCTCCCCAAGGTGTAATAGCCGAAATGTTTGAAGAAAAAGGTTGAAGAAATAAGTGTGAACAAGTGTGAACAAATGTGAAAAGAAGAAATAAAACCTTAGGATAAAGATAAGATATGATATTGATAATGACATATTAATTTTTGTAACTTAGCATAAAGATAATAAAATTTCTCCCTCTTATTTATGAAATAGCCGAACATATATATATATATATATATATATAGTATATAGTAATGAATTTTCTTTATTTTGTGATAATGATGGAAATGAAAATGATAGGTATTAATTATAAGATAAGATGATGTATTAAGATATGATAAGATATAATTTTTGTCTCTTGGTTAGCATAACGACCGAAAATAATTTATGAAATAAGACAAGATTTTATGCAAATTGTTGAAGGTGATAATTATGAAAGTGATATATATGTACATTAATAAGGTATGATTATATTGAATTATGATATGATAAAAATTCAATTCTTGTCTCTTACTAAAACAAGTGGACCGAAAATGATGAAGAAATTGTGCAAGTGTGTGATTTAATTTCATAAGATATTTTAGCAACTTGCAAGTGGACTTATGTTATGTTGTCTATAAAATCATAAACTCTCTCTCATTTCATATTTTAGAACCGAAAACTTGAGAGAAAATAGAGAGTTCATCAATTCCTTTTCTAACATTTTAAGTTAGAAAAATGTTACTGTCGATAATCGACTCCGATTAAAAGGTTAGAAATCGTACAAGCTTCCTATATATGTTAGAATTTTCGAATTTCATCCATAAGATCATATGTTACATGCTTATGTTATTTATGATGAAAATTTAATAAATATTGTTTTAATGTTAGGTTATTTATTAAATATGTTTATATGATGATTAGAAGCATATATTATGAATTTAATGCAAAGTTGAACATGCTATAAAATTATATGATATGACCAAAATTATGTATGAATCATATGTTGATGGAAATGATTTTTAATTGTTGTTTTGAGAATGGATTAATGATACTTGGTAATAATTAAGCTTATATGAATTTATGTAGAATTTTTGGAAAACATTAGACTATATATTCATGAAATTTCGAAAATGATAAGATATGACATGTTGAAGTATGATCCATGTATTAATGATACTATATCATATTATTGATGTAGAATCAAAATCAAGTGTTATATGAATTAATTAGAATTTTTGGAAAATTATTTGTACATGTTAAACTTTTTAAAAACTATAGTTTATGTGATATTGATGTGTGATTTAAGTATGTTGGATATTATGACATATTAATGATATGTGATGATGATTATATGTTGTGTGAATTAATTGGAATTTTTGAAAAATGTTTAAGAATTATTCCAAAAGTTTCGAAAATCATAAGAAAAGAAATTATGATGTATAATTTTTCTATGGCTAATGATATTACATATTATTGATCCTATGATAATATGGTATGATATGTGAATTTATGAGAATTTATGTGCAAGCTTTGAAAAATAAAACAAGAAGGACCAAAACCTTATGTTATAATATTAAAGGTTTTAAAATTTACTTTATAATCGCATATTATGTTCTTAAAATATGTTTTAGACATACTATGAATTTATGTGATTTTTTTTTTAAATAAGGAATACTATGTTTATGTCGAAATATGTTGTTATGTGACATAAGGATTGAAAAGTGAAGTGTTATGATCAAGTTAGATCATACGTATGTGTATTTTCGAGCATGATTGTTGATTTACGTGAAAAATCGAGATTATTAGAATATGATTAGAAATCGATTAAAAATCGAGTATATATGTAAATTAATAGTTATACGTATGAACGTTGTGAAATATATGATTCTGAAAGTCAAATGACTTGATTAAAGTGCAAACGTATGAAATACGTTAATATGTGAACAACATTATGTTGTACGTCTAGTCAAAATATGGATTTCGTTGAATAGTTACACTAAGATGTATTAGACGTACTAAGTGGGTTAAAGGATACGAAGTATGTTAGAAGATTATCGAATCTTTTAGATTTGGACGTTTTTGAAAAACGTGACCGACGTACTAAATTAGTTTCTTACATAAAGGTGGGACGCGACGTGATCGTTGACGTTAGAAAGAAATCTTTATAAGACGTACACGTACCAAGTGGGCTTTCTCTTCAAAAATGACAAATGCTTTATTATTATACCTTCTTCGAAATGAAAAGTATTTATTTACAATGCTTTCTGTTGAGAAATGATGATGAGATGTTATTTAATTACCTGCCCAAAATATTTATGTTTTATGTATGAATCCTATCAAGTTGTTGGTCAGCCAACTATGAAAGTGAATAAGTTGTTGGGTCGCTCCCAACTTATGAGAAAATCGATATCGAATCCTATGCCGGAGGGAAAATTCCTGCTAGGATTAACGTGTACACTAAGGTGGATCGGGGGCCGTAAGGACAATGCGCGGCCGATCCCAGCGACGTAGAAGGAGGCCTCCTTCTACGGCGTTAATGAAGATGTTATATGAGAAGTGAAATCAAAGGATATAGATCATACATACAAAGTGAAAATGTCTGGCCAGGCGATGTTTTGAGAAATGATGAAAATGTTTTAGTAAGCACAAGGCCTTTTCAAATAAAACCCTTATGTCTTAATGTGATGGGGCAGTGTAATTTAAAGTTGATAAAATGTTTTTGGCATGAGTCCACTGAGTGCATTCTTGTACTCGACCGCATGTTGTTTTAAATGTGCGAGTTGGTGGTGATGCGATGGAGCAGTGTTGAGCAATAGGAATCTGTGTTGTTGAAAGTTTGTACATTGATTGCACATCGTCATATGTGTACTTCACATGTTTTCCGTTGCAAGAATCCTAAGTTATGTATTGAAGTTCTAAAAGTATTCTTGATATATGTTACCATTCAATGTCCCATGTTCTTTCTACGTTTATTCATTCTCGTTTTTAGTAATTGTCTGCTAATCCGTCATTTAGATTAGTGGGCTGTTACAGGGAGGGTTGTTCGTGAACCCGAGCGATTTATGTTCGTGGGTGAATCTTCGAATTTAGTCCCAGGAAACGAGCAAGCTATAATCGACCCATGGACATACAGTGAGGCGATACAAGACATAGATGCAAGATCATACCACACCGCTATGGACTTAGAAATTGAGTTTATAATAGCTATGCATGTATACGAAAAGACACCTCTGTCAGATGGCAAGGAAGCTATAGGTAGTAAGTGGGTATCTGAGAGGAAGAGATTCGGATGGAGGTTTCGGCTTTTAAAGCCATGCTTGTGGCGAAAGGGTACACTCAGATTGAGGGCATCGATTTCGATGAGACCTTTTCACCTGTAGCAATGCTCAAGTCCATCAGAATTCTTCTGACCATAGCAGCCCACTTGAACCTTGAGGTTTGGCAAATGGATGTGAAAACCGCTTTTCTAAACGGTTACTTTGAAGAAGGTAGAGACATCTATATGCAGCAACCCGAAGGTTATGTGGTGAATGGTGAAGAGCATCTAGTATGGAAGCTTAAGAAGTCCATTTATGGACTTAAGCAAGCTTCCCGATTATGGAACTTACGCTTTGACGAGGTGGTAAAGTCCTATGGATTTACCCAGTTGCCTAGCAAAAGTTGTGTGTATCGTATGGATTTCAATGGTGATGTGGCATTTCTTGCACTTTACGTAGATGACATACTTCTACTTGGCAACAATGTGAAGCTGTTATCATACGTAAAGAGCTGGTTATCCGATCAGTTTCAAATGAAAGACTTAGGAGATGCAGCGTACATTCTTGGGATCAAGGTTTACCGAGATCGCAAGAGGAAAATGTTGAGCTTATCTTAGGCGTCTTACATTGATACTGTAATTACTCGTTATAGTATGCAGACCGCCAAGAAATGATTGCTACCTTCCAGGCATGGTGTTCCTTTATCTAAAGGGCAGTCACCTATGACTGCAAAGGATATAGAGGAAATGAGACAAGTTTCTTACGCTTCAATCGTAGGAAGTCTCATGTATGGAATGTTATGTACAAGACCTGATATCTGCTATGCGGTAGGCATAGTAGCTAGATATCAGTCTAACCCTGGACAAGCTCATTGGACTGTGGTAAAGCATATACTCAAGTACCTGAAAATGACTCGTGATTATAAGCTAGTTTACCAAGCAGATAGTCTAATGCCTTTGGGTTATTCAGACTCAGATTTCCAAGCTGACCGTGATGAGAAAATGTCTACCTCAGGCTATGTGTTTACCTTGGGAGGAGGAGCCATATCCTGGCAGAGTGCAAAGCAACGATGCATTGCGGACTCTACCATAGAAGCCGAATATGTAGCCGCCTTGAGGTCGCTAAAGAGGTTGTATGGTTCAAGAACTACCTCATGGATCTAGATGTGGTACTGGTTTGCCCAAGAGTATCATAGTTCTTCGTGATAACTCGATTCGATGTAAACTCGAAGGAACCACGGACCCACAAGCAACCAAACACATAGAGAGAAAGTACCATGTCATACAAGAAATCATTAGATGAGGAGACGTGCTGATTGAAAAGATTGGTAATGTGGATAACCTAGCTGACCCATTCACGAAGAGTCTGCCGCAAAAAGTCTACGAAGAGCATAGTCGAGGACTTGGATTGCGCAAGATGGCACCCACTTAGAAAGTAAACTTTTGTAGAAGTGGGAGAAGCAAAGTGATGGTGTTGTTTTAATAGCTAGTAGAGAGACACATTGTATACTAAAAGTTTTCTTTAGTATAAGTGGGAGATTGTTGGATTTGTATACTGGAAGCAGTTTTGGTTGAGCTTATATACAATGATTCCTACCACTATTACAATCTCCTATCTGAATTGTTTACTTGATTGCATATGTATGTCCCATTATCTCATATATATAAGTTAGATCATACAGTGTGTTGTAGATCACGAAGTCCATATGATTGGTCGAGCTTAATGAGATATAAAAGTATCACGGTGAGACAACTTGAGGACGAGTTGTCGTTATAAGCTGCGATATAGATAAGAAGTGACTTGACTTAGTTGCTTGTCTATGCTGGTACGTCTCCGACGTATTGATGGATCACAGTGAGATGCGTTCTTCTATCTGATCATCGTGAAGAACCTAGATCTCGTTGACTTTACGTTGATCTAAACCTCGATAAGGTATTAGGTGAGTATGAGTTGTTGACCATAACTTTGACTTGTTATGGGTGAGGGTTACATGAGATAACCCAAGATTCTCTGCATCTTGGGTGGTGTCAGTGCTTGTATGTCATGCTAGTTACCTGTGTCGAGTCACCGTATCCGTTTAGGATGATGACGTCCCCTTAAGGAGCTCAAAAGGTTTATTGTACTAAACCCTGCATGTTGAGTTATCTCAAGTACAATAATAAGGTTGAGTGGTACTACTTAAGAAATTAAAGTAATTAATTATTTTAAGCAGTCAGAACGCTATAAATAATTAATGAACGTACGATATCTTAAATACGGGGATTCGTTACGTCTAAGTGCGAGCCCGACTCAACTTCGAAAATAAAAGGGTAAGTCAGCATTTATTCTCTAGTGACATGAATAAATGTTTATGAATTAATTTATGTTCTGGACTGAACATAAGATAATTAATTTATTTGATGTCCATCTTTATTCTTTGCATTTGATCCCTGGGCTGGCCTATGCAGGCCTGGAGCTATGAGAAAATCGTCCACCTCCTTAAGAGTCCCACTGGGACTTTGTTTTGATCCTCTCTATCTTAAGAGATATTATTATATTTATTAGATATGCAGAAATTCTATCTTGATAGGATTTAGGGTTGCATTATAAATATAAGGTGAGAGAAAATCAAACCATTATCCTAATAGTGAAATTTTGAAAAACATACTTCTCAAACTTGGAATTTTCGAAAACTTTCAAGAAGGAAGGAGACGAATTTATGCAGCACTCTCCATAGATTGTCCTCACTCGACATTGGAGTTTAGGCAATCGAGATACAGTCCAGAAGATCAAAGCACGAGTCTTGATCCAATCCTTGCCTGAAAATTCGCAGGTAAACACGAGAAAACACCAACGTGTTGTAATTAATTATATAGGTGCATGCTAGGAATATAATCAATGTATGGTGAATTAAACATCCAAGATAGATAATCGGGAAAGGGTTAAAATCATATTTCCCTACAAAAACTATGTTGCATCTACTACATCCAACCATAAGAAGATGAAGTTTTTTTCACAAGAGGACTATACATATCTTTGACATCTTAGATTAGGTCACATCAATCTAAATAGGATCCAAAGACTGGCTAAGAATTTTACGTTGGACGAATTCACAGTTACTCTGTTCCCAGTCTGCGAATCATGTATAGAGGGTAAGATGTCGACCAGACCTTTCAAGACGAAGGGGTATAGATCCAAAAAGGTGTTAGAATTACTTCATTCTGATCTGTGTGGATCAGACAAGCTCGTGGAGGGTACGAGTACTTTGTCACTTTCATTGACGATTACTCATGGTACGAATATATATACCTGCTTCACCGCAAGTCTGAATGCTTTGAAAAATTCAAAGAATTTAAGGCAGAAGTGGAGACGAAGCTAGGTAAAAGTGTCAAGTCATTGCGGTCTGATCGCGGTGGCAAATACATCAGAACGAGTTTATCCAACTCACTACATCGGGCACACCGCAGCGAAACAGTGTGTCAGGGCGAAGAAATATGATTCTCTTAGATATGATTAGATCAATAATGAGTTATGCAACCTTGTCTGTTTATTCTGGGGGTATGCCTTAGAAACAAATGCATATATGCTCAATCTAATACCGTCCAAGTCAGTCGAAAAGACCCCTTTCGAGTTATGGTTTGGGTGTAAGCCTAGTTTAAGCCATATAAGGATATGGGACACTCCAGCACATGCGCTGAACAAGCAGGCTGACAAGTTGGAGGCTAGATCTGACGCAAGGATGTTTATAGGATATCCTACAAGGAACGAAATGTGCTTATTTCTATAATCCTAAAGATCAAAAGATCATTATTAGCACCAATGCCCGATTCTTGGATGATGACTATATGAAAACCACAAATCCAAAGTTGAAATCATTCTTCAAGAAATCGAAGACGATCGTATTCCACCACCGATTTCACCAAAGGTACAAGATGTCGCATCTAGTGGGAGGGATCGACACCAGATACTTCAAGAAAGTAAAGTGGGTCGAGTTTCACTAGGAAAATCGGTTGTACAAGTGGCACCTACCTTGTGCAAGAAACGACACCACAAGTTACACCCATTGTTGTCATTGTGTCAGTAGCGCCTCATCGTAGTGGAAGGGTTGTACGATAACCCTATCGATTTATGTTTGTGGGTGAATCTTCGGATTTAGTCCAGCAGGCGAGCATGTTATAATCGACCAATGGACATACAGCGAGACGATACAAGACATAGATGCAGAAAAATGGCACGCCGATATGGATTTAGAGATTGAGTCCATAGCCGCTATGGATGTATACGAGAAAACACCTCTACCAGATGGCAAAGAAGTCATAGGTAGTAAGTGGATATACAAGAGGAACATAGATTCTGATGGAGAGGTTTCGACTTTTAAAAGCTAGGCTTGTGGTGAAAGGGTACACTCAGATTGAGGGGATCGATTATGATGATACATTTTCACCTGTCGTGTCCATCAGAATTCTTCTGGCCATAACAACTCACTTGAACCTTGAGGTTTAACAAATGGATGTGAAAACGGCTTTCTTAAATGGTTACTTTGAGGAAGGTTGAGATATTTATATGCAGCAACTTGAAGGTTATGTGAAGAAATGTGAAGAACATCTAGTGTGGAAGCTTAAGAAGTCTATTTATGGACTTTAGCAAGCTTCCCGATCATGAAACTTATGTTTTGACGAGGTGGTAAAGACCTATGATTTTACCCAGATGCCTAGAGAGAGTTGCGTGTATCGTTTAGATGTCAACGATGACATGGTGTTTCTTGCACTTTATGTAGATGACATCCTTGTACTTGGCAATAATGTGAAGTTGTTATCAGACGTAAAGAGTTGTTTATCCTATCAGTTTCAAATGAAAGACTTAGGAGATGCTGCATACATTCCTGGGATCAAGGTTTACCGAGATCGCAAGAGGAAAATATTGAGCTTATCTCAAGCGTCTTACATTGTTACTGTGATTACTAGTTTTAGCATGCAAACCGCTAAGAAGGGATTGTTACTCTTCAGATATGGCGTTCCTTTATATAAGGAGCAGTCATCGAAGACTGCAAAGGAGATAGATGAAATGAGACACGTTCCCTACGCTTCCTTCGTATGAAGTCTCATGTATGTGATACTGTACATGAGACTCGATATATGTCATGTGGTGGCATAGTGGCAAGATATCAGTCTAACCTTGGACAAGCTCATTGGACTACGATAAAGCATACTCAAGTACTTGAAAAGGGCCCGAGATTATAGTCTAGTTTACCAGACAGATAGTCTAATGCATTTGGGATATTCAGACTCAGATTTTTAAGCTGATCGTGATGAGAAGAAGTCTACCTCAGGCTATGTGTTCACCTTGGGAGGTGGAGTCGTATCTTGGCGGAGTGCA
Organism: Salvia rosmarinus; assembly: GCA_036937905.1. NCBI lineage: Eukaryota > Viridiplantae > Streptophyta > Magnoliopsida > Lamiales > Lamiaceae > Salvia > Salvia rosmarinus. Next base: position 44,517,281 of record CM072819.1, read on the forward strand.
AAGAAGTGGTGCATTGCAGACTCTACCATGGAAACTGAATATGTAGCCGCATCAGAGGCTGCTAAGGAGAAGGTATGACTCAAGAACTACCTCTTGGATATAGATGTGGTACCTCGTTTGTCCAAGATTATCACAGTGTCTGCGATAACTCTGGTGCAGTAGCAAACTCGAAGGAACCACAGAACCACAAGGCGACGAAACACATAGAGAGAAAGTACCATATCATACGAGAAATTGTACGACGAGGAGACGTGTTTATAGAGAAGATTGGTACTGTGGACAACCTAACTGACCCATTCAAGCCTGCCGCAAATAGTATACGACGAGCACGTTCGAGGACTTGTATTACGTAAGATGGCCCCCTACTTAGAAAGAAAACTTTTTTAGAAATGAGAAAAGCAAAGTGATGGTGTTGTTTGTAATAGCTAGTAGGGAGACACATTATATACTAAGGTAGTGTTTACTTTGCATGATTAGGTTAGATAGATAAAATTAATCTAGCTTAATCAAGTGTTTACTTTTAAGGATTAATATTTAAGGATATACTAAAGCCCGGGATTATTTTAATCCTTTGAATTATTCTTCATTAATTTTAATCCAACCAATATAGGTAGGATTAAAATAATCCTCCAAATAAAGAGAAAATTATTCATCCCAATTTTAATCTTTTACTAATCCTTTGTAGTAAACAAATGATTGATAGATAAAAATTATCTTATCACATATTTAATCCATCAAATAATCAATCCTTTAAAATATTAATCATGAAAAGTAAACACTCCCTAAAAGTTTACTTTAGTATAAGTGAAATGTTTTTGGATTTATTACTGAAAGAAAAATGGTTGAACTTGTATACAATGTTTCCTATTATCATTATTACAATCTTCTATCGGAATTGCTTATTTGATTGCATATGTTGTATCATTATCTCATATAAAAGTTAGATCATATTGTATGTAGAAGATCACAGAAGTCTGTATGATTGGTTAAGCTAGTTAGGATATAAAAATAATCACAACTGAGACAACTTGAGGACGAGTTGTCGGTATAGGCTGCAGTATAGATAAAAAGTAACTTGACTTGGTTGTTTGTCTATGCTGGTACATCCTGACTTATTGATATCACAGAGAGATGAGTTCTTCTATCTGACCTTCGTGAAGAACCTAGATCTCGGTGACTTTAAGTTGATCTAAACTTCGATAAGATTTTAGGTGAGTATGAATATTGACCATCACTTTGACTTGTTATGGATGAGAGATATATGAGATAACCCAATATTCTTCGCATCTTGGGTGATGACAGTTGTATGGCATGTTAGTTACATTTATCGAGTCATCGTATCATTTAGGATGATGGTGTCCCCTTAAAGAGCTCAAAAGATTTATTGTACTAAATCCTACAGGTTGAGTTAACTCAAGTACAATAATAAGATTGAGTGGTACTACTTAAGGAATTAAAGAGATTAATTATTTTAAGCAATCAGAGTGCTATAAATAATTAATGGACGTGTGATATCTTAAATACAAGGATTCGTAAGTCTAAGTACAAGCCCAACTCAACTTCGATAATAAAGGAGATCAGGTTCTATTATGAAGTGTATGTGCATAAAGATTATATTTTTATCGAATAATACGCATACTCATGGACTCTAATTGATATTGTCCCTCTATTATACATATGTTTTTAAAGTAATATGATCCAAAAGGAACGTAACTCTCGTCAAAATAGCATTATATTCGAGTTTGTCCCATCAATCTCTATTATGAAGTGTGGGTAAGTTAGCATTTATTCTCTAGTGAAATAAATAAATGTTTATGAATTACTTTATGTTATGGGTTGAAGATAAGATAATTGATTTATTTTATGCTCATTTGTATTCCTTGTATTTGATCCATAGACTAGCCCATCAAAACCTGTTACTGCAGCAAATTTTGTTTCCCTTATAAAAGTCACACTGAGATTCTATTCTGTTTTATGTATTATTTTAATAAATCTCTTATATTTAGATAGATATTATCTAATATTATTAGATATCAAAATATAATTATTATAGAAAATATTATCTTCAGGGATTAAAGATAATTATTGTATTTATTAGATATATAAGAGTTCTATCTAATTAGGATTTTAGGGAATGCATTATAAATATAAGGTAGGAGAAAATCAAATTATCATATTCCATACTGTGATTTTTGAAAATCACAAGAAGTAAATAGGAAGCGAAATTTTATAGTATTCTCCACAGATTAGGAGAATATGCATTCAAAAAATAGTACAGAAGATTAAAACTAGAATCCGTGATTGATCTACTGTCCTTGAAATTCGTAGATAAACACGAGAATACACTCATGTATTGTAATTAATTATATAAGAGCATACTAGAAATATAATCAATGTATAATAAGTTAAAGGGTAAATAACATTCTGCACTCCAACGTTTACGTCTTTTTATATCTGTGTCCCAACGTAATCATAATAACAAATTGAACCATAACCTTTGTATATTTTTAACATCTGTGTCTTGTGATCGGAATCGGGCCTAATTTGCCTATGTGGCACATTAATTTGGGCCTGATTTGATTATGTGGCACGCACGACGCCGTTTAACTCATTCTTGCATTAAAATCTAATTTTTGAACCCTAATCGTGCCCATTCTCAGAAATCCTCTTGCCATTTTGGAACCTTCTCACAATCCTCTCGCCATTCTTCAAGATGTCTGCAAATTCTTAGAATTCAAATGGAAAACCCTTCTGCAAGCATGGTCCTTACCATTTGATGACATCTTTTACGATTAAAAATCCGGACATGAGGTTTTGGGGATGCCCAAGCTACAATATGGTGAGTTTTTCTTTTTCTTTGTCACTTTAATTGGAGGGGTGTCGATTGTTTATGATTATATGCAATTGTATAGGATGATGGTTGTCGATTTTTTGTGTGGATGGAAGAACCATATGAAGGAAAGACAAGAGTTACTTTATTGAAGGTGATACGCAAATTACAATATGTGGAGGCAGAAAAACTGAAAATCGAGGAAGAAATGCAGATGATGAAGTTTGAGTTTGATTCATATATGTTAAAAATTCATGGTGAAAATAAGTTACTGAAGCAGGCGCTAAAGCGGACCAAGTTTAAAATGCGAGTTTGTAGCTTCATTGTTCTTTGGATTTTTAGCATGTTAGGTTTGTTGTGGTGGATAGGTGTAGGCAGCAATATTGTTCCCTAGTCTAAACAACTATATTTGCCAAATTAAGTTGATGATTTATAGTTTAAGATAGAAAGAGCACCCCTTAGTCATTCCCCCTACCCCCTAGCCACTTTGTTCTAGCATAAATCATAACATCAATTAAAAATACAAACTTTGAATATTATAATACCTGAGTTGTTCCGTCATGTTGAACATGTCAACTTTGAAGAAGTTTTGCTGTAGTTTGTTTCCTCAAGCTTCTCTTGCGCATTTTCAAATGGATTTCTTCTCTCACTTCTTCCCTTGTCTTGTCTGTTTTCGATTCCCTTTCTCAAGCTTGTCTTGTCTGTTTCCCGTCGTGTCTCTTCCAAATTAAGGTTCAACTAGTTTAAAATTTATTCCACATATGAATGTGATGTGGATTTCCAGCGTCATGTATGAGTAATTGGCCCAATTTCGATCATCGGGGCATTATTATAAACTCATTTGAAAGGTTGTGATTCAATTTATTATTATAATTACGTTGGGACACGGATGTAAAAAAACCGTAAACATTGGAATGCATAATGTTATTTAGCCTATATTAAATATACAAAATAAATAATCGGGGCACGAGTAAACTAAGAGGGTGTTTGTTGAGCTTATATGAAGCTGTTTTTGGGGAGCATATAAGCTCAACCAAACACCCTCTAAGTTTTCCCCTCAAAAATGACATTTGATTTTAGATTCTGCTTTGCTTCTCCAAAGGATTACACTGCTTTATTTTGTGATAATTTTACAATCAATCAATTAACCCCCTAATTTCAGTTCATATGTGTAGCTTAAACTGATAGAAGCAGAACAAGACGACGTTAGCAATGGCTGATGAGCTTGGGATAGAACAGCAGAAATCCCTACTGTCCATGTGCGACAAACGGAGTTTGCTCCAGTTGCTCCGAATAGCTTGATAAGCCCTACTTACAATGCAAAATGTAACATCGCCCCCTTCTCCAACTTGAGAGTTGAAAATAGAAACCAAACCTTATTGATAAATGTGGGTGATCAGAATCCGGCGGCAGTAGTCGGAATGTCCACCGGGAAGTTATCTACCTGGAAGCTCTTAACAAACCGCCGATTCCTAACTCATCGTTTATTCTCTACTGCTAAGTCTTTGAATGAGCACCAAATTCCCCCAATCGCCGACTCAATATTCAGCGACACCCATAAGTCGGGGTCCTACACACGGGGCGACTCCACCTTCTACTCCCTTATTCAACACCATGCCCATTCCGGTGATTTCAAGGCCTTGGAGATTATCTTCCAACGGATGAAGCGCGAGAACAGAGCCTTCTCCGAGAAGACTTTCATCCTAGTCTTCAAGGCTTACGGCAAAGCGCGTCTCCATCGTAAAGCTGTTGAATTGTTCCATAAAATGGCGGATGAGTACCGCTGCGTGCCAACTGTTAAGTCCTTCAACTCTCTTCTTAATGTCATTATTCAGCAGGGCTTGTATCGTGATGCTTTGGACTTCTATCACTATATTCTTAACAACAGAAAGCATATTTCTCCCAATGGTTTAACGTTTAATTTAGTCATCAAGTCGCTGTGTCGGTTGGGATTGGTTGGTAGGGCAGTAGATGTGTTCAGGGAAATGCCTGCTTTCGATTGTAAGCCCGATACGTATACTTACTGCACTCTCATGGATGGATTGTGCAAGGAGGATAGGATTGATGATGCTGTGGCTTTGTTGGATGAGATGCAAATAGAAGGGTGTGACCCAACTCCACCTACATTCAATGTCTTGATCAATGGACTTTGCAAGAAGGGTGATTTGGCTCGGGCGGCTAAGCTAATCGACAATATGTTCCTCAAAGGCTGTGTCCCGAATGAAGTTACTTACAACACGCTCATACACGGGTTGTGTCTCAAAGGGAAGCTAGACAAGGCTGTCAATCTCTTGAGCAGAATGTTGTTGAATAAACTCAAGCCAAATGACATCACTTATGGGACCATAATAAATGGACTTGTTAAGAAGGGACCAGCTGCTGATGCTTTGCACATGTTACTGGGAATGGAGGAAAGGGGGTACACGCCGAATGAGTATGCTTATTCAGCAATAATTAGTGGGTTGTTTAGAGAGGGGAAATCAGACGAGGCACTACAATTGTGGAGCAAGATGATAGAGAAAGGATGCAAACCAAATACAGTTGTGTATAGTGCTGTTATAGATGGTCTGTGTCAAGAAGGAAAGCCCCACGAAGCTGAAGAATTTTTTTCCCAAATGATTGATGTGGGTTGCTTGCCAAATGCACACACATACAGCTCCCTGATGAAGGGCTTCTTTCAGGTCGGAAACTGTGATAAGGCACTTCTTCTGTGGAAAGACATGGTTGAGAAGGATTACATGGATAATGAGGTTTGTTACAGCGTGCTTATTCATGGTTTCTGCAAGAATGGGAAGCTGGAAGATGCTTTGGTGGTATGGAAGCAGGTGCTTGCTAAAGGACTTACACCAGATGTTGTCGCTTATAGTTCCATGATTCATGGTCTCTGCAATGTTGGCTTAGTAGAACAGGGTTTGAGCTTATTTAATGAGATGTTATACAAAGCACCTGACTCCAAACCTGATGTAATCACCTACAATATAATCATCAATGCCTTGTGCAGACAGGGCAACATCTCCCAAGCAATGGACATATTGAATTGCATGTTAAATGAAGGCTGTGATCCTGATTCAGTTGCATGCAAATCTTTCTTGACAGCTCTGAGGGAAAAGCTTGATCCACCACTAGATGGTAGAGATTTTTTAGACGAGCTAGTTCTAAGGCTACAAAAACGTGACAGGATAATTGGAGCTTCTAACATTATACAAGTGATGCTTCAACATTTTCTTCAGCCAAAGGCCTCCACTTGGGACAAGGTAGTTCGAGGGATCTGTAAACCAAAGAGAATTGAAGCAGTCATTAACAAATGTTGGGATGAATTATTCTTGTGATGCCAACTCAACTTATTTTTGGTATGATTCGATGCTTCTGTAATATCGTTCGGACATGGTTTTCAGCTTCTTTTGTAAACTACTGATCTTTGGCTTCCTTAATCTCACTACCTTGATGGAAAAAACTGGAAATCTATGTTTTTGTGTGGGCTTTGGGCTGCTGAAAAACCTACTTGGCTTACTGATCTCTGTTTGATGTTTATTTTTCCGAACATTATACTGTATCTGCTTTTAGGTTCTGGAATCTTGGTCTTGGACCACTGAAAGACCTTGCCTCTATTAATTCCTATGTGTGTTTGGTTATTGAGAACATTTATGTTTATGAAGCAACTGTATTACCTATGAACTGTGTTGATGTTTATGTTCACATTTTAAATTCGTTCTTGGAGTAATTAATGCGTCCGCATCATGTAAAACAATAGTTTCACTTGTTGAGAAAAAGAAATTACTACATTTTCTCTATTTATTTAGTAATTTTATTTGAGGTTTTGTTTGTTAAACTAGTAGCATCTTAAGTAAAGTACTCAACCTCTAAAGCCAGTTCTTGTATTCTTACTTTTTCGTAGATTGTTCTAAATTGCGGGCGGTTGTTGTAGTCGAAAGAAAATCAAATTCATTGATCCTGGTTTCCAGGATTCTACTACACTTCCTTCAAATGTCTCAAAGATATGCTGTATCACAGTCAGTGTTACATGGGAGCAAAGCAGATACGGCCATTGGATGGGAACAACTATTTGAGGGCTTGAAATGGTGCTTTACACAAATATGGGTCGGAAACATCCATTGTGTCGGGTTTGCAGAAAAAAGTAACTCATCGCCTCGCCTGATATAAGGCATCTACAGTATTTACTTCTTTGGGTGAGCATGATTTATTATTTCATTTGTTTGAATTTCCATTCTCCTAATATATCCAAGAAACATTTTGCTGAGTGATTAGGAATAGATGTGTTCTCTTGAGAGAATTTAGCAGTACCTTTTTCTGATGTTGATCTGGTAACATACATTGTAGGAGATATGCTGCTTTCTGAATTGTGAAGCATTCCTAAGAGGGCATTGCAGTCAGGATTGTTTGTGTTGGTATCAAGATGTAAAGCTCCATTTCCAGCAACTGAGGTCAATGTTAAAACAGAATGTACAAGTAGTGTTCTGTGAAGTACAATCGTAGTCTAAGAGGGACGGAGACTCCCTTGATTGTATTTGAATTCTCACTTTTATGTTTTGATCCCTTTGGGCAAAGAGATGATAAGAAAGAAAGTTGAAGTGCGAGCAAGATTTGCTATATGTATAATATGTGAATAGATTTATTCTCTCAAGTTACACCATCATACAACACATCCAAACACAAATGCATTAAAAAAGAAACAAGAAATCCAAATGACACATGTATATGATTACTCAGACACTGACCTTGTATCTGTGGGTGATATCATCATTGCAGCATCCAACAACAAGGTAAGTAAAATATTTTGAACATACACCATACTTGATTATATCCTATAATCATAAAGCTTTTAAACATCTTTTGCACTTGGAGAACAAGTTAGTAATTTCAAAATCAGGACCCCTCTATATATTGTATCATCATCAATCGATAAATATCAATAATACTAGTATACAGATTTTGTCGACCCAAGCAGATATACTCCAATCTATACTAAACGCAAAAAGTCCATTTATTTCTGAAGCTGAATGAGGTCAAAATCCTTGTAAAATGTAGATAAACAGCAAGCTCTATCACTCATCAACATCATCTAGAGTTGTCAAGCTTTGTTCTTGAGGGGGTCCTGAGGTTCTTGGATATCCACCAAAATCACTTTTCCGAGGTTTCGCAAGTTCAACGAATACTTGTCTCTCGCCAAACAACTGAAAAAAAGAAGGAATAAATAAATAGATTCTTTATAAGTTGTTTTTGTCAATTAGCCAAATCAACTGTATGGTATGCAACCTGATAATCCATGCTTTCTAGAGCGAGCAATGCTGCTTCTTGTGAAGTGTATTGGATGAATGCAAATCCTTTTGACTTCTGTCTAGCTTTATCCGTGATAAGTCTAACTGCGAGTTGACATAGATAAAACAACCATAAACAAATTATATACAACTTATTAGAAGAACAAATGCAACCAAATCTACCTTCTGCTATCTGCCCATACTTCGAAAATTCCTTTAGTAGACGACTTTCACTTGCCGAAAAGGGTAGATCTGCATTCAAGTACAATTAGCAACCACAATAGTTCTAGGAAACTAGTAACAAGAATGAAGGGCAAAAGCTAGTTCTTTTGAAATATATGAAACAGTTCACTTTTGCTTAAGCAAACAGAAAATAATGAAAACCACTAGGAAGGGTGCAAAGAAAAAGGAGCACAAAGTCACTAACTAGATAGCAAAAGCCTGAAATTGCAGGTACTTGTTGCTTGTCCTGTCTACTCTCAATGACTTTCAAAGGATATAGAGCGTCACTCCCTCGGCTATGATCGGTACTTATGTAGACTATCGGTATTTTGGTAAATACATATTAATAAGCCGATCAGTAAAAAGACAAAAAGAAGCCTCAAATTGAAGGTAAAGTGAACACCACAATTTCCTTATAAAAGCTATACCAAGAAAAAGCTCTCAAACATGATAAGGAATTTATAGGCCTCTAAAATCCCTAAGATCTTAATAATGGACTCAAAACTTTTGCACTTCTACGGAGTTTGTGTCAAGAAAATTAGTTCTAAGCCTCATCTATTAAATCATTGAGAAAGTATTGCCTACATTTTATAATACGTCTCCAAATGAACTCATTCTAATGCCAGCTAGCCAAGATAGAGAAGCTAAATTAATAAAAATGTTATACTAGACCTTCTGAATTTTGATTCAAATGGCTTACTTTACAAGACTGGCAAGAAGTCATGTATTGACTGGTTGTGACATGAAATCACGCAAAGTTGCCAAAGTTCAAAACTAGCAGCCATTGTTGATTTGTTTCCTATAATTCTAACTTCTAAGTGAACTTAAGCACAAAGCCAACAGTTTGATACATACAACATGTCATATCTGTAAATATGGCGAGTGTTGGTATTTCTCCCGGTTTTAAGATCTACGAAATTGTTGGAAGTGAATGAGCAACTACAATAATCCCAAGTCTAGCATGAACCAAGGATTCATATTAACTGCAAAATAGCTATGCTAGCCTAAGCAGAAAAACTTATTTTGCAGCTCAAGTCCAAAACTTCTCCAATTCAAAAGCAACAAATATACAATAAAAAAAATAGCGTAGAACAAATGTAACACATAGAAGGTGGAGAAAAAGTCCATATTTGAGATGTTATGAGCAAGAGAAGAGAAGAATTGAGATAAATTATGTCGAGAAGTAAAATCAAAGGGATAGCGAAGTGAAATTACTTACTTTTGACGATAATTTTGCTGGCGAGAGGGAAATTCTCACAATGAATCTTTGAGTTTGGGAATTTATTAGTGAATGGAGTAGTAGAAGAAGAATAAGCAAGAAAGGAAACGGTGTTGGCCATTTCCTGCAAATTATTGGCTTCTTTGGTCTTTCACAACAATCAACCGACAGCTTTTATAGCACAAGAGCAAAGGGATAAATGAAAATTAGAGCCGGCAAAATTGGCCCGGCCCGATGGGCCGGCCCGGGGTACCCGGAATTGGAATCGGGTTGGGCAGTATAAAAGTGACCGAAAAATCGGGCTAAAAAGCCACCACATAGTCCATCAACTGACCGCTTTTAAATTTAAAAAGTCCGGGTTAACTGCCTAAAAAGTCATTCACATTTAAAGTTTAATATTTTACATTTGATGTTTGATGATATTTGAAACTTTAAATTTATCTTATTTACGTTGAAATTGATGTTAGACTTATTAGTAGACTTAATTTATTTTATTTACTTTGAAATTGATGCTATTAGACGTAATTTATTTTATTTACTTTGAAATTGATGCTATTAGACGTAATTTATTTTATTTACTTTGAAATTGATATTAGTAAATTTAATTTATTTATTGTTATCATATTTTTTTGAAATTAAAAATAATATTTTATTAAATTAAATATTGGGCGGGTTTGGCCGATGGCCCGATGGAGCGGGGCCAGGTGGGCTGGATACCATATTTTCAAGACGATAGCATTTCGGTAGCCACCGACCGATAAAACATCAAGCCCGATCGGTCGGGCCGGGCAGGGCCGGGCCAGGCCGACCCGCCCCTTTTGCCAGCTCTAATGAAAATCAATCGATTTAAACATTTCATTATATTCTATTTTTTCTATGCAAAAAAAAAAGAAAATGAACATTCACACAACCAAATACTAGAGTTTTATACTTCTACAAAAGGTTTTAGGCCCAAATTTATATTTTAAAATGTAATCCGGTATTTAAATCAAGTTTAATTTTTTAATATTCAAAATGTACTAAAGTATTTAAAATTCAATTTTTTTAAAGGATAGGACTTAGGTGTAGGTAGAGCTGACAAATGGATCCGACTAGAGTACCCAAGTTTGGGCTATGTTGAGTTTTAAAATTAGAGGTTCGAAAAAAATCGAGCCTAAACCTCAAAAAAAACTCGGGGGGATCGGACTTCAAGCCAAAAAGCCAATTGGGTAAACATATATTTTTATTTCCTACTAATTTTTCTTTCACTTAATTCTTTGGTTTTCTTCTTATATTTCTCTTTAATTCTCTTTTTAAGTTGTTTATTGTTTTATTTTGGATTATTTACTATTTTAGATTATAACTCCGGTGCTTTAATTTATTTTTCGTTGTAATAGCATATAATTTTGAACTTTTAATTTTGTTAGTGTTGATGTTAAATTACTAGTTTCTAAACTTAAGTTGTTATTTTATACAATTATTTATCTTCTTACAATTAAATATGTAAGTTTATAGGTTGAAAAAATTTAAAGGGGACTTGGCCAGTCCGCTTGGGTCTAAACTGAGCTTCATATTTAGCAGCCCAATTTGTTTTCGACCAAACCCGAAAAAATATAGAAATGCGATGGGCCAAGTCATACCAACTCGCTACTTTTTTTTTTGTCAATTAATACAGAAATTTAAAGACCGCGTCACGGTGGACTCGAACCCGAGACCTTTGGCTTCGGGCATTAACCACTCTACCACTAGGCCAACACACACACCCAAAAAATGCTTTTTTTGTCAGCGCCAAGGATCGAACTCGGTTCTCACAATCGTGAGAAAAAAACCTTACCCAACTCAACTAGACTACTCCTTCCCAACTTGCTACTTTTATCAACTCTAGATGTAGGTTGGGAAAAAAAAATTGCAGCTTTTCCAAGTAACTCGTGACCTTTTTAACATCTCTACATATCTTCCTTGTGATTGGTTTTAGTAATGATGACACAATTTTTCATAAACTTGAAATCAATCTAATAATTTTATCAAAAAGTTAAAATGTGGATATAAACAGCACTACTAGATCTTATGTTTACTTGCACTTCCCTAATCCTGCATGCGGCACCAAAAACCACTTGTTTATCTGGACAAAAAGGCCAAAAATATGAACCCAAAAACATAATTCTCAACAACTCGTATCATATATTCTACAAGATATATCTCATTTACATTTACTTGTTAATAATACACAAGAAAAGGGAGACCAAAATCACCCAACAAAACTGGCAACTCTGCCTCTCCCTCTGTTTCTCACAAGATGATGTCTAAATACAACACAATGTTATAATTTTTCCAAAAACAGTCACTACTCCTCTACAGTGATCTCCAATAAAGTTGTAAGCCTGGGTTTTCTATATCTCCTCAGAAGCAGAGACGAACACACAACACTTACAGATGACAGTGCCATGCACGCACCGGCCACCCACGGCGGCAGCTTGATTTTTAGAGAGGGAAAGAGAAGGCCAGCTGCGACTGGGATGGCAACAACGTTATATGCCATCGCAAACACATAATTCAGTCGAATCCGGTGCAACGTCTTCCTCGAAAGATCTATAGCAGTGATCACATCTTCCAAGCTGCTTCTCATCAGCACATAATCAGCTGCCTCTATTGCAATGTCTGTCCCCGCTCCTATCGCCATGCCCACATCTGCGGCCGCTAGAGCAGGAGAGTCGTTGATTCCATCACCCACCATCGCCACCAAGCTCCCGCCTTTCTGTAGTGACCGGACAACATCAGCTTTCCCAGCCGGCATCACTTCCGCCCTCACATCTGTGATCCCGACCTAAAACCAAACAGATACCATACGTGTCAATGAGTTTTAATGTAGTAGAGAAAATGCCAACAACAAAGTCTCTTATTAGGATGCATGGGGGGGACCACAACCAATTAGTGTTCATTAAGCCCTACTTAGGGTTTATTAATCCCCAACTAGGGTTTATTTAGTCTAATCAGAGTTTATGAGCCCTAATTAAGTGTGGTCCCCACGCGTCCTCACAGGAGACCATCTCAATGCCAACAACATGATAGCGACCTCTTTGGCGACCGCTTGAGCAGTTCTCCAGTTGTCACCGGTGACCATGACAGGAATGACGTCCATTTTCTTGAGGCCCTCTATGACGACGGCAGCTTCCCTCTTTAGTGGATCTGCTATCCCCAGGACACCGATTAGATCATTATCATAGGCCACGAGTATCCCCGTTTTGGCACTCTCTTCCAAGTCCACGGCAAACTTCTCCACGTGCTCCGCAACAGTGATGCCATTTTCAGCCATTAGCTTCCGGTTGCCAACCTTTTAAACAAATGCAACCTTAGACAAATTTCTTCTATGTATAATTTGAAATAAGAAACTCACCAAAATCTTTTTTCCATCAATAAAGCACTGCACACCATGTCCAGGCAAAGCAGAGAAATCAGTTACATCAAGAAGCCATTCGAAGGACTTGTTGTGACCATTCTTCGTATCTGAAACGCCATCGAAGAAATGAAAATGGCGTGCATATTCAAGTATAGCCTTGGCCAATGGGTGTTCGCTGCTAGACTGTGCCAAAGCAAAAGATAAGACGGACATTTAACTCGAGTTGTCAATGCTCAACTACTGCTACTACCCAGCAAAACTCAAATCTCAATGAATTTGTTCTCTAATATACACCAAGGTTTACGGCTATAATAGAAAGAGATCACCACTGGAAGAAAAAAAGAAACGAAAATAAAATGACATGATAAAAGACCAATTTTTCTTTTTCTTTTTCACCTCAGCTGAAGCTACTAATGTAAGGAATTCGCCACGATCCATTCCTGAGAAAACTTTTGCAGTTGTAACGGTCGCTTTCCCTTGGGTTAATGTCCCGGTCTTATCAAATATGACATACTTGATCTTTTGAGCCCTCTCCAGTGCGTCTCCTCCTTTTATCAGCACACCATTTTTAGCTCCCACTCCCGTTGCAACCATGATCGCAGTTGGGGTGGCCAACCCAAGTGCACATGGGCAAGCAATTACAACAACTGATATTGCAAACATAAGGGAAAAAACAAAATAATTGCCATTTTCTGGCAGCCACTTCTTAGGGTAGGCTCCAAGAACCCCAGCAAGATACCTGCACATACAAAAATTAAAAACTTTTTTTATTTCAACATTATTATTAATTGCCAACTATTCAAGAGAATTTATGGGAGAACCATATTAATCCTACCATCCTAGTAACGTTAAAAGTGCCAAAGTTATTACTGAAGGCACAAAGATGCTCGCAATCTGTATCAAACACCAATGCCCAATGTGAGGAAAGTGACTAGCTAGCTCCATTAAAACATCAATATGATAGATCAAGAAAGATAATACTCACAAAATCAGCGAACTTTTGAATGGGAGCTTTAGACATCTGTGCTGCCTCAACCAGGGATATAATTTGGCTTAAGACTGTGTTAGATCCCACTTTGTTGGCCTCTATGTGAAGCAAACCATGCAAGTTGATAGTACCCCCGATAACTGGCGAATCGATCTCTTTCAGAACTGGAGCAGATTCACCGGTGACCATACTCTCATTCACATAACTCGAACCCCATACTACAGAACCATCAGCAGGCACCTTTGTCCCTGGAAGTACCTTCAATATGTCACCAGGCTCAATCAATAAAGCATCAATTTCTCTTTCTCCTACAATTTTACCACCTGCAACGTTACAAGTCCCCATTCAGCCCGATCACATTAGCAGAAACACCATGCAGTCTTATGTCCGAAATATCATATGCTCCCCAATTTTTCCAGTGACAGAAAACTAGTAAAATTCAATAGAAATTTCATGTATAACAAACCTACCCATGTCTTTGATAAGCAATGTAGCAGTTGCAGGAGTGAGCTCGACAAGCTTTCTAATAGCATCTGATGTCTTCCCCTTGGCAAGACTTTCCAAGTACTTTCCAAGAAGTACGAAAGTTATCAGCATAGCACTTGTTTCAAAGTACCGTGGAGACCAGAACCCAGTCATTGCACCATAGAGTAATGCATATACGGAATAAAAGTATGAAGCTGAAGTTCCCAATGCAATCAGGACATCCATGTTTGTTGAACCATTTCTAAGTGCTCTGCCGGCTGCAACATAGAAACGCTTGCCGATAATAAATTGAACAACAGTTACCAAAACCAACTTCAGCCAATCACCCATTTGGAAGGGACCACAACGCCTAAGTAGTAAAGAATACAATAAAGGTATGCGTGGACAGACGACTCTCATGAAAAGAAGGGGAACCTGGAGCAAGTTGAACAGGAGTTAAAAGAAGTGTTTTTAATAAAATATGTGCAGATAGTGAAGATGTTATCTAGTCATTCAAGTTGTTAGGAGTGAAACCAATAAACTGTTTTAAATTAAACAATCAATTAAGTTCCATAAACCTCTATCTAAGTTGTGAAACAACCATCAATCAACTGCAGAAGTAATGGATAAATTTCTTCTATAGATAAAACCAGAAAACAGTAATAGCGTACGCTCTTGCATAATCTTTTTAAGAAGTGCTATAGAATACTCACGCTGAGAATAAAGCTAGCAGTAAACAGCCGAAACACGTTTGAAGACTCTTCTAGATCCTTAGAAGCCATTCTAGCATAAGGGTTCTTGACAAACAATTTTATTTTTCCAGAGCTGCCACTTTCAATCTCATCAACTAGTTTTCTGGAACCAAGAAGCTCAAGATCAAAATGAATCTCCAAATCTTGTGTTGTTTGATCAATAGAAAATCGCCTCACACCCTTTAAGTTGCAAAGTATTTCTTTTAACAACTGAACATCAGTTTCACTTGCAATTCCAGAAATCCCAAGCAAAAGTTTATCCTGCTCATTACTTTGTACAAACGAACCTTCAAAACCAGCATCTTCTATTGCATTGACTATATCTTCTTTGCTAATAAAACTTGGGTCATATTCAACCTCACCTAAAGAAGTAGCCAAGGCAACTACAGCCTTTTTCACACCTGGTAGGTTACTTAGAATCCCTTCCACAGAATTTACACAAGCCGCACATGTCATCCCTCCTATCGTAAACTGACCTAGTAAGGTCCGTCGTGGATGAGATCGGTTCACACTTGGATCTGGTAGAATTTCAGCCTCAAACCCAGCATCTTCTATTGCATTTATGATGTCTTCATCCTGAGACAAGAAACAGGATAAAAAGGGTCCAAGTACTAAACTGGAAAGAAGACTATAACGAACCGCAAAGAATTCAAGTGGAACCTCATGATAAGAAGCAAATACGCAAAATCATTACTTAATATTTGAAAAGCACTTGAACATAAATGTACTATCTAAAGCATTAAACGTAATTACCACTCAGTGATTAATTCGGCATTTCAGACAAGAGCTACCGAGAGTCAAGAAGATAATGGATACTGCACTCAAAATGGACTAGATTTGGATCAGCCAATTGGAGTGCAAAACAGATTATGTTTTGACAGCTAGTGAGTTGTACCAAGCACCTCAGATGATAAAACAATCAAAGTCATCTGAAAAAAGTACGGTACACCATTCTCAACTGCAAACCAACGTCATTATTAACTTCCTCCTACCGAGGGAAGCTGACTGCACAACTTTAAGTTCAAATTCAATATCAAATTAAAAGGCTACACCATTCTAATTAGCGGCAATATACAGTACATCTGGTCAACTCTTTAAGCCCCAAAAAAAAGAAAAGGTAACCAGATTCTGGTCATGAAAACTACCACAATTCGATTAACTCAACGACAGCTAATTACACCAATAATCAAGCAAAATCAATGATCCAGTAAGCCCCAACAAACAGCAGCAAAATCAGGAGAACCCAATCCTCCACAAACTTCAGCAAAAACCGATTGTAGAAGTGACAGCAAAACTATATCACATCACAAGCATACACATACAGAGGACATCGAATTCCAAGAAAGTTGAAAGAGAAAAATGAAAGAGTTGAACAGACCTTGAGCAGGGACGAATTGAACGAAACGTGGGCCTTGTTCTGCAGCAAGGCGACGGAGGCGGTGACGACGCCGTCGAGGCTCCTGAGCGCCGACTCCACAGAATTCGAGCAGGCCGCACACGTCATCCCAGTCACGCCCACCTGAATTCTGCGCAAGTTGTCAGAATCCTCATCGTCGTAGGCGCCCAACAACCTATCCTCCTCGCCGGCGTCGTCGCTCGAGCTCTTTCCGGCAACGGCAGTCAGCTGCAGGTCCCTCGTCCTCGGCGCCATTCCGAACCCCACCAAGGTGATTCAGAAAGAGATAAAAAATAGTAGTAGCTAGAAAAGTCGATTTATTTGTCAACTTATTAATGTAAGCATATGCACGAGGAGAAAGATCTGTGGTGAGAGTGGGGGAGGTAGAGCAGGAGGAGAGAGAAGAAGAGGAAGAGAGACAGCGAATTTGTAAGCAAGATAGGTGGAAGAGAGAGAAAATCTCGGTGAGCATACAGAAATAGCCTAGCCGATGAAATTAACGAACACTACTGCATTGATTTGGTAAGCTGGGCGAAAAAATCAGCACCTTCAAAAAATAGGCCAAATTTGTTTTTTACCTATTCCCAGATAAAAATTTGCCATTGGAGTCTTCAAAGGTTAAGAAGACAAGCCAAAGAGGTAATCCAATATATGATTGAAGCTGCCGATCTTGACACAATTTACGCGTGATAATAACAATCGTGAATTTCTTCTTGTTTTAGACAAAGAAAGGGTGAGGAGCTGAGATTTTGGTCCACATCATTGACCCAAAGATCCAATCTTTGCGTTCCCTATCCCAATTTTCCAAGTCTTGCACTTGAAATCCATTTCAGATTTTTGTTTCTTTCTTTTTCATTAATAAAGTTTCAAGCTTTCAATCGTAATATTAAAACCCTTTACTGTTTAGATGCAATTGACCAAGTCCAATCGTCTATGTTTTCCAAGGAGAGATATGTGTTTTCTTGCAAAGCAATATCAATGTACCAACTTTACATATTTGTATCTAAGCTCACTATATTTACATTTCTTGTTTTGTAATGGTTGTTGCGTAAAGGATGTCATTTTCTCGCTATTATCGATATGCAATTTCTTATAACTTTTAGGAAATGTGTTTGAGAGAAAAAATTACATACGTTTTGAGAAGACTCTTATCCACATCCTTTGTTTTTCTTGAAGTGTTCTATTTTGATTTTATTTTATCCTTCTTGTTTTCTAGTAGATGTTTTATTTTAAAATATAAGAGTAAAATTTTGATATTCTTCCTATTTTCCTGTTGATTAATATGGATTTTAATAGTTGATAATGTTTATTTATGTCTTATTTGATATTGAAAATCATGTTTATAAGGAGTATTGAATTAGTTTTGCTCATATATAAGAAATTATACTCGTAGGTATCTATTGCCCTTTTCACAGGAAAATTGAGGACTAATTAAGAAATTCAAATTCAATAGGATTGAAGTACATCTTGATAGGAGTCTGTGGACGCAAACGGTTCGTAAATCAAAGTTCAGGCGAGGGAGAACGATGCAAAATAAAAACACTACATGCGCAGCCAGCGGACGGAACCTCGGCTCGTAAGACCAAAATGGTTGTTTCCCATGACAAACCATGACTACAGAGACGGACAAGGCAACGGCCACAACCGCAGCCCAAATGCACCCAAATTTGATATTTCACGATTTTACATTTTTTCCTTGTATTTTTTAGCCCATTTAGGATTCCAGGGACCTTCTCCACTAATAAATGTCCATCTTAACATTATATCAGGGTCTTCATTCATCGTTTGTCATATTTTCTTATAGTTTAGTTTATTTTGGAACTTCCTGTAAGAATAAAGATTTATTCTTCAAGATTCAACTTCAAGTTCTTCATTTATATTCTTATTTTATTTATTTATTTTAATTATATTTTTCTTTATCTGTTCTTATTTAATATTCGTTATGAGTAGTTAATTTTCTATTGATTCTAGAGTTTATATTATTTATAAAACTTATGTGATTGATCTGTTTGGTTTATTTGTCTCTCAATTCATGATTTATGATTCTTGATGTTATTTTATACGTAGATAACTGGAAATTATTGATGGATGTTAGTTGTCTGATTAAATATCTAGTGGTTTTAAATGAGTAATCGAACTCAGAAATTCATAATACGATTAATTTAAAGACTTGACGATTTTAAAATCAATCATAGGAGAACAAATAGTGTTGAGCTATGTTGGGAAAATTGTCTTAATTGTGTGTTTTTGATTAGATCCCAAAATCTATTGATGATTCCCCTGCTGATGTAACATAGTGTTTCTCACATGTTAGAAAGTTAGTTTTTTACTTACAGGTTTCAACAGAAGAACTACAAGTTTGGACAGGCTCAATACTAAAAGAGTTCAAGCAATACTGAAGTCAGTCGTACTGAAAGAAGTTTCAGTACCAGCGCAACTGAAGAGAAGCACTACTGAAGATCACAGACTGAAAATTGAAGACTGAAGTCAAGCAGACTAAAGAATGAAGTACAACGATATTGATGAATAGTGCTACTGAAGAGTGAAGTCAAAGACTGAATACTAAAATCGGAAGACTTGAGACTTTGCCATTGAAAATAAAGGAGTCAAGAATATGACTAAGTGTCATACCAGCAGCTAAAAAGTTGAAACTACTGAGATCTACGTGAAGTTGAAGCATCAAACTGACTCAGGGTCATCAAACTAATAAAAGACAGAGTCTAGTGTGCTAATAAAACTCGGAGCAAACTCGACTGATACGACCTAAAGTCAATGTACTGAAAAGACACGGAGTCAACCCAACTGAAGAAATACAGAGTTATTTAAATCTTGAGTGTTTGACTTACCACGTGTCGTAGCATATCTGCAGAAGATCCTGACATACCAGAACTACTGTTCAGAGTTGCAGAGCTACAATGTACAATAATTCAGATGCTAACATCAATGTACGAGTACTCAAACAGACAAATTTCAAATGACAAATGAAATGGAGGTGATTGGTCCTGCATCCAACAACATTGTTCATTGTTCATTCTATAAATACGTACAGAATCCAACCTTTGAAGGTTACCGAAACACTATACATTAAAGCATTCAAAAGTATTCAGAGCTTATTTCTCAAAGAACAAACACTCAACGATTTTGAAGAAGGAAATATCAAAGTGTTATTAGTAAATCCTCAAAGCTCAAATATATTTATTAGCTCAAGATTTCAGTATATACTTTCATATATTCTAGGATACATTCTTGTACTCTCTCAAGCCTAGAAATATTGAGTTGTCGCATGTGACAATTCAAACTTTAGGTGGAAAACCCTATACTCAAAACCCTCAGTTTAAGTAGAAGTTGAGCAAGTAAGTAACGAAGTATTTGTTGGTGAAAATTTGGTTCTCTTACACTTGTAAGCAAGAAGTTAGGTCGATTGCACCCGTAAGCAGTCAGATGTTCCCTAGCACCAGTAAGCGTAGGAAGGAATGCCAAGTTAGGCGGGATACAAAAAAGGCTAAAGTCTATATCTAAGTTTACTCTTGAACTCGTAAACAATACATAATCTCAAGTAGTGGATTGATTGTGTAATTAGTCCGTGGATGTAGGAGCTGATATCTCTGAACTACGTAAAAACTAAGCGTTCTTTACTTTCAGCATCGTCTATACTTTATAAATTATTGAACTGAACATCATCAGCATATGCAGTACAACATATTATTTTGAAATATTCTATCAGTATCGGTTTGATACTAAAGAGATAAATTGAAAA
Source organism: Salvia rosmarinus (assembly GCA_036937905.1). Classification (NCBI taxonomy): domain Eukaryota; kingdom Viridiplantae; phylum Streptophyta; class Magnoliopsida; order Lamiales; family Lamiaceae; genus Salvia; species Salvia rosmarinus. Next base: position 44,537,562 of record CM072819.1, read on the forward strand.
CTGACTAGCCAATCTTTGACTAAGTTTTTCTTTAATAGTTTTGGTTTTCAGTAAAGGCAAAAACGCAACCACCATATTCCGCACCCACATCAGTTATCAGTCTAATTGACTAGCTGATCCAACAGTCAATATATTTGCTAACTGATATCACTCTGTACAAGACTCTCTGTACCTGAACTGATCAGGAGTACTGACATCAGTATTGAACTGACTTTAGTTAACCGGCATTTATTGATCAAGTAGAAGGTACAATCTTGTTTTAAACGAAAAAAATTCAATTTACCTTAAGTAGTGTATTTTCCATCCCTCATCCATACACCAGTACGAATCCCCGAGAACCATCGATTTATTTAGAGTTTTTATATATTCTTGAGACCTATCACATATAAGACTTATATTAATTTATTATCACAAGCTGCTCGGGAGATAGAATGTGATTATTTACGTGATTCTTCATCTGTATTGATTTAAAATTGGTTAATATGATTATAGATTGATTGTGTGATTTTCTATTAAATTAATAAATTCCCTAGGATCAATATTTTATTTTTGATATTTTCCAGACTATGTTATTTTTGTGTCTTTGTTTTTTATTTTTAATGATAATAAAATCTCTTCTTATTTGTTTAGCCTGAATAACTGTGAAACGTCTATCCCGTGTCTATTACTTGTTGTGTTTTCGTATTTTCAGTCCATGTAGATATGATACTCTGCTTGCTAGCTGACTATAGTAGATCTGCGGTATTTTATTGCTAGAATTTTAGTGATCACCTAATTCAATATTTTTAAAATTTGATAATTAGTTGTATGTATGCATTTATCATAGTAATTAATAATATTACAAAGATAAATTTCTCTATTTCCTTTATATGTACAATTTGATGACTGAAAACATTTAAAAAAAAGAGTATCATTTCAACCTCGTAACATATTCTTCACTCAGATACATAGATATTTGGCCTTATGAATACTCACTTCTCACTAAATTGTTCCGTGTATATACATATATATATATATATATATATATGGATCAAATAGTACTCGAGCCTGAGGTAGTATGTAATACTCGATTTCATTCACTCATCTCATAGATCATATGGTGGAGATTTTTTTTCGGATTTTTTAAGCTTAATTTCGTTGATTTCGTTACAATAAAGGTAGATTAATAATTTGATTTATTATTTAATTGTGAAAAATAAACCATGCATTTAGTTGAATTAAACAATGCATTTAAATGAACACAAAATACATGCAGTTGAACACAATAATAGATGTAGGTTTGAAGTGCGCGCCCAGCGTATGCTCCCACGCTTGTTGGCCAAAAATGCAACTTTACGTTTTGTAAGATACATGAACATGTTTTATTAAATGCATGAACATATTTTATTAAATGCATGAACATATTTTTTTAAATACATATTTATATTTCGTGCCAATATACAGTTTTATATTTTTCGACAACAAATCTCTCATTCATCCTTCTTCGTCAATTATGTCGCCTATTTTCCCGATTAATCGGCGAATTTCACCGTGAACCACTGACAAAGCTACCATCTCTCTTGATTCTTCAATCCTCTATCAATTTCATCTTCTATTTTTTATCAAATTTGTTCTCAAATTTTTTTCTTCTTTTTTTCTTTCAAAATCTGTTGTTTTTTTGTTGTTCATATGTATTATTGTTGTTGTCCTTCGTCGTCGCTGCTGCCATTGTAAAAAAAAATGGAAGAAGATAGGAGGAGAAGAGAAGAAGAATGAGGCTGATTTGTTTTCTTTTAATTTTGTACCTTGCGGAATAAAAAAAATAAGCTACCATGTCAGCTTGTGGTGCGGCCATATGTTCAAAATGTACAGTCTAGATTGGGTACTACATACTATTTGTGGACTGGGTACTATAGGAATCTAACCATATATATAGAGGTTGGTTATTGTGAGAAAGCTCCTTATTGTAGGAAATATGAATAATAGCACATCTTTCATATTTATGTAGCACAATCAGAATTACTATGTTGCATATATTAGTTTAGTACATATTTCTTCCCTTCGTAACACATATGCTAAATATATTAGTTTAACACATCTTTCATTGAAGCGTAGCATAATAAGAGTTCTGGTGTTGCACAGTAATCCGTGTAGCATATAAAACACAAAATTATAGCACAACCGAAAATTAAATGTCAACCATTGATCCAGCAAATCAAAGGCCCAGATTCATTCATATTTACTATCAAATTATCATTTCCTACATGAACCATCTCCTATATATATAGTGTTAAATGCTGCATTTAGTAATAGAATTTGAGGCCGTAAAGTTTCAGTCTCAATCGAGTGGGGACAAGTAAAATTTGATTTTGGAAGATGTCCGAATACCTAACCATTATCAATATTGAATACTGACTACATTGCATGTATTGTTTCTATTTCCCACAAAGAGAAAAAAAAAAATCTTAAATAAACTCAAAATAATTAAATGGAGAATACTACTTTGTCATTAGAAATATGACTTGGTTCCCACTAGGGATGTCAATGGGTGTGTTTTACCCGAATCAGAACCAGTAAATAAGTAATGGTTCTGGTTCTGGATCTGACCCATTAGACACTGGATTCAGACCGGACCAGGACCATCAACTATGGGTCTTAAGCGGTCCGGATCTCAGCGGGTCTGGAACCAGAACCAGACCAGAACCGGACAAGAACCAGAACTAGAACTGAAATCTTTACTCTATAATTTAATGTGTTATGAGTGGTTTTGAATCGCTATGGATAAACTAGCTCATTGACAAGCCTATTTAAACTTAGGCTTGTCAATAGACGGGTTTTACTCAGACCAGAACCAATAAATAAGTATTGATTCTGGTTCTGGTTCTGGAACCAGAACCAGATCCGGACCGAATCGGACCATCAAACTATGGATCTAAACGGTCCGGATCTAAAGCGGGTCTGGAACCGAAATCGAAACCAGAATCGCTGCTTTAAAATTTAATAAATTTTGAACAGTTCCGGATCGGTTCGAATAAAACTCACCCATTGACATCCCTAGTTCCCACTAGTTAAAAGGTAGCAAATGCTGGAGATATTTTTATAATTTTCCTAACTATTTATTACCTAGGGGCAATAATACCCCACGAGCTTAGCTCAGTTGGTTAAGAGCTAGTAGATTTGAAACAAGGACCAAAGATTGATTCCTAGCAGCCGTAATGTAAGAGTTTTCACACTCTTTAGGGTGGCTCCTTGTGAGCACTAGACAAAGTTTTTATAATTTCTTAACCGTTGAGTTACCGTGATTTACTCTCTCACATTCTTATGCAGCTGGGGTATAGGGGCTACCGGGGAGCAGAGCTTCCCCTTTTGGAACCATAATGCAATACTATTGATGTGTGAGCCCACTTATACTTTTAAGCCTAAGTGGATTGTTGCTGGAAAATGCTCATCTATCTAAGTTTCTCTATTTTACCTAAGAATAAAGACCATCTAACTTTATTAATACAGATAAGATCCAATAATGCAGCCAAAGATGAGAAGCGATGGACTTAGGAAGGGACTAGTATACGAGTTGAACATTCGTGCAAATATATGTCGTACATATGTTCATTTAAGCATAAAATAAATTGATGTGGAGTTGATCCTCACCAACATGCTCCAATAATAAGAATACATTCATCTATCGCAGACGATTAGACAGGAACATGAAATTTACCAAATATACATCAAAAGTAACGACAGGTTTCACATAAATTTTTTTTAAAAAAAGAAGTAGAATGTGTTCATCTAATATCTACCAACATCTTAAGATCTGATCGAGAAATGATTCTAAAAAATTTCAAGTTGATTGTTGGAAATAATCAAATTTTACTCAAAATTATAATTTTTACACGACTATTACATTATTGTGATTATATTTTATACTCTTAAATTTATAATTACCAATCAATCACATTTGCATAATTATATATTTATATTGTCATTTTAGTTAATTTTAGTCCATTAACATAATTTATGGAATATGCACCAATTGGTCCATTAAAAAAATACAATTATGTAGAATAAATCAATTTCTACACCGAAAAAATTATAACAAAAATATTCCAGTATGTAGAGGAGTTTTATTGCGGACTACAATCTTTCGTTGATGTCCTACTTCTTATCATTTCATCAAAATACTTTGGTATTGATATTCTTAAAACATATCATCATTTCAATTGTGCTAACAATTATCATTATAATATTTATAAATTTTAAATATTTAATAAATATATTACTCATAGCAGTAGTTCTAAGTAATTCAAGTTTTCTCGAATTTCTTTTAAAATATTATTTATATAAATATACTGACAAACACACACATATAAATAATTAAATTCTAAAAATTTTGCCTAGATCATTTCACTACTAGTATGTACTTTACAAATTTTGATAATAGTTTTAACTATACATTCTTGCATGGTTCGAAAATCTTGATATACGACAATGATGTCAATCTCAATATCGAGCACAATTAAGTATTTAAAATTTGTAATGGTGTTTATTTGTTATCGAAAAATTGATTTGGTAATTGTAGAAAGTTTTTCATTTCAGCAAATTCAGGAATTAGTAATAATATTTTTATATATTGTAACTTTGAAACTAATTATAATTATAATTTTTTCCTTCTTCTTGAAATAATTATATTTTCTTATTATAATTTAAAATTTAAAAATATTAATCTATGTCCTAATTTTATTTAATCAAATCTTATGGAAACAGTTTTAAAGTATGGTTTCGATTAAAACTATATAAGAATCCAATATATTAGTTCAAGAAAAACAATATTTTAACAATTTAGCTATTATAAATTAATCTTTTATTATCAATTAATCAATCATAAACTATGGTACTATTTGCCTTTAAATATAACTTTAAATTAAAAAAATATAGAATGTCCCCCGTGCATCGAACGGTTGGTTGCTTAATTTCAGAAGTGGTGATGGATTTATGAGTAGGCAACAAACGTCTGGGCCCAAATAATATTAAACCCCAAGATTGTGACGGCCCAATTTCATAGTAAACGGCCCATTGATGAGTTGCTTATCCAAACAAATCGAGTCCTTCACCACAGCCACTGTGTGACTGTGTGTGTGTGGGATCAGACAGCTTCCATGGCGTCTTCCTTTTCATTGGTTCACTCTGCCACCTTACTTAAGCATTCTATTTTGCGCCGCCGTAGCAGAATCCTAGCTTTTTCTCTCCACCTATCGCCTTTATCCACCTCCTCCGCCGCTTTTTCTTCCGATATACTTCACGCGCATAAGAAGTCGAGGCAACCCGTTGCTGCCGCGCTTCTCGAACTCGGCGGCGTGAAAATTTATAGGGATGGTAAACTTCTCACCTTACATTTTCTCTTTCACAGGCACCGCAATCTCAGCTTCCATTTTTTAATACTTGCAATGATTGACTAATGAGGATGGTATTTATTATTGGTAGCAGAGTATAAGATTATTCTACGGAATCCTATCGACTATGCGAACTAGCGATTTCAGCATTGTTATGTTATTATTCGATGGTGCTGATTAGACTTATAATCGTGCAGAAATCGTGAAGGATGATCCGACGAACAATGTTCCTGATTCCATTTTCTCAAAGCTTGGATTGCAGCTGCATAGGAGGAATAATCATCCCCTCGGCATACTCAAGAATGCAATCTTCGATTACTTTGATACCAACTACCCAAACAAATTTGCCAAGTTCGACAATTTATGTCCTATAGTCTCTGTGAAAGCGGTAGGTTGGTTTCTTAATTGAGAGATTTCAAGTTTCTATCTCTGTTTTAACTACCCCATCATGTCCTTTGATGCACATATGCTCATATTCTTGCTTTCTTTGTTGGATGATTGTTGATGCTAATCCTGTGCTTAAATATTAACTACTTTGAGAAGGGTGAGTTTAATGCTCTTAGCAAACTTTGTTGGCAAGGAATTTATTATGAGGTGCGTCCAACGATATAGTTTCATGTGCTTCCCTACAAGATCAACTAAAAATTTAGGCCTAAATGTTGATGATCAGTTACGACCACAAATAAAAAATATCAAATTTTCCAAATACATTACTATGAGGTTGGATTAAAAACGTGCAAATTGTAATTGTTGGAAAAATATGATTAGTTGTTGTCACATATCTATAGCAAACTTGAGGGACTGATTTTGATGGGTAACTGGATCTGAGTTGCCAGATTGGACAATTAAAGTGTTCCCTTAGATACTGAATGATTCACTTGAAATGTAGACACAAGATCCGAATCTTTTTGTTAGTTGGACCTTAACTTGTTAACCTTACCTCAAGGGCTTATTCAAACAACCTAGTGGAAAAAACTAAAAGTAATTCTCTATATCAAGACAATAGCTTTGGTTTCTCTAAGATATTGGCAGATAATTCACCATCTTGATGGTCATACAGCCTGCCGCAAAAATGTTGTGTCTGATGCAATCAGACTTTTTCCTTCACGAATCCTGTTTGGTGTATCTAAAGGATGCATTATTGTGTACTTGCAGAACTTTGATGATGTGTTGGTGCCCGCTGATCATATAAGCAGGAGTTACAATGACACATATTACGTAGATTCGCAAACTGTCTTGAGGTGCCATACAAGTGCACATCAAGCTGAGTTACTGCGGGAAGGGAACACTCATTTCCTTGTCATAGGAGATGTTTACCGCAGAGACTCAATAGACGCTACCCACTATCCCGTGTTCCATCAGGTTGGCATTTGTGGATAACTTGCGACTCTGGCATCCGGTACAGTAGTAAATATGCTGTTTTTTTGTTTAACATTCAGATGGAAGGTGTACGGGTTTTTAATCCAGCTGACTGGGAGGGGTCTGGTAAAGATGCCACACTATTTGCAGCTGAGGATCTTAAGAAATGCCTTGAGGGTTTGGCACGCCATTTATTTGGTACAGTTTGAAATAAGTCCTCCATCTTCATTTCTCAAGAAAAGAGATCATGACCCTTGTTAGTTTGTTCATGCAAAAATATCTAGAATTAGGGGAGTTTGTGAGACTGTTTGGGTCAAGATCCGTAAGACAGAACCCATACTCAGCTCCTAACACAATTAAACACTAATAAAATTACAAATATGCCACCGGATATTGTGTTGGATCCAGATATTAGTACGTTCTTATAGATCTTTACCCATAAGACAGTCTCACACGAGATTTTGTGTTTAGAATTTGATTCATCCACCACGTTGAAAGACAGTTATTGTTGATTCTTGCATATAAAACAGCTCTCGCTGTAATGAAGAGGAAATTTACGTGAAGGATCTTGTTGTCATGTGCATGTGAAACATTTTTCTGTATGGACAGATGTGTTCACTGTCTTTAGCTGTGAGGGATACAGAGTTGAATGCAAAGTGTTGTTGGGTGATATTCCTTCATGTCTTTGGAAAATAGTGTGTTAGATCACAGTTCTTGACTGATAAATAGATTTTGGTGCACCAACCAACATAATTTCCTCAAAGTGGAAACTTAAACACACTGATGGGTTGCTGAGTCATTTGATCAATGAATTATCCCAGCCATTGATCTTGGAGATTTTTCAGGCAGCGTGGAAATGCGTTGGGTTGACACATATTTTCCCTTCACTGATCCTTCATTTGAACTGGAAATATACTTTCAGGTATTCTTTTCTCTGTATTTAAAATATTGATAGAAAACATTTTAAGGGCTGTCACTGATAAGACAAATTATTGCTACTTCTTGTCTGTAAAACATAATTAGAGACTTTGTCTTGTTTGCTTTTTGGCAATTATAGATATGAATCAGTTCTCCTGTGTGGTTGCTTTATAATGAATTTCTACTGATTTTGTTTAAAGTATTTAAGGAAAAATGGCTGGAAGTGTTGGGGTGTGGAGTGATGGAGCAAGACATATTGAGGAGAAATGGAAGGACTGACAATGTTGCTTGGGCTTTTGGGCTTGGACTTGAGCGCTTAGCTATGGTTTTATTTGATATTCCAGATATCCGCCTTTTCTGGACTACTGATGAGCGGTTTACTTCACAAGTATAGATAATCTCTTAAATACTTTTCGCCTGTTTTTTTATTGAATCTCAAATACTTTAAAGCTCTGTTTCTTATTCTGTAGTTCTCCAAAGGCCAGCTTGGTGTTAAATTTAAACCATTTTCAAAGGTACGCCTTGGGCATTACTAAAACATATTTATACACCACTTCTTACAACGATTCAAAAGTTTATACACAACTCTCTTTTTATTGGCTACGAATTTTGCAGTTTCCTCCATGTTATAAGGATATGAGTTTCTGGATCAGTGATTCATTTACTGAAAACAACCTATGTGAAGTTGTTAGAGGTATTGCTGGAGATCTCGTAGAGGAGGTATGTTCAGTTATATTTTGATCCAAATACCGGTTTAGAAGAACTTTAGTTAAAGACATGTAAGTGTAGTAACAAGAGGTCATGTTTGAGATTGTCAACTACTAATTGGCATTGGTTTGGTGTGAAATTGTGATTAATTATGCACTTTCAAACCGTTTCAGCAAATCCTGCTAACTTTGTCAAAAAATGTGACACTCAGGGAGATTTTGCACTTAAAGGGTTGAGATGTTAAAGTTGATTACTAAGCATGGTTCCTAATCAAACAATCCTATGTATTAAGAGGCTGTTAATGTTGTAAACTCCATGTTTCCTTAAGCCCAACCTGTTATACCCTGTTGAGTACTTTTTTAGTTTCTTGAGAAGCAGCAAAATGCTCCAAACGTATATTGATGAGGTGATATTGAGCATATCTATTTTTGGCAGGTTAAATTGATCGACAATTTCACCAACAAGAAAGGAATGACAAGTCATTGTTACAGGATAGCTTATAGGTCAATGGAACGGTCACTTACTGATGAGGAGATCAACGATTTACAGGTATGGTAACATTTTGTTTAAAATATTCAACAATGTCATTGGCTACTGAAAATTGTTGTTGCGAGTGAAAAATGTGATGCAGTGGAAAGTGCGGGAGCAAGTGGAGACCAAGTTGAAAGTTGTTCTTAGATGAGTATTTTGTTTTGTGTAATGCAATTCATTTATTTTGGGCGGACAGATTCAGCTATACAAGGTTATGAAATTTCATGTAATTCATATGTTAAATAGCATTTGTGCTACAAGCTGCTCTACTAAAATCCTCTCAAAAGGGTTTTGTTTTAATCTTATGAGAAATATTTGCAGCAGACTGGTTATCGAGTAGAAGATTTGATTTTGAGCAGTATGCAACTATTTTCTTGTGAAGATTTTTGAGTTATATGCAAGTTGCAAGTTGCAGCTCAAATTGAATTGATTTTGTAACATTTCAGCTCTCTCTCAAGTCTTAGTCGAAAACTTGCTGATCTCCAAGAAGCATTCTCAGAAACACAAACAATTTTTGTGATGAAAACTTTGAAGATAAGCAGCATCTGGTCTTTCTGTCACAAATTTCATGTTCATCCCCATATGAGAGCATCTGCCAACTTGACTCACTACGAGCTTCAACAACCAAACTGAACTCATCGACCACAGTATCAAATGCTTCGTCGCAGGACAGTAAAGTAGGTAGGTAGGTATTTAACCTGGCGACACGGTGGAGCTCCGAGCAGCTCTTCCATAGTAGCCAATTGATGTTGCAGGAAGCTGTAGATGGCTTCGGTTGTCATGTCAACTCCAAAATCAAACTCACACAACATTTATCACATAACCTAGAAGATGCACCTTTGGGCCAAACCTACTGGACGAAGCAACAAATTTGGTTTACAGGAACTAATTGAAGGAAACCAACCTGCTGAGACATTATCTTCTTCACATCTTCCTCGATCTGATTCTGAATATGCTTCAACTTAGGCCTTATGCAATGTTAATTAGTGATGAGCCGATAATTTTCTTCATACCCCAAAAGCACAATCATAATCGTTCATGCGGCAGAAATACTTCCATGACTTCCTTGCTCTGACAATATCTGCATCAGAAGCGGAGCAGTTCAAGAAATAAAGGTTCACTGCCTTGTAGCAAAATGAGATTAGTGGTCGTTTTCTCCACTTTCATGGCGGCCGCTGGTTATCCAGTCTACTAAAAGCAAGCTCGACTCGTTTACGACTCTGAAATTCTGTGTTTGAGAATATCTAGCAGTTGAAAAGCAAGTTACTGGATCTTCCCCAATGCTGGCCTACTGAGAATATCCACCATTAACGCGGTTCAAACACAGCTCAAACAAAGCACAACTGCAGAAACTAATCTGATGGCTGTAACCAGTTGTTCAGAACATTTGGACCCAATAGACTTGTAAAAAGCATCACAGTGAATTGACATATGATCATATATTTTTTAGGAAATTGAAAATCAGAGATAAAGAAGCGAGAGAGAAAGTAGTGCACCTTTGTGGAAGATTGAGTGGTCAAAACTGCATTACAGCCATCCGCCACCGTAACATCAAAAGCAGTTGAGTCCTCCTACATTCAAAACCACTTGGCATATTGATTGGAATGGACTTAAGAAGAAACGAAAGAGATTGAGAGAGAGAGAGAGAGAGAGAGAGAGGAAATATACAGAGACGATGCCGCCGCCGCCGCCGTAGGTGATGGTGTAAATCCGGACAGCATCGGTTTGGGAGGATCCCAACTGAATGATAAGATGCGATTTTTGAAGAGCGTGTGAAAATTCAATCCAATATTTTGAAAAAGTGACCCATTTTGGGGACGACTTCCTTCTACCCTCTCCACAATCAACTTTCTTCATTCTCTCTCCCTCAACTGGATTACAAATTTCAAACGCAGATTATGAAAGTAGAAAGAGAAGCACATAGCCTTGAAAAACCCACATCTACAACAATAAATTATTCGCGACCCGCCATTATTTTTGTTATCTTAACTATTTGAGTTTCAAGTTTTGTTGTTCTTCGAAATATCCCAAGAACATCTGTCATTTGCACAAAACATGCTAGGAATACTCCAAGAATTTGCAGGTGGTAGTTATTAAAAGAAAATGTGTAGCAAATGCATACGAAAAGGACAAAATTCAGATGAAATAACAACAATTTAACCCTTTTTTCCACAGGTTTTGTGATCTGCAAACTGTAGCAATAAAGTGGAGGGGACAAGTTATGAGGAAATAAGTGCACTAGCTAGATTAATAAAGGGGCTTAGAACAGAATCTAAGCAATCTCGATTTCGGATATAATATTATAACGCCACCAATCTACATTTTCTTTCTATCTTACAAGAAAACTCTACATTAACAAATTCCTCTCTATAAATACAGTAAATCAGAATCTGCACTGCAAAAATGAGCCCATTATACAATGTGTATCTAGACAAGGGGCCATGGCAACTAGGCTTCATCAGAGCTATCAGGATGATCTGATATTGTCCCTTCTGAAGATATGTCCTCCCCCTCCCCGTCGGGCTGCTGCGAATCTTCTGAATGTATTTTGCTGGAATCTCCACTTCCTGCAGGCTCTTCCGGACCAGGTGATCCCTCTTTTGCTTTCTGTTCCACACCTGCAACTGGAGGATCTGATTCTTCTTCATTAACAACAGCATCTACCTCGGGTTCCATGCTGTCGGTTTGTGTGCCAGGACGCAGGCTAGCAACCAATTCAAGAACTTCAGGACAAGGTGATAGTCCTGCAAAATAAGTTTTGGGAGGTATTGGTGCAGATGAAGATGGCTGACTTGTTTCCATGTTGAGACCAGGGACCTCACTCATGGTGAAACCCGAACCTGAAGTCTCTGATGTTGCCTGCAGGGTAATGCTGCTGTAGAGGTCGAGCCAACGTCTTCTCTACGGCTGTGTGCCTTCTTCTTCTTATTTTTCTTCTTCTTCAAGCCGTGCAAAGGATCCATAGGCTTAGGTGGAGGTGGTCCAGGGACAAGAAATGGAGGAATCTGGGATGAGCCTTCACCATATAACACGCGGACAGATTGTGCTATTGCTGATAAAGTAGGAGGTAACTCAGGCTCTGGTGATTTACCAGGAGCATTTACTGCTTCTCGAAGCCAATGAGGAAGTTTCCCTTTCGGAGATGACTTGGAAAGGTTTTGAATGTTGTTATGATCAAGAAGTGGATTAGAACATCCGGGCTCAGTGCTTCCTGCATTAGTAAGGCCAGGCACTATGCCCAAAGCAGCTGCATCCCTTTGCTTCAGCCTTTGCTGCAATGCAAGAGAATCCAAGCAACTAGCGCCTAGTGAGTTTAGCAGAAATGGTGACTCCATAGGGGCATTGGAGGAGCCAAATGGTCTTTCCATGTTTCCTGCAAAAAATTCCCAGGGAAACATGGCCGGAAACTTATCACTAGGCCAATTCACAAGAGGTGCATCAGATGGTTCCAAATGTGGTGCAGCAGTGGATGATGGACCGGCAAGGCCCAATCTCATGTCTGTTAGGTGTGATTGGAACTTCATTGAACCATTAAATTTTGTACCGTGCAATGCCCGTGCTACCATTCCATTGGAGCAAGCCCCGTGCAGTGCCCGTGCCATCATTGCATCAGAAATTCCAGAGAGCAGAGGTTTAGAAGACTTGGGAGGTACTGGCGGCTTCGGCGGCCCATCCAGGATCTTCAGTTGTTCTTCTTCCCACCTTGCTGCCAAATCCTCAGCTGTTTTGTACTTGGAAAACCTCAACCTTGGATCCTGTATCATAGCCTCCCAATTGCCCCTTCCATGCCTACGAACGCCTATCCAAAGATAATCAAGCTCATCCTCGGACCAGATATCTGACTTAGAATTCTTTTTCAGCAGGTTGTTCGATCCACCTCCAGTTCTCAGGATGATGTTTTCTAGAACCTTCCTATGGTTTTCAGGAAAAGATGAGAATGGAGGTGGCATTTGACTTGGGCCTAATGCTGGAGGTATCTCCTGTTCTTGTTGATTATACTTGGACGGATCTGGTGGGAATTTCAGATTGGGCAACAATGGTAGCATGGGAAGATTATGGGCAGCTTCAGACGGCTCTGCAACCCTTGATCCCAATGATAAGCTAGGAAACAAATCAGGAGCTGCACTCAGCAAGTTTGCACCCGGAAATGAATATCTAGGTAGCAACTTATCATAAAAAGGTAGTTTGGGCAGTAGCATCTTTTCCTGAAAATCAGAAAACGTACCGCCAGCATTCCCCGAGTTCTCCATAGTTCCTTTACCTTTAAGGATATTCAAAGAATGCTGCAGAAAAAGCATAACTTGCATGAGATTTGAGATAAATAAACCTAAACATGAAAGATGTATAGATAGTTACTTACTGGAGTAAAGGGTGGATAAATTGGGACATCACTCTTGCTCGGCACCTGAGAAGTTCCAGGTAGAAGATCGGGCAACGTATACGGAGCTGCCTCGTTACCTTTGCCACTTATTTCATTTGACGGGCCAGAAGCAGAACAGGAAGCGGGTAAGGGAAAATCTAGTCCAATACCTTGCTTGAATTGTTGGTAAGGTCTTGGGACTTTCCAGTGCTGCATCTCCATTTTGTTTGGAGCATTAGGCGCACATAGTCCTATTATAGGCAGCAAGTTGTTGCACACAGCATCTATAGAACTAGTGCCCTGCATCTGACTGTAATCCCGCGGAAGCTCTGGAAGATGTCGTCCAGTAGGAAGATCCAGATGAAAATTAAATTTCTGCCTTGACATCCTTCCAAACTTCAAGGCTGCGTCGGTCATGCTTTTGCATCCTACTGTATGGTTATGACTATTGTCTTCCACATTGACCACTGAAGGTTTTTCTTCAGCACACCGAGATGGGATAGCCATTTGATTGTCTTCATGAACACTAGAAATTAAGACTAGACCATCTGGTCTCTGAACTGGAGTACAAGATTCAGTCACATTCCTTTGGGCTAATCTTTGCTTTTGTCTTGCACGAAGTTTGGCACTGTTGAACAATGAAAGTATCAGATATACACAATTTTCCACTAACCTTAAGCAAAATAACAACGCCACTTTTAATCAAGATAGTTGAGAAAAGAATTTTGTATTTGAATTCACAGCAGTCGTTTAATTCCTTTGCACTGCATTGTAGATACAGGTAGTCAAACAAGCACAACAGTCTGTTATGCTTTCAGAAAATTAGAGTTGAATTTCCATCAGTCACTAATAGTCTAATTCATCACAAAAGTACTGAGAGTGCATGAATGTTGCATCATTTGCATCAAACTAAACGATCATCACTGGAGACTGTATTAACAACAATATTGATGTTAACCTTTTTTTAGTTCTTATACTGCACTCATATGATACACAGATAGGTTGTCTCGTGCCACTCCATTGATGTCAGATGACTTGTTTGACCCACTCTTAAAAAGCACACTCGCAAGAACTAGGAGGGAACTCAATTTGATGTATAATACTCCCTCCGTCCCACTAATGTTGGCTCATTACTTTTGGACACGTGGATTAAGGAGAGTTGGTTTTTATGTGTAAAGTAGTGTGTTGCACAAAATTCGAGGCACTTTTTAGTGTAAAATTCTTCCCTTTTTGGCATGAGCCAACAATAAGGATAACCCAAAGTAGTATATGAGCCAATATTAGCGGGAGGGAAGGAGTATTATATTATACCCTTGTAATTATTGATACACAACCTTTCTGAACAATGAATTATCAATATATATGATATTCATTGAATTCTTTCCTTAGCGAGGTTTATATTTTCCAATATCAGGATTACATATTTTTATCTGAGATTTAGCTCCTGCATAAATTTTGACAATTTTATAAGGGGCAGGCTAGGCAACTTCGATAGGTTCAATCTTAAGCAGGCTTCTATTCTAGTTATTGTAAAAAGATACTACAGGTCATCTCCAGAAGAGGTTTTGATTAAATGATAAAAAACATAAGGTATTTATTTACGTCTATTTGTGATGCTTTCTTTTATTTTTGGTCAATTAATACAGAAATTTTAAAGGCTGCGTCACGGTGGACTCGAACCCGAGATCTTTGGCTCGGACATTAACCACTCTACCACTAGGCCAACACACACACACTTGTGATGCTTTCTTACTGTGCATAATAGCCATGTAATAAAATGACAGCTGTTCGAGATCCTGAGATTAAATTTTTACCGTGACACACTGGCATTTTCAGTATTCGTAGAATCCTATAGTCCGTGTCAAATTTATCTTTTTTCCCATTCCTCAATGAAATACATATTTGGAAACAAAGACAACTTATTTGCATTAACTAAGGAGCCCAGGAATTAAACATAAGGAAAGCATCAAACACGATAAACAATAATAATAAACAAAGACAGATTTCTTAACGATGAAACTCACAATTTTTCTTTTAGAGCTCGTCCTGCTGGCGTGTACTCACGTTCAGGCTCTGGTTCACGCTCTGGTTCCTCTTCAGCTCCACTCTATCATACCGTAGAATAACAATTGCTAGTGAGATTATTCTAAATGTAACAGATTTCACACTCAATATTCATAACTAGCAAAATTATTTCAAGTTACCAAGCTATAGCATAAAGAAAGTAGGCATGCCCATTCACTTAACATAAAAATAAGTTCAACTAGCAGCAGACACAAACACACACACACACACACACACAGAGAGAGATAATACTTCATGCGGTGCTTCACTTGTATGAGCCACATATGCCTCCCTGTAAGAAACAGCCTTTCTTTGGCGTTTCCCACGACCAAGAGCTGCTTCCTCCACATTTTGATATTTCTCCCACCTACAAAACCAGCAAGCAATTATGTACAACAGGCCGAAAAAAGATTTAATGCCGCAGATAGACTAATTCAACTCATACTTTGGGGTAGTGGGGGGATTAGAGGGTATTTAGTGCTTAGGTATTAAGAAATTAATAAGTGAGGGGTTAATTGCAGGATTAGTGAATGTTTTATCCTATGAAAGTAAGCATTTTCTTTTTTTTGTTATTTGTCATGGCAGCACACCTTCTTCCTGTTAATAATAGAAATAACATAAGACATCTAAAATGAGTTTAAGTCCAATTTAATGATTTTATATAATGAAAAATTTACAAAAATAAGGTTCCACCAACTTGAACACCGTTGAAGGTCCTTCCCTCAAGAATCTTTCTCATAGACAACAGATTAACAAAGTTCTAGATGTGACACAGAGAAGCAGCGGGTGTGGATACCATATTGCTAAATGATGAAAACATACTACAAGATCAAATTCCTCACCTAACTCGCAGAAGCTTGTCCCATTCATTTTCTTCATTAATGATGACCAAATTATCAACTTTCTTTTCAAAACTCTGTTCACTTGCGTCATTGATTACCGAAGGGGCTGATACTGTTCCGGCTTGTTCTTCTACAGGCTCATCATTCCATTCTAGTGACTGAATAAAAGAAATAGAAAGTGTTAGGGAAAAGACAGCTACTGCAGATAGAAGCGACTAAGGGAGGAATTCTGTATAAGGGTTCATGAAATGTGGAGCTGGTTTACACCTTCACTGAACCGAGCATGTCATTCTCTAATCCCAATTCGGCATTATCTGGTGAACCAGACTGAAGGTTTGAGCGGTCCAGCAGTTTCAAAATAGCATTTTCATCCCACACAATCTTGTTACTGCCATCAGCACATTTGTCTTTGTACACATCCCCTAGGCCACCAGTTCTTCTCTTACTACTTGGTTCTATCTCTGCAGGTGCTTCATCTTTATTGCTGTTGTTTTCACCATCTTTTCCAGCCATGGAAGGTGAATCGCCAAAAAGTTCTTCCGTTCCCCACTTTAGGATGTCTTCCACCTCCTTCTGCGATCCAGATTTGTTGACGAAGAGTTGGTCAAGCATCAGCTTTTTCTTCGCAAGCTGCAAGATACGCTCTTCAACACTTGCACGCACAACAAGCCTGTAAACAAGAAGTCTTTTCGACTGTCCTATTCTATGCGCTCGATTCATAGCCTGGATATCTGCATGTGGATTGAAATCTGAATCATATATAACCACAGTATCAGCAGTTGCCAAGTTGATGCCAAGGCCACAAGATCGTGTCGATAACAGGAACACAAATCGACTTCTGTCTTGGTTAAAACGTGCTATTGCAGCTTGTCGTTCAGTCACAGAAACAGAGCCATCAACCCTTTCATATGTCCTAGGTCCAAATTCTATAGTCAAATAATCCTCAAGGATATCAAGTAATTTCGTCATCTGTGAAAAGACAAGAACTCTGTGGCCCTCTTTGTGCAATAGTTTAAGCATAGAATGCAGCAGAGTCAGCTTAGCAGATGCTTTTATTCTCATTTCATGAAGAAATTCTACTGATCCAGATTCAGGTTCAGTGCCTGGAATGAGATAAGGATGATTGCATACCTTCCTTAACTGCATCACAATATTCAGCATTGATTGCTGAGGAGCACCTTTCCCTATGTTACGTAATACCTGGTAGTTCTTTGTAAGCATAGCACGATAATATTCTGCCTGAATAGATGACAACTCAACAGGAACCACTCGTTCTATCTTGGGGGGAATATTCTGCATCGCATCCTTTTTCAGTCTTCGGAGCATATGTGGAGCAACAAGTTTCTTCAATTCCTCCACCTTTTCTGCTGTTGTTAGATCATTGAATTTCTCCTCAAACAAAGCAAGAGAAGGAAATGAATCCTGCTGCAAAAAGTTGAGCAGATTGTACATCTCCCCGATGTTGTTCTGAAGCGGAGTACCAGTCAATAGTACTCGATGTTGGAAGGAGAACGTATTCAGCAAGCCAAACAGCTTACTGCTAGAATTTTTCAGGCGGTGACCCTCATCAACCACAAGAACTTCCCAAGGAACTCCACGTAGATAAGAGGAATCACATAGAATCATTTCATAAGTAGTCAAAAGAACATTGAATTTGAACGCAGATGATTTCTCATTCGATCCAGCAGGATTTCGAGCATGCCATTCATATTGGCGTATTATGGCTCTTGCCTTTGTGTTACCATGATATTCTACAACATTGAGCTCAGGTGCCCAGAGTGCAAATTCTGACATCCAGTTGGGCATTGTAGACAAAGGAACTAAGACCAGACAAGGAAGTGTAGCTTTAAACTCAAAATACAATGATGATAAGAAGGCACAGGCCGACACAGTCTTCCCAAGCCCCATTTCATCAGCAAGTATCACGTTTCTTGATTTATGCCAGCTTTTGCGCAGCCAATTCAATGCTTCCAGCTGGTGGGGAAATAAAGCACCTCCAACCAACTCTTTAGGCTGTTCTGTGAGATTAATGACCTCATTTGTTTGTAGATCAACTTTTCTTTGCATGGTGTCAAGCTTCGTAGCATCATTCTCCAATGTTTTCCTTTCAAACCTGAAGAACAAATCAATCAAGTGACTTGACTTTGCAATAACAGGGTCGCCCATTCTTTCCCAAGTGCATTCATCATAAGGAAGACATGTCCACTTTACATATGCTTCAGTTGCACCATCTACCGAGGACCTAGTAGCGATTACTCGCTGCGGTGTCTTCCATTGTTCCTTGCATAGGTTCATCGTAGCTGTTCCATACTTTGCCTTGTAATTCTCCAGTTTCCGCTTAGCTAGAACCTTCAGTTCAGATTCAGGAATCCAAGTGTCGTGGACATGAGATTTGCCGACCCACTTGACCAAAAACTCATATGAGACGGTTGAACAAGATTCTACAAGTTTCCTTTTCGGAGCATAGTTCTTTGTCATGTCCTTTCCAACCTCTTTTTTGCTACCATGATCATCAGAGGCATCATTACTTGGACAAGTGTCTAAGACTATATCAGTCTTCTCAACTTCCAGAACCTTCTTGGAAGTTTCTGCTATATTGATGCATGAGATATTATCATCCTCACTTTTGCTTTTCGGTACCAAGGAATCAGAACCTTCAATTTCGCCGCTCATGGAATCAATGAAATTTTTTTCTTTACATTCTTTGGTTGCTGACCTTTTGTATACTTGTAGCTTATCTTTATTCAGACTATTTTCTGTCTTCCTCTCTCCATCAGAACAATTATCAGCATCCTGAAGAACCTCATCTGAGTTTCCTCCATCCAAAGGCCTTTGGCAGCTGAAATTTTCTTCTGATTTATCTATATCTTCGGCAACCAAAGAAACTACTAAAGGAAATTCACCAGCATTGACCACCATATTACAACCAGAATCAATGTTATCACCACAAACTCGACAACCAATAACACGATCAACCTGGTATTATAAAATAATAAGAAAAATCGAAGAGAAAATGTCAGTCACTATTATAATGACCAGGATATAAAACAGGCATCTAAGAAACATCAAGCTCTTTTGCAACAAAACCCATGACTTGTCCACAAGATTCAAACCTGATGCACTCCAGTAGAAGTCTCTTGTTCAACGGTGACTTTTACGGCATCTTGTGATTCAAGTGCATCATGAGCTGCTTCTTCAGTAACGTCCTGCATCAAAAGAATCACATTATATGATAAAAACAATAATAAAAGACTAAAAGCATGCAGCATATCCTAATGATTCGTGATAAAGTGCTCCTAAAAGCATGCAGCATAGGGTAAATCAAGGGAAGAAATTTACATCCAGGACAAAAAGATGCATCATACTATTTAGAGACACATTAAATATGGCAACACCACCAAGCTGACAGCTAGATAAAATGCAGAGGAGAAAAGGATTTTGTGAACAACCCCCTTCTGTTCATGAAGTTAAGCAATCATATTGTTGCTGCAACATGCTTGATCTAATGCATTCTTAGTTGAAAGATTCAGCTCAAAATGAAAGTCCGTCACCTGAGTGCTTACTGTCAATCACCTGACTCTAGAGACAAATTTAACTGTTAAAGAAAAACTTGATCAAGTTTATCTTTTGATCTTGTACATTAGGGTAAACCAATACAAACATGTTAGGTATAACATCAGATTTCTCAAACCAGAAGTTTTTTCCCCTTTTAAAAATGAATAATATGTATCTACATTATACTATCTTTTCAAGCATCTGACATATTTTAAGAGATATAACAAGGAGAGAACAAAAGTGGGATTATCCACCACTATCTCTACAATTAAGGTGGATTCTTAATTTGAATATAGCCTCTTGTGATGACAGTATTGAGAAGAGAACTCAATGTTCCATGTTTTTCATACATTCTTCAAGCCCTGTACGACAAGAAGGCTTTCAAATAATATTCATATAGTTTTATACTCATTCTAAAGTTACGGTTTTCAGCATAAAAAATGATGAAGAATTAATGATGCCATAGCTAGATTTTTAGTGAGAGCAAATCATGATAAAAGAAAGCAAAAGACCTCATCCTTTGGAAAAACACCAGCTGTAGCTGCCCTAATATCCTGCTTAGTTGAGGAAGCATCTTCACCAGCTATCTTTAATTTTCCTTTTGATTTTGAAGTGCCTGAACGTTGAAAACCGACTTTGAGCAGTTCTTTTTTAGAAGGTTTAGAACCAGATTTTCCCTTATTCGTCTTATGCCTCTTTTCATTATTGTAGGAATGTGCCTTTTGCTTTCTTTTTCTGGTTGCTGGGGTAGCAGCTTCCAACGCAAGGACAGGTTCCCTTCTGGGTGAAAACTTTTCAGGAGATGCCTCAGGATTTATATCAGTAGATTCTACATTCATTTTTGATTTCTTTTTCTTTGACAAAGATCCTTTAACGGGAGCCTTCGTGTTCTGTGCTTGTACAAGTGCATGAGAAACCTGCTCTTTTTCATTTACATCATGAGATGAACTAGCATCCGCAGAGCCATCTTGAACTGGGTTTACTTGATCGTTATGGCATAAGTCATTAGAGGACGAATCAAACTTCACAATTGTTCGGCTACGGCGAGATGCAGGAGATTTTCCTTTATCTGAATTCCTTTCCTTCCGAAGAATGGGAGCTTCAAATGTCTCGGTTACCTTGTCAATTGCAGATGATTCCTCGGATTTTGACCTACGAATAACGATTTTTGTTCGTGCACGTTTTGAAACAGGATCCATCTGATTCATTCTCTCCACACAAGAATGTTGCTGAATGCAGGTTGAGCATTCCCACTTACCGGTTGGAATGCGCTACAGATTTCAAAGTAATAAATGAAGCAAATAGAGAAGTAAAAATTAGTAAAATCTTGGGAAACATGTCATTCAATAACATACCTCCAAAGCGGGATCTAAACACTCAAGATGATATGTACGGGGACAGCTATCACAGCATAGCAACTTTCCACCAAGTTCGCATACCACACACTCGTAATAATACTGTATGATAAAATCAAAGCTGCATGTCACATCTAGCTCAGAAGTGTTCATACAACTGTTATAGCCAGAGTTAGGGTAATATCATAATGATTTGCATGTAGTGCAGATTTAGCTAGTTGATAAAACTTAGAAATGTTAACGGACAAAAGGTAGTAAAAACAATTCTCTTCTTTCATTAAATTCATTAAAAAAATAGAAGTCCTTCCTTTCTAAGAGATAAGATTCAATAGAGAATATCGAAGCCAAATAAACCAATGGACAAAAAAACATACTGCGGGCACAGTTGTTCCTAGAACTAGAAAAGATCTTTCTCCTTCAGTTCATATCAGGTTCAAGGGGTTGATTATGGAAACAATACGAATAAAGAAGATAAAAAGGAAATGAAAATTCAAATCACCCCATCGTTGCCTTTTCTCTTCCCAGAACTTTGCTCTAGATTATCATCCTCTTCCTGGCCATTCTTTAATCTAGTAGTGGATGAAAATTTTACAGGTCTGAAGATTTTCCCTCTGTCACGAGACTTATCTGTACCGGATGGAAGCTTCCTACGCTTGCGTTTCAACACCCAGTTTCTGTTGAGCATGGTACTATTCTCTGAACCATTTTCCTTCATTGCCAATACATTTATGATCTGCAGCGGAACAACAAAGAAGCATTGGCTCGGCAAGCAGCAAGCTTAAACCTAGAAAGACGACTAGTTCTTCAAATCCATTCAATTACAGAATTTCCTAACTGTCGAATAGGAGTATCTAGGGAACTACAAAGCATGAAACTTTTCATGCAACCGAAAATTCATGGTAAGTTATCAAGATCATTTCCAAATAATAATGCAAAAAGACTTCTAAGTTGTTCAATCTTCAGGAAAAGAAATAATATATGAGGTAATCTACCACCAGGATCCTCACATTCAATAATGACATTTGATTTATGGAAGATTAAAACAGTCTCATCCGCCCACATTAATGAAGTCTAACCTAAATGCAAAAACCAAATCCCCCATTAGCAAATAAGAATCACCTGCATACTAAAAATTGATCGTAACTAGAATCCAATTAAAGCCTAAACCATGGCATGCAAAAGCTAAAGCAGTGCCCCTTGTGAATATCGAGCAAAACAAACAATATTGAGCTGATATTGCAAGACCCGGTTGAAATACTGAAAAATCAGTATCCCAGAAAGAAATAAGCAGTCACCAAACCTGGTCCGGGATCAAAAACTCCCAGAAACTTATAAAACCAAATCTTTGGTACCTCTTTACGAATATGAAGTGATGGGAATTGCGGGAGCGGTGGAGTGAAGCAAAAAAAGGGGGGTTAGGGTATATGACGACGAGAGAAACGATAATAGAGGGAGGGGGGGCAGACAATCGAAATAAAAATAGATAGAGAGAGAAAGGGAGAGAGGGATGTAGAGAGAGAAAGAGAGTTTGAGTTGTGTGAGAGTAACATTTGCAATAGACTAGAATACAAATAAGGATTCGTTCGCCGGGGTCATAGGACTTTGGCACAAACTGGCATCATCTAATGTAATGTAATGCTGTGGGAACCAAGCCCCCATCCCCTCCTCCACTCGCAACTCGACACGTGGCTCCCTCCTCCTCATCTTCCCTCATTTCTCTCCTCTCTCTCGCACTTCCATTCTCTTCTTCAAACGCATTCTTCAATCTTCACCTGCGCGCCTTTTCTCTCGAAGCAACAACATATGCGTCGCTGCAATAATAGCCGCCATCAAGTGCGGGCTGAGCCCTTGATCATAATTACTGCTGCTAATCCTTGTCGTTATTCACTCTCCATTTTTATGCTTCTGGATTTAACGAACAACTACGCAATTATTGTTTGATCTTTGCTTTAGATTTTATTGCCCCAAAAAAGGAATCTTGCTTCGATTTTGTGGAAGAATCATCACTTGCTACTTGCCAGTTTGCTTCGATCTTGTGGAAGAATACTTCTAGTAATAAAGTTTGTGGATTGAAATTCACCATCATTTTGGTAATAAATTTTTATGGGAGGCCTTTGGTGGAAAGATTTTCCCGGGCATACGAGCCAAGCAAAAAGACTGTGATAATGATATAAATGTTTTTTTAAATAATGATATAAGTATTTAATGTATTTATATAACTATATTAGTTTTTTCTACGTAACGTGTTTCGCTTGATAAGAAGTCATAAATTATGAATTCATCATTCATGCATATTAAAAAAATTATTAAATTTACTAACATACTACATGTATATAAAGTGTTCGCTATATATCACTGGTTCAGTCACTAAACCATGATGGTAATTCATCTACGTTTGAACTTGAATACCAAATTCTAGGTTCAAATGGGACTTAAGAAGATATCTTTCATAAATATAAAACCACGTACATCAATAAATTCGACACATGAAGACCTTATTGAATGCTTCTATGATATAGTTTGGACTGATTCAACATACATTTCCCAACTTACTATAAACACATTCAACACGCGGACATGCACTAATGAAATAAAATACTCGGGCTATACCCGCCATCTCCTCTAAGCTCAGCAAAGCGAACAATGAAAGTCAGTTTCTATCTACACAAAAAGAATCTGGCCAACATTCAAAAGGCTTTCATGAGGTACATTGAAAATGACACTACTGTCCCTGCAAATCTTTCTAAGGAAAGCATATATATAATCAATAGCAATTTTCTTATAAATCCTAGACTCCCTTCTTGCTCTAACCACAGCGTTTCCCATAATATGACCCACTCCTGCATTCCTACACTTGCTCAGAAACTCTAATTCATCCACTTCTGTATGGCTGCTCTCTGCTCCCGATGAATTGATCGTGTTGCCTATCTGCATTTGTGACCTGGCAGGGACGATAGATTCGACTGAAGAGAATGTATGGTCGCAGTCCGATGAGGATGCACGTGTGTCATCTTTCAATAGGAAGTCTCTCGACTGTTGCGTCTGTTGTCCATACAAGCTCATAGTCGGAGCAGCCTTCAATCATGGACTCGAGCCAGACAAACATGAATCAAAATCTTCTTTTTTTTGTGAAGGTCCTTGTAGCCATATCTTGCGACACAGCGGAACATGTGGAAGTTTTTTGGCCCAATACGTTTCACAAGAAATCTTTCTTCTTCTGGGACTGTGTACACTGGTAGGTACTTCATACACAAATACTACCACTGAGTGTATAGCAGGGAGGTTCGTGATGAAGTGTGAGAAGATATGGGGCACGCCACTGGCTAGCTCGGTGTACACAAGTCCGATTCCAGGTACACGGACCAATCCTAAGCTAGGTCCGAGCCTCAAGATCCAAACCATAGATACTTTGCTATGCATCTCAAACTCGTATCTTTTAACAGTACCGTAGTGCCAGACTTACATGATAACTAGAAAGGCCGAATCTATCAGAAGCGGTACCCAACCACCTTGATCGACCTTGAGAAGCACTGCTGGGAAATATGTGCACTCCACGACTAGAGAAAGGAACGTGAACAATAGAACTAGCATCCAGTGGCAGTGACAAACAAGTAATATTATAAGGATCATCTGGAGAGTGGTTACAAGCATAACAATCACAACTGCCGTACCTGTTGCCACATTACGTGTAAATGTTTCAGATCTCGGTAACATCTAATGGATATTGAGAGTTGGATTCTGGAATACTCACCATAAGCATTGCCAATTTGACTTTCGTTTCTGAATCCAGCAGTAACAGCAATACAAAGAAGCATGAGGATCCAGTTCATTTCAGGAACATAAATCTGCCCAAGGAACTTTTTTGATGTATGTACAACATTGACCCTTGGGAAACATCCTAATGCAAGGGCCTGCTTTATTATTGAAAAAGTAGCACATATGGAAGCTTGACTAGCAAAAATAGCAGCTAAAGTTGCAATAATAAACATTGGCCAGTATATTTCTTTCTGCATAAAGAATTTTAAACAAATGAGTTATGAATCAAAACAATGTCTGATTACATAATCTCGAGATCAAAGTTGAACAGAAACACATTCATGCCAAGTATCTTGACATTATGAGTAGTCTTTCTAAATCTCAAGTCAACAAGACCTATGCTGTTGTACTAGTCAGATTGTTTCAATTTAGTACCAGGTGGTTTGGTCAACTATCAAAATCTGAAGACTATTTAAAAATCAACAGAGCTGCTAAAGCAATTCCCATCTACAAATTTCATCGGAAATGAAGGAAGAGTCAACTTCAGTCATACCTGGAATTGACCGATAACCGATAAAAGGCATCATCACATGGTGTTTGTTTTCCATGAGGTATGCTGCTTGCCCAGAGTAAGCTAGTAGAAGACAAGGAAACACAACTACCATAAAAGCAATCTGTATAGCAGAAACTGGAAAATGGGCAAGATCAGCAAAAAGTGCCTATGTCCCTGCAATAATGTGTAGTTTTAGAACTTAATAACTACATCTGACTTCCAGATATAATACACATTATGCAAAGACTGGAATGCTTGATAACATAAGATGGATGTTAATGGCTGTTTATATATTTGCAAGTGTGCATGCGAATGCACGTGGCTTTCTGCATGCATGTGCGCATGAGACAAAGAAAGGAAGATAACAGAGATGGAAGGAGGGAGCAAAGCAGACTGCAGAGAGGAGATGAAAACCTGTAATACTTAGCATAATCCCCCCAAGGGATGTCCAACCTTCTCCCCGTCCACTTCTTAAGTAGCGATATATGTACACAGGCGAAAAGGCTCTCAAAACTGAGCTGTCATACTTATATATGTTGAAGATGCCAATGCCTCCAATCATGAGAAAGCACAGCAATTCGATTGGAGCAAAAAGCCAACCAACTTTATCTATGCCATAGTGTTGAACACTGAACAAGCAAACCAATATGACTACCGAAACAAGCACAACCACATCTGCACCAATAAATATCTGCTCAGTTTTCTACCAAAGGCCACAAACACAACTCTGATTGATGACTATGCAAGTAGGAAAATAAATATAAAAAATAAAATTAATTCAAAAAATATAAGAGAAGAAAAGGGTGTATCATAAACACACACTATTGCAAAAAATAATACTCCTGAACGAAAGGGTGTATCATAAACACGTACTATTTCAAAAAATATTACTCCCTACAGGCTGTACCTATTCCTATTATAGGAATTAGGAAGTTTAGTTGCCCTTTTTGCTCTCCAAAATTGTTCCTAATCTTTCTGCAAACCTTAACTGTACCACATAATTAAGATAGAGTAAATACCACTGCTCATCTTTGGATGATCCACCTTGATCCCACCAGAAGCTGAAAGAACTGAAAATTCAACTCTACTCAATGAGTACTTAAAAGAAAAATATAAGGAATTAATTATTGTGCACCAATAATGATGCAAATATTAATATAAGAATCAATTGCTAGCATTCTTTATATAGTTTCTTCTATCTTAATGCCTTGAGGCAAGTAGAACCATTACGATTACGTATGTAGTATCTTGAAGAAACAGTGGGCACCAATAGCTCTTACAATATCTTGTATTGACCATGTTCTGGTGCATCAGTGGAAAAGAATATTAACATCTTTGAATCCAAGCATTGTAAAAAGAGATGCTAACAGACAGGTCAGAATCATGAATGTCCGGTTCAATTTTCACCAATGTCATGCGAGTTAAAGTTTTGATGACTCATGTTTCCAGATTGTACTTGGTCTCTAGGCAGATTGAAAGTAAAATACAAAATGAACTAGGAATGAACTTGCTCGATTAAATGCCTAGATGCCAAACACCCTCAAATGTGAGTTGAATTGAATATGTAACAAGGCTTCACACCTCATCTAAAAGCAAGTTTACCTTTGAGTAAAAAAATTCAGTCTAATATAATTCTAGACCTCCGAACTTCATTTTCACTGCATATAAGATCAAATCTATGACGGACATGTATCAATCTACCAAAGAATTTAGCGGTCACCTTTATCTTCTCCACATCATCTAAAAGAACTAATTGTTAAGGACACAACAACAGCCCATAGAGGTGAAAAGCATGTTACAAGAAACTCATTGTGCTGTAACCTGTCAATCCAACAACTACCTCATGGAACATTTTCTAATACCCAGCCAGACAAAATTCATTTTTATTTCTTGCATAAATGAATTAACTTTTCATTCACTCTTATGTAAAAAGTAATAGATGATCTCTATGTATTAGACTAATAGCACATGATATGAGACGGAGACAAGTCAAAGGCCAATGTCCAGGGTGAGTTTCATAGGCATATACCTCACTGCTTTATCTTCTTCCTTTTAAAAGTCTCTATATTCTTACATTTTGAAGGTCTGTAGCATAAAATGTTACACCACATTCTGGGGGGGGGGGGAGCAAACTGATCTCCTTGAAAATGTGACAGCAACAAAACAGTCGAGTACCAGCTCAAAAGCATCGTCAATTTGTTAATATGCATGATAGTTTGCAGACCAGCCATGTTTGGAAAACATAACCATGAGAAAGAACAGCAAATCAAAAATAGAAGTGAAGATGGAAAAATGCATGCTTACCAGAAATAGCAGGGGTGAGAATCCCATCTCCAATCACCATGCAATTCCCAACAAGTACTAAAATAAGAAGGGCTTTCCTTCTAAATGGGTTGGCTTCTAGCCATCTCTTGGTTTTCGCAGCAAGTGAATGCTCATGGAATGTGCTTCGACTATAAGTTGTGAGCTCCTCGTCAGTCCGATGTTGGTTGGGAATTGTTTTAACTTTAGCATGTCGACAAAGCAAAGAATAAAGAGCAAGACTTCCACCTATCAAAGGAAAAGATACAGATTAAATTAGATATGAGGCATAGTTGCACAAGGACATTTGCTCTAGCATTGTTCATTTCCAGGAACTAGGAACAAGATCATTAATCTGGACTATCTAATAAGACACTAGAAAAAGGCAGCTGAAAACAAGCTTACCTTAGCCATTGTCATTTGCTCTACACACAATGAACACATATTTAAGCAGAGGTATCAGCGTAAGGGAGTAAATAATCAATGAAAGTGTACCAACAACATCCTCTGTATCTTCATTTCCATGAGGAAAAGTGTTATAGAACACATACAATGGAGATGTTCCCAAGTCCCAATAAACCACTCCCAGACTCTGGAATGCAAGCCTTAAGAGCAAAAATGCCAATAATTTATGTTTAAACAAAAGTTGATCAACAAATGGTAACCAAACCATTCTCAACACAAATGCAACCCACTAAATTGATGTGTTAATATACAACAAAAGCAGCTGCCTAAGATCATACATTGTACAATAAACTTCTAATGAACGCATCGAGATAGTAGCACTTAGCCAGTCATCATGTTAAGCATAAACAAATCAAATTTAATACAGATTTGAGTTTAAGTATTGCATTTAGCAGCCAGTCATCAGGTTAAGTATAAACTAATCCTATAATTAAAACAACATAATAATCCAACCAAGCGAGAACAAATTAATCAATTTCGTGCTGTCAAGTCTGAGCTGCTGTTGGTTTATATCCTTGGCCAAAGCAACGCAAACATGTGGGACTGCAGCACATCGGCAGGAGCCGGACAAAAACATTATAAAGTACAAAGACGGAAACAACAAGAAGATGGCATCAATTCAAGATCCCAAAAGAATCCAACGAGAAGGTGATAAAATGGAAAATTTATAGCTTGGTCATTAATATACTCCAGTCCCTTCAGAAGAATTTCATGGTTAGTTTAAACTAGGAGCAAAAAAAAATTGTGGCTTTTACCTTCTCTCTGTACATATTTTTGATCGTTCCAGCCTCGTCATCCATAGGCTGATCAAGCTTCTGGTCCAAAACCCACATACTTACCTTTGTAGTTTCATTGCCTCCATCAGATTCAACTTTTCCATCTTCTTCACTCTTGTTAAAAATTCAGATTTTCCTATGCAGTTTTCCAAACCCCCAAAAAAAAAAAAACAAAAACAAAATCCAACTAAATAAGTGGATTTGCTTATCTAACCAGCTGGAAATTATATTCCACCGTGGGGTCAGACCAATAGTAGCCACAGATCACAATAAATCGAGAAACGAAGCATTTCACCACTTGAATGCCTCTCTGCAGGTTTCTCTGAATGAGATTAAAGCTGATTGAGCTGAGAATTCAGCGAGAAAAATTCAAAATCCTGATTCCGAATTCAGGTAGGCTGCAACAGAGAAGGAAGTTCTCGGTAGCATATCACTTCTTTTGGCGCTTCCCCTCCACTTTGTGAAGCGAGCAGGCTTTCATGGGACAGCCAATTACAAATCAGACATAGGTTTTTTTTTTTTTTCAATTAATACAGAAATTTTAAAGGCTGCGTTACGGTGGACTCGAACCCGAGACCTTTGGCCTCGGACATTAACCACTCTACCACTAGACCAACACACACACACAGAAATAGGTTTCTCTCTCTACGGTCTGTCGTCTACCCCCTCTATCACTGAATCACGAGAGAGAGACTCGTCTGTTTTCATATTAACTACTAGCACGTAACCCGTCGAATTTCGACGAAAATCACTTTACGTCGTAATTTATTTATTAATTATTAAAATTTGTTTAAATTATATTATAATATAATACTAAATTATTCATTTCAATAACAACCCAAACAAACATTAATAATAAATAAAACAAACAATAAAAGATTTAAAGTTAGAGAAAATTTCATGTATGTATATCGATTAATGTTCATACCTGTATAGAATTTATAAACTCGAACATGTCCCAAAAATCAATTTTAAAAGTTGATTTCACGATTAATTTTTTATGAAAGTTGTATAGTAATATTAACTAATTAACCAAACTCATTTAAATTTATAAAATATCTAAATGATTATATATAAGTGTCACAATAATTGATTATTTATCTCAATAAAAAAAAATAAACATTATAGAGTATATGAATTGGATAAAATACAAAGTAATCCTAACATATAAAATATGGATCATTTTTCGTTCATCCATTCGTTAAGATCTACGGTAAATTCATCACTTTATTGGATGAATTCAAACAACTGGGTTCAAATTCTATGAGGAGTGATTTTTTTTTAATTCACACAATTTAACAGCTAATTCAGACACTCTCACGATAAATTCAAACGATTTTATGAGTTCGTAGTTTATACTTAAGGGAAATTTTTATGATAATCACTCTCATAGAGTATATATATGAATAAAATGTAGTATAAATACATGTTAACTACTCACTATCGTCTCAAATTCATATAGTAACACTCTCTGGCTTTTCGAACCCATTTGGATTTATAAAATCAATTTATCAAATTGTGAACTTTATTAAAAATCAAATACAAACTAATTCTAACATATAAAGTATATTAATTTGATCAAATATAAACTAATCTTAACATATAAAATAAGATCTATTTTTTCATATATTCTATTTGTTAATATTTACTGTGAATTCATCACTTTGTTGGATGAATTCAAACATCTGAGTTCAAATCACATGAATAGAGAAATTTCATATATATTTTTTGAATTCACACACTTTCACAACTAATTTAGATACTTTCAAGTTGAATTCAAACGATTTTATGATTTCATTGTTCATACTTTAAAGAGACTTTTTATAATAAACACCCTCATATAGTATATATATTAATAATATGTAGTGTAAAAATTCGCTAATTACTCATTATCATCTCAAATCCATATAGTAACACTCGTTGACTTTCCGAACCTATCTGAATCTATAAAACCAATTTATTTATGTTCTTCAAATTGTGAACATTACTAAAACTCAAATACAAACTACTCTTAACATATAGAGTATATAAATAAATAGATTTATTTGATCAAATTAAATTGATGGTGAAAATTTGTATAATAATACTAAATAATTATTCAATTTTATTATTATTAAATAGTGTAGTAAATAAACTATTTGGCCTAAAAAACTGAAAAACTAATTTATCTAGCCAAAGTTATTTATCTGGTCAAATTAAATCAAATAAACTATTTATTTGACCAGAATAAATTGGTGGTATAGTTTAAATAGTATTAATATCAATCATTATACCAATTATTAAAAGTTAAAATTTGGTTGAGATTTGAAGAATAGAAATATTATTATGTATATGGATTCTAATTAGGCTAAGTTTCATTAAGAAATCAATGTGGGATTGGAGAGTGATTAGAATGCATAAAATGGAGATTGTAGAAAAATTGAGAAAAATCCACATAGAATTGAAGATTAATGTAGTACCTCCAATATGTAATAGAATATATAATAAATTTAGTTTTTAGATTGTGAAATCTTATGAGAAATCGATGTGCAATTAAAATTGTATCGTTTTAGTTAGATTTTAAATTGATGAATTCTAATAATAATCGAGATTTTAAAGTCTATACAAAATAAATTTTTTATTTAGGTTTTGAATTGGTAAAGTCTCATGAAAAATAGATTGTGGAATTTAGATTATAAAATTTGTTAAAAAAAGTACCAAAATATATCGCTTTATTTAAATTTATAAAAGTATCATGAAAAGTAGATATGAGATTCAAGTATCCTTTATTTAGGTTTACAATTTATGAAATATCATAAAAACTCGATGTGAAATTTGGCAAAATCGTAGAATAATAATACCCACTAATTATCCAAAATATTTTTTTATTTAATAATGTAGTTAATAAGCTATTAAACTGGTGAAAATAGTTAATTCAAGAAAAATTATTTATTTGGAAAAATTAAATTAAAAAACCATTTATTTGATCAAATTAAATTGATGGTGGAAAATTGTATAATAATGCTCAATAATTATTCAATTTTTTATTATTAAATAGGGTAGTAAATAAACTATTTTGACAAAAAAATTGAAAATAATAATTTATTTAGTCAAAGTTATTTATCTGGTTAAATTAAATTAAATGAAATATTTATTTGACAAAATTAAATTGGTGGTATAGTTTAAATAATATTAATATCAATCACTATACCAATTATTAAAAGTGAAAATTTGGTTGAGATTTGAAGAATATAAATATCATTATATATAGATTCTAATTTGACTAAGTTTCATTAAGAAATCAATGTAGGATTGGAGAGTGATTAGAATTCATAAAATAAAGATTTTAAAAAAATAAGAAAGAAAAATTGAGAAAAATCAACATAGGATTGAAGATCAATGTAGTGCCTCCAATATGTAATAGAATATATAATAAATAATAAATAGATGGTGGAAAATTGTATAATAATACTCAATAATTATTCAATATTTAATTATTAAATAGCGTAGTAAATAAACTATTTGGACAAAAAAAATTGAAACAAATAATTTATTTAGCCAAAGTTATTTATCTGGTTAAATTATTTGACCAAATTAAATTGGTGGTATAGTTTAAATACTATTAATATCAATCACTATACCAATTATTAAAAGTGAAAATTTGGTTGAGATTTGAAGAATAGAAATATCATTATATATAGATTTTAATTTGGCTAGGTTTCATTAAGAAATCAATGTGGGGTTCGAGAGTGATTAGAATGTATAAATTGGATATTTTAGAAAAATAAGAAAGAAAAATTGAGAAAATCCACATAGGATTGAAGATCAATGTAGTGCCTTCAATATATAATAGAATATATAATAAATAATAAATAGATGGTGGAAAAATGTATAATAATACTCAATATTTATTCAATTTTTAATTATTAAATAGCGTAGTAAATAAACTATTTGGACCAAAAAAATTGAAAAAAGTAATTTATTTAGCCAAAGTTATTTATCGGTTAAATTAAATAAAATAAAATATTTATTTGACCAAATGAAATTGGTGGAATAGTTTAAATAATATCAATATCAATCACTATACCAATTATTAAAAGTGAAAATTTGATTAAGATTTGAAGAATAGAAATATCATTATATACAGTTTCTAATTTGGCTAAGTTTCATTAAGAAATCAATGTGGGATTGGAGAGTATTAGAATGCATAAAATGGAGATTTTAGAAAATAAGAAAAAAAAATTGAAAAAAATTCACATAGGATTGAAGATCAATGTTGTGTCTCCAATATGTAATAGAATATATAATAAATATCAATCACTATATCAATTATTAAAAGTTAAAATTTGGTTGAGATTTGAAGAATAGAAATATCATTATATATAGATTCTAATTTGGCTGAGTTTCATTAAGAAATCAATGTGGGATTGGAGAGTGATTAGAATGTATAAAATGGAGATTTTAGAAAAATAAGAAAAAAATTGAGAAAAATTCACATAGGATTGAAGATCAATGTATTGCCTCCAATATATAATAGAATATATAATAAATAATAAATAGATTGGGGAAAATTGTATAATAATACTCAATAATTATTCCATTTTTAATTATTAAATAGCATAGTAAATAAACTATTTGGACAAAAAAATTTGAAAAAAATAATTTATTTAGCCAAAGTTATTTATTTGGTTAAATTAAATTAAAGAAAATATTTATTTGAACAAATTAAATTGATGGTATAGTTTAAATAATATTAATATCAATCACAAAACCAATTATTAAAAGTGAAAATTTGGTTGAGATTTGAAGAATATAAATATCATTATATATAGTTTCTAATTTGGCTAAGTTTCATTCAGTAATCAATGTGAGATTGGAGAGTATTAGAATGCATAAAATGGAGATTTTAGAAAAATAAGAAAGAAAAATTGAAAAAAAATCAACATAGGATTGAAGATCAATGTAGTGCCTCCAATATGTAATAGAATATATAATAAATATCAATCACTATACCAATTATTAGAAGTGAAAATTTGGTTGAGATTTGAAGAATAGAAATATCATTATATATAGATTCTAATTTGCCTAAGTTTCATTAAGAAATCAATGTGGGGTTGGAGAGTGATTAGAATGTATAAAATGGAGATTTTAGAGAGAAAAAAAATTGAGAAAAATCCACATAGGATTGAAGATCAATGTAGTGCCTCCAATATGTAATAGAATATATAATAAATAATAAATAGATGGTGGAAAATTGTATAATATTACTCAATAATTATTCAATTTTTAATTATTAAACTGCGTAGTAAATAAACTATTTGGACAAAAAAATTGAAAAAAATAATTTATTTAGCCAAAGTTATTTATCTGGTTAAATTAAATTAAATAAAATATTAATTTGACCAAATTAGTTGGTGGTATAATTTAAATAATATTAATATCAATCACTATACCAATTATTAAAAGTGAAAATTTGGTTGAGATTCAAAGAATAGAAATATCATTATATATAGTTTCTAATTTGGCTAAGTTTCATTAAGAAATCAATGTGGGATTGGAGAGTGTTAGAATGCATAAAATGGAGATTTTAGAAAAATAAGAAAGAAAAATTGAAAAAAATCCACATAGGATTGAAGATCAATGTAGTGTCTCCAATATGTAATAGAATATATAATAAATATCAATCACTATACCAATTATTAAAAGTGAAAATTTGGTTGAGATTTGAAGAATAGAAATATCATTATATATAGTTTCTAATTTGGCTAAGTTTCATTAAGAAATCAATGTGGGATTGGAGAGTGTTAGAATGCATAAAATGGAGATTTTAGAAAAATAAGAAAGAAAAATTGAGAAAAATCCACATAGAATTTAAGATTAATGTGGTACCTCCAATATGTAATAGAATATATGATAAATAGATATTAAATAGATGGTGGAAAATTGTATAATAATACTCAATAATTATTCAATTTTTTTATTATTAAATAGCGTAGTAAATAAATTATTTGGACAAAAAATTGAAAAAAATAATTTATTTGGCCAAAGTTATTTATCTGGTCAAATTAAATTAAATATTTATTTGACCAAATTAAATTGGTGTTATAGTTTAAATAATATTAATATCAATCACTATACCCATTATTAATTAAAAGTGAAAATTTGGTTGAGATTTGAAGAATAGAAATATCATTATATATAGATTTTAATTTGGCTAAGTTTCATTAAGAAATCAATATGGGATTGGAGAGTGATTAAAATGTATAAAATGGAGATTTTAGAAAAATAAGAAAGAAAAATTGAGAAAAATCCACAGAGGATTGAAGATCAATGTAATGCCTCTAATATGTAATAGAATATATAATAAATAATAAATAGATGGTGGAAAATTGTATAATAATACTCAATATTTATTCAATTTTTAATTATTAAATAGCGTAGTAAATAAACTATTTGGACAAAAAAATTTGGAAAAAATAATTTATTTAGCTAAAGTTATTTATCTGGTTAAATTAAATAAAATAAAATATTTATTTGATCAAATTAAATTGGTTGTATAGTTTAAATAATATTAATATCCATCACTATACCAATTATTAAAAGTAAAAATTTGGTTGAGATTTGAAGAATAGAAATATCATTATATATAGTTTCTAATTTGGCTAAGTTTCATTAAAAAATCAATGTGGGATTGAAGAGTGTTAGAATGCATAAAATTGAGATTTTAGAAAAATAAGAAAGAAAAATTGAAAAAAATCCACATAGGATTGAAGATCAATGTAGTGCCTCCAATATGTAATAGAATATATAAAAAATATCAATCAACTATACCAATTATTAAAAGTTAAAATTTGGTTGAGATTTGAAGAATAGAAATATCATTATATATAGATTCTAATTTGGCTAAGTTTCATTAAGAAATCAATGTGGGATTGGAGAGTGATTAGAATGTATAAAATGGAAATTTTAGAAAAATAAGAAAGAAAAATTGAGAAAAATCCACATAGGATTGAAGATCAATGTAGTGCCTCCAATATGTAATAGAATATATAATAAATAATAAATATATGGTGGAAAATTGTATAATAATACTCAATAATTATTCTATTTTTAATTATTAAATAGCTTAGTAAATATACTATTTGGACAAAAAAAATGAAAAAAAAATTTATTTAGTCAAAGTTATTTATCTGGTTAAATTAAATTAAATAAAATATTTATTTGACCAAATTAAATTGGTGGTATAGTTGAAATAATATTAATATCAATCACTATACCAATTATTAAAAGTGAAAATTTGGTTGAGATTTGAAGAATAGAAATTGTAGGGAAATCTGATTTTAACCCTCTCCCGGGGATCTATCTTGGATGTTTAATTCACCATACATTGATTATATGTCTAGCATGCACCTATATAATTAATTGCAACACGTAGGAGTTTTCTCGTGTTTACCTGCCAATCTGTCGGGAAAGAGTGGATCAAGACTCGTGCTTTGATCTTCTGGACTGTATCCCGATTGTCTAAACTCTACTATCGAGTGAGGACAATCTATGGAGAGTGCTATAGAAAATCGTCTTCTTCCTCCTTGAAAGTTTTCGAAAATCTCACTATAATGTAATGTGATTCTCGAAAATTTCACTTGCATTATCCTTTGATTTTCTCTCTCACCTTATATTTATAATGCAACCCTAAATCCTATCATGATAGGATTTATGCATATCTAATAAATATAATAATATAACTTAAGATAGAGAGGATCAAGATATAGTCCCAGATGGACTCTACTAGGAAGTGTTCGAAATTCTCAAGCTACAAGGCCTTGATGGGTCAGCCCAGTGATCAAATGCAAGGAATAAAGATGGGCCTCAAATAAATTAATTATCTTATGTTCAGCCCAGAACATAAATTAATTCATAAACATTTATTCATGCCACTAGAGAATAAATCTTGACTTACTCCTTTATTTACGAAGTTGAGTCGGGCTTGCACTTAGATTTCACGAATCCCGTATTTAAGATATCGTCGTCCATTAATTATTTGATGCTCATTGCTTAAAATAATTAATATCTTTAATTCCTTAAGTAGTACCACTCAACCTTATTATTGTACTTGAGATAACTCAACTGCGGGGTTTAGTACAATAAACCTTTGAGCTCCTTAAGGGGCGTCATCATCCTAGCGGATACGGTGACTCGACACGGTAACTAGCATGACATCAAGATCTTGCCACCACCCAAGATGCGAGAGAATCTTGGGTTATCTCATGTAACCCTCACCCATAACAAGTCAAAGTGATGGTCGGCAACTCATACTCACCTAATACCTTATCGAGGTTTAGATCAACGTAAAGTCACCGAGATCTAGGTTCTTCACGATGGTCAGTTAGAAGAATTCATCTCACTGTGATCCATCAATACGTCAGAGACGTACCAGCATAGACAAGCAACCAAGTCAAGTCACTTCTTATCTATACCGTAGCCTATACCAACAACTCGTCCTCAAGTTGTCTCAGCTGTGATACTTTTTATATCTCATTAAGCTTGACCAATCATAAAGACTTTTGTGATCTACAACACACTGTATGATCTAACTTATATATGAGATAAATGGACATACATATGCAATCAAGTAAACAATTCAAATAGGAGATTGTAATAGTGGTAACAGGAAACATTGTATACAAGCTCAACCAAAACTGCTTCCAGTATACAAATCCAACAAGAAATATCATCATATATAGTTTCTAATTTAGCTAAGTTTTATTAAGAAATCAATGTGGGATTGTGATGGAGTCCGAGGTCCGTTTGATATTGTGGGCCACGTTATTTTTTTTAATTATTTTCGCAGCCCATTTAAATGTTAGATTAAATAGTATCCTAATTTAATTAGGTCTCTTATATTAATTAGTTTCTGTTTTGATTAGGAATCCTTCTTTGACAAGGATTAGGGTTCTTTATTTTCTGTTTTGATTATGAATCCTTATTTGACAAGGATTAGGGTTCTTTATTTTTCACCTATATAAAGGCATGTAAGCATACATAAATATTCAACTTTTGATTGATCAATAAATGTGAGTTTTATTCTCTCTTCATTAGCTCTTGAATTTTCTTGTGTTTGCCAAGGAATTCAATTATCGGCGTATCGGCGAGACGATCGTCCTCGTTAGTGTGTCATTCATCGTCCCCAGAGTTCTTTGCGTCGACTATCTAGTTGAGGTATAGGCGAAATCTTGACCTATATCACTTGAGGTTAGATTCGAGATTTTGGGATATTCCATCTTGTTCGTTTTTCCGTTCGCGTGTCGATAGATCCTTCGTACCGGCGAGGATCGTATCATTTAATATCGAGTGACCTTGGTTGGGTCGATGTCTCATAGGGTTCGCTGATCGCCGATGAGGCGGTCGGGTCTTATGGGGTGGGGATGATCGTCCCACATCGTCTGAGGCTTATCCAGGGTGGGATATAATTTGGATTCCACATTTGGTATCTTCAGGGGTAGTGAATTGAAGTGGGTGAGTTCGTTTGATATAGGTGATGACTTGGATTTGAGGACAAATCCTTCTCAAGAGGAGGAATGATGGAGTCCGATATTTCACCCATTACTTGATATTGTGGGCCACGTTTTTTAGTTTTAATTATTTTCATGACCCGTTTAATTGTTAGATTAAATAGTATCCTAATTTAATTAGGTCTCTTATATTAATTAGTTTCTGTTTTGATTAGGAATCCTTCTTTGACAAGGATTAGGGTTCTTTATTTTCTGTTTGATTATGAATCCTTATTTGACAAGGATTAGGGTTCTTTATTTTCACTATATAAAAGGCATGTAAGCATCTGAAAATATTCACTTTTGATTGATCAATAAATGTGAGTTTATTCTCTCTTCATTAGCTCTTGAATTTTCTTGTGTTTGCGAGGAATTGATTATCGACGTATCGACGAGACGATCGTCCCTCGTTAGTGTGTCATTCATCGTCCCAGAGTTCTTGCGTCGACTATCTAGTTGGGGTATAGGCGAAATCTTGACCTATATCACTTGAGGGTTAGATTCGGAGGTTTTGGGATATTCCATCTTGTTCGTTTTCCGTTCGCGTGTCGATAGATCCTTCGTACCGGCGAGGATCGTGTCGATCGGAGAGTGTTAGAATCGTAAAATGGAGATTTTAGAAAAATAAGAAAAAAAATCGAAAAAAATCAACATAGGATTGAAGATCAATGTAGTGCCTCCAATATGTAATAGAATATATAATAAACATCAATCACTATACCAATTATTAAAAGTGAAAATTTGATTGAGATTTGAAGAATAGAAATATCATTATATATAGTTTCTAATTTGTCTAAGTTTCATTAAGAAATCAATGTGTGATTGGAGAGTGTTAGAATGTATAAAATGGAGATTTTAGAAAAATAAGAAAGAAAATGTAATACCCCGTCTTTTTAAGCTTCATTTTGCATGGCACGTTTTTAGAAAAGGGTCGAAAGGTTGACTTTTGTTTGGGTGATCGCGACCGTCACGAAACCTCGGGCGTTGTGAAGAGTGTCTTATGACGATTTCATGAGACACTAAGTATGTAGGTTTCGACCACCCATGAAGGTTTGGCACTGGGAAGTTATCGAAAACCGGACTTTTCATTGGTCTTTTAAAGCATATCTTGTTTATAGTCATTGTGTTCGGTATTTTATTTCGTGTCCATGGGTACCAAGTTTGCTAAATTCGAGTCCGTTTGCAAAGTTGCGTCATTTTGCGTTTTGAAAAAGGCAAAGAACATTCTTGTGATCAAATTTTCCTATAAATGAGGCTAGGGCCTCATTTTCAACGTTCATTTTCCTTCGCTCTCGTGTTTACGGAAGAGCCGAGCAGCCCACGCACGCGAGCTGGAGGAGTGGGGATCGGCGGGAGGCTCGTGGCGCCATTCTTGTTCTTTGCGAGCCACCACCGCCGATCAACCACCCCCGCAGCCCGTTTTCTGTTTTGTCCTTTTCTTGTTTTGATTCCGCCTTTTAGTAGATCGTATAGCATAGAACTCGGGTTTCTAAAGGGACGAGGCGGAAAAGCGGCGGAGGCCACCGATTGGCCGAAACCGCCGCCATTGCCGCCGATTGGTGGCTGTTGGCGCCGATTTGGTGGCCGCGGCCCACCTTTACAGCTCTGGTCCTTTAGGTTTTGAGTTAGGGCTATGCGTTCTACTAAAGTACCGATTAGTTTTTCCATTTTTGCGTTTACGCATGTCGGGATGTTTTCCGTTGCTTGAGTTTTCTAAAGGAAGTACATGCCCGGTTATCCATTTTCAACGTCGTTTGTCATTCCATGTTCGTCGTTATGCATATTGCTTATGTTTCCATTTTCATGCATCGATTTTGGATGGTTTATCCAGATCGAGGATAGGCATCGATTTTGAAGCTTCTTGTTGCTAAGATTTGAGTCGACTTGCATGCATGCATATTTTGAAGGTACCTATTATTGGTCTTGATGCCACAATATATTTCCTTCGCATCGAGTTGATTTGAAAACCGGAGAGTGCGAATGTGGGTTCGAAAGTCGAAAACCACAATTTTGCTACGATCGTCGTTTGGATCACGTTGTTGCTTTGCTTTGTGGGAAGTGACCCCAAAAGTTGTTCGTCTTGTTACCGGTACCTACCGGGCGATCGGTGAAGTCATCGGATCCGCAGATATCGCTTCGGTTGACGTTTTAAATGCTTGAGTTGGGTTATATATGCTTATTTTGAGTTATTTACTCGATATTTCAAAATAAAACATGTACGCCGTAAAATGTTTTGTGAAATTATTATCGTTCTCGATCGAATATGGTTCTATCATGGTTGTGCACGGATCTCTATTCGGTGGGTTGATCACCATCTTGAGTATTGATCATAAGGGGATAGACCCGAACACGTGGTTATGGTTACGAAGGGATAGACCCGGAAGTCCACACGGAAATGGTAATGAGGTGGTTATGGTTACGACGGGATTTGACCCAAAGTCCACACCGAGTTAGCCATTTGGATACGTTAGGGCGTGGGCGATGGATATGTTAGGGCGAATGAATGTCGTGTGATGGGTTTGGCGGGGATCGTTCGAGCCGTGGTTCATGGTTCATGATGGGAGTATGATAATAACGGATCGGTATCGAAAATGAAAATCTATTTTGCTTACTTAGAAGTGGATTCGTTTAAAACCTTCTAAGGTAAGTGCTCTAAACACGCTTCATGATTCTTTTGATTTATGATAAAACCCGGTGAGTGCGCTAGTACTACTTTGAAACTCTTTTCAAATCTTTTCACGGATGGAGGAGAATTTGGATGGCGACGCCGGGTGGGCTGGGTTCTTCATGCTATCTTCAGCGATGTTGTGTTATATCGTACTCGATAACTATGTATTCTTGTCCCTTATTTGCTTTCGATTGGGAACAAGATTTGTTATGTTATTCTAACGTGAGTCTCGACACTGAGCATGCTATGTGGTTGACCGGTCTAGTTGACGAGGATGTAATGCTATTTTGTCTTCTTGCATTACTTATAATAAACCAAGATCATGTTTTTACGAGGTTATGTTATCGATATTATTACATTGGTGGATTGTTTGTGCACCTCCCTTCGTGATATGTCCTAGTTATAGAGGAGATCTTGCCCGATTTCATGGTAACATCTTCTTATCATGTATGTTATATGTATCCCCTTCTTCCCCGCTTAACCCCTTAACACCCCTAATCACACCCCAAGATCCGTGCCTTCCCTCGGGAATTGGGCGTGACAACGATAATATCGAGCAATGGTTCTTAGCTTTGACCTCTATCCTTGTTATCCGATATCAGCGCTTTGTTTGCTTTATATCATGAGCATTCTTGAAATTGAGTGTTTAGAACTTGTTCTTCTAAACATTTTATCAGTCTGACTACCTCTCACCACCGTCGGTCGCCTCCTTTAAAAAAAAAAAAAAGGGATGAGGTATGTGTTTATTTGTCGATGCTTTATGTGGCTATGTGATGCTTGATATGATCTTGGTTTCATGTGCTTTGGCACGATAAGAGTTTCTGCGATGTAAGCGTGATATGGATGAGATGTGGTTGGATGGTGATATGGATGTGGAAGTGATTGTTGATGGAACAAAGAGGCACGTGTGGTGTGATATGAAAATCGTTTATATGATATGATGTGATTGATGTGATCACGTATGGTTGATGTAAGTCATGTGTTTACATAGCAATATATTGTTGATTGAAAATCTTGTTTATTTTGATAAGCGAGTGCTTGTAAGTGAATTACGTATTTGCTTACGTGATTATATCGATATTGATATTGATATGTGTTGAAATGAACATGTGTATGAGACATGATTACCGGATGATTTGGGATGGTAAAGAAGCGTGAATATTTGTTGTTGTTTTATGGTGAACTAACATGTAGGTTTATGGATATTGATGGCCCGCACAACGTTGGTTAAGATCTCATGAATGGATGAGCATATCCGTAAATTCGTGGAATGTGCCGGAATATTCATGAGCCATTGGGAGTATTTACGGGAAGATTTGTTGGGTTATGGAGAAAGGTTCGAGGCGGTGGAAAGTGTCGAATCTGAGGCCTACTATCGGATGATCGAAAGGCTACCGAGCGAGTTGGCAACCATGGGCGAGCGAGACATGTGTTGTTGAGACGGGATCTATCACGAGGCACCTTACCTTGGACTTTCTTGAGTTCATTGCTCGAGTATGGAGGCAGTGGACAGACCACCGAGGTATACCATCCGAGGAGGATGTGGTTGCGAGACACCTCGAGGACCGATCCGGATCGATGATAGGGATGATGTTCCCAAGAGCCGTTGGGAGAACAACCATCAATCGAGCGATCACCGGTCAACAGATACACCATCACTACACCTCCATCGACAATCCTTACCTTCCGGAGGACCCGAATGACTTTGAGGCGGGAACTTCCGGGCGAGAGGTATTGTCCGTCCGGCGATGGCGTGCCAAAAGCCGGATCGGGATCTTCATGCCACCAAACCGTGTCGGTGGCATCCGGGAAGACGACTACGAGGAAGAAGAGGACCCGGATGAGAGCGAGGAGGTAGTGAGGATTCGGAGGACCCAGTAATCCGGATAGCGAGATGACTACGATGGTCGGGCACATTGAGGAAGGGCAAGCGCGCGAGCAGGGGATCGAGGCACGGCTTTCACGATACTCGTGCAATCGAGCACAACTTGGATGGGATCATACCCAGAGAGGCTTGCTTCCATGCGGATCGCTTTTAAAGCGGCCAATTGAAGCCACGATTGGAAGGAAAGAGATGAGGAAAGGCGAGAATGGAACCATGGGACTAGCGGGAATAGTGGATGGATATGGAGGGCGAGATCTAGGTAGTCGGTGTATGCAGGATGGCGATCGCAGAGTCTGCTAGAAGCATGGACGAGCGGCATCTTTGTGATGACCGAGTCGATTCTTTTGCTCACATCGACCTTTTTGGTGACATACCTTGATCTTGTATTTTGTGATCCTTCATGGACACCGAATATTCTTGATACTAACGCTGCCTATGACGGGATGTTTATGTTTTGATGCTTATATGTGATATGAGCTATGCCGTGATGATATATGATCTATGTGATGTGTGATGATGATGTTATGTGAAATGCATAACAATGATATGTTGACGGATTGCATGATTATATGTGATCGTGCGTGATATGTGGTATATGTGATGATATGTGATATGGGTGATGATATATGTTATGCGATGATACCGGTTATCTATGAAAAGCGTTTCTAATGTTTCAAACGTCGGTGCAAATGCCGAGAACAAGGAACGGAGGAACAATAGCGTGGAAGAAGCCCAAGAACCACCTTTGGTTCGTGACATGCGATCGAGAGTTTTGCAGCGTAATCCCCACATTTGACGGTCTCGGCGAACCGATCGACGCCGAGGCTGGATACGATCCACGAAAGGATCTTGAATACATCGGTGCGAAGAAGCGTAAAAGCTGAATGCGCGATCTTTCGGCTAACCGATGAGGCTGATTTCTGGTGGGAATCCGTGAGAAGGACTCTAACACCAGGACAGTGGGCAAGGTATACGTGGGAAGATTTCAAGGAAGAACTCATGGAAAAGTATGTGCCTGGCGTTTACAGGCGAGAGAAGGCAAAACGACTCGGAATCTTCGTCGAGGAGAAGGACGATCACCGAGTACGATCGCTCGTTCAATCGCATCACGTCACGCTATGCTACGTACTGGTTGGCACCGAGGTGCCAGGCGAGCGAGTTCGAGAGAGACTCGACCGGAGATCGAATTTCGCTCGTCGATCGGGGAGATCGGCGTATCGCGATCCTTGAACCGG
Organism: Salvia rosmarinus; assembly: GCA_036937905.1. Classification (NCBI taxonomy): domain Eukaryota; kingdom Viridiplantae; phylum Streptophyta; class Magnoliopsida; order Lamiales; family Lamiaceae; genus Salvia; species Salvia rosmarinus. Next base: position 44,581,786 of record CM072819.1, read on the forward strand.
GCATTAAACATTGAGTCAATGTTGCCCCAAGAGAGAACAATGCCACCGGACAGCCATCGGCGGAGGAAGAGGTAAGAGAAATGGGAAGATCGAGGAAAGGCAATCGGTGTTCGAGGAACGGGCGGTCCATGATTCCAAGAAATCAAGGCATTCAAGAGAAAAGCGACCTTGGGAAGGAATTTCCAACCCATGCGGCGGTGGAAAAACCGGTGCGAAATGCCGAGGAATCATTTCGTGAGTGCGAGCAAGGTAGCACCGAGTGCTATCGTTGTAAGTCCGGACATTACGCTCGAGATTATCCGTTAGGAGGCTGGCAGCAGTACCGCCATGAAGGCGTCGAGCTCATGAGAGGCGTAATCATGCTCGCCGAGGACAAACAACGGAGCGGAGGTCACCCTAGGCGAGAAACCAAAGGCCACCGCAGCAAGTGTGTGTACGCTGAATCGGCGGCAGCGACTCAAGCTCCGGAAATCTTGCGGTATAATCCATATGAGTGATATACCGTTTCGCTTTGTTTGATACGAGAGCCTCACATTCTTTCGTTTCGAGAATCGCGTGTGAGAGGTTGGGTTTGGTACCCAAGAAATCACAGTACCACTCGAAATTAGCATCCGTCGAGAAGTGCTAAAGCGAAAGAGATATGCCGAAACGAAGTAGAAATCGTGAGCGTAAGGTCTTTGTCAATTTGCATGTCATCGGAATGGAAGATTTCGATGTCATCTTTGGCATGGATTGGTTGGAAAAGCACATAGCAACTATCGTTGTCTCGAGAGAGAGTTGCTTTTCGGACGGTAGAATGAGTGGAAGTTTGTTTCACGGCATAAGAATGGGTGTTTGCGTGCCAATGATCTCAAAGACCGAAGGCGGTGAGGATGATCGAGAAGGAAGTTGTCAAACTTTCTTGGTAAGTTTGACAGACACGATGAACAAGCGCAGCGATTGCAAGAGGAGCGGTGGTGTGTGAATATCCGGACGTGTTTCAGAGGACTTGCCGGTTTACCACACGATAGACAAGTGGAATTCACTATTGATTTAGAACCGAGGAGCAGCACGATATCAAAGGCACCATACGAATGGCACCTAAAGAATTGCAAGAACGAAAGCGCAGATTGCGAGCCGTTGGATCTAGGTTTTATCCGACCCAGCGTGTCGCCGTGGGGCGCCCGATTACGCTCGTCAAGAAGAAGGATGGGTCAATGCGGATGTGCATTGACTACGAGAGAATAATAAGTCGACGATCGAAGAAGATATCCTCTTCCAAGGATCGGCGATCTTTTGACCGGCTCGAAGGAGGCGAGTGTCTTCTAAGATCGATTTGAGGTCGCTACCATCAGGTGAAGATCGGGAAGGAGGGCGTTGCGAGACCGCGTTGAGCGAGGTATGGGCACTACTGAGTTCATCGTGATGCCGTTTGGTTTGACCAATGCGCGGCGATTTTCATGGATCGATGAATCGAGTTTTCCATCGATGTCTGGATAGTTTCGCCTTGGTTTTATCGATGATATTCTCATCTATTCCAAGAATGCGAGTTGCATAAAGAACACCTCCGTGCACGCTCGAAACGTTCTGACGAGAGGTTGTATGCAGTATAGCAAGTGCGAGTTTTGGTGAAAGAAGTGATGTTCCTGGACATATCGTGTCTGCGAAGGAATCAAAGTCGACCAGTGAAGGTTGAGCGGTAAGTAGCGGAAGGTTCCGACTAATGCCAATGAGGTTGAAGCTTTCTAGGCTTGGCGGATATTATAGACGTTTCATCGAAGGGTTTTCGAAGTTGGCAAGGCCGATGACGCAATGCATCGTGAAAGGAATCAAGTTTTCATGGTCGAAGCTTGTGAAGCAAGTTTCCAAGAGTTAAAGAAGAAGCTAACAACCGCTCGGTGTTAGCCGTGCGGAAGGAACGATGGGTTTGTGGTCTACACCGATGCATCCAAACTTGGTTTGGGTTGCGTTCTCATGCAGAACAGGAAAGTTATAGCTTACGCGTCTCGTCAGTTGAAACCGCACGAGTTGAGCTACCCAACTCACGATCTGGAGTTAGCGGCAGTCGTTCATGCGTTGAAGATTTGGAGGCACTATCTCTATGGAGTTAAGTGTGAAATCTTCACGGATCACAAAAGCCTCAAGTATTTCTTTGAACAAAAGAAGTGAACATGAAGCGAAAGGAGATGGCTAGAGTTGGTGAAGGATTATGATTGCTCTATCGGTTATCACCCGGAAAAGCGATGTCGTAGCGGATGCTCTTAGTCATGAGTCGAGAGCAAAGTTGGGATATCTTCTTCGCAAGAGAAAGAGCTTATTCGAGATTTCAAGCTCGCTCACTGGAAGTGATTCATCCGCCGAATCGGTCAAGGATTCATCGCGACTTTGACACCGAGCCGGATCTAAGAAGCCATCGTGAGTCTTGGCGGAGGCAATTCACGGAAAGATGCGTTTGAAAGCAAGGCTAGAAGATAGCAAGGGTTTCACCAAGCAAAGGATAACGCTACTATTCCGAGGAAGGTTATGTGTGCCACTCGATAGGGAATTGAGAGATAAAATCATGAGTGAAGCTCATGAGGCACCGATACTGACTCGTCCGGAAGCACCAAATGTCTGAGACCTTAAAAGGAACTTTTGGTGGGAAGGGATGAAAAAGGATGTAGCGGCGTTTGTGGAGCGATGTTTGGCTTGTCGACAAGTGAAAGCTGTACACCAGCGTCCGTCGGGATTGTTGCAACTGTTACCAATCCCGAATGGAAATGGGATCATATCGGTATGGATTTTGTGGTAAGTTTTCCAAGGTCGACAAGAGGAAACAACGCTATATGGGTTGTCGTCGATGGTAGCGAAGTCACTCATTTCACCGATTCGGATGACGTGCGGGTTAGATAAGCTTGCTCGACTTTCGTCGAGGAAATCGTGCGGTTACATGGTGTGCCCGTATCGATTCGTCGGATCGTGACCCGAGGTTCACATCAAGGTTTTGGAGGAGTCTACGAGGAAGCCATGGGGACCAAGTGAATCTTAGTCGGCATTCCATCCTCAAGCGGACGGTCGATCGAAAAGAACGATTCGGGTTTTGGAAGATATCTTTGCGGCGATCGTGGCGACGGAGGAGGAAATGGGAAGAGATACTACCTTTGGTGGGTTTTCCTATAACAATAGTTATCGAGCCACCATAGGAATGGCTCACTATGAAGCGTTATGCGGAAGGAAGTGTCGATCGCCACTTTATTGGGATGAAGTGGGCGAGAGGAAGATGTTAGGACGAGATGGTTCAGCAGACGGTCGAGGTTATCGATCGATCAGCGAAGGATCAAGGAAGCTCGGGATGGCGAAAGTCCTATGCGGACCAGCGTCGTCGGATCTTGATTCATGATCGGAGATCGCGTTTTCATAAGGTTTCCCCAGCGAGGAGTCGTTCGTTTTGGGAAGCGAGGTGAAATTCTGACCGAGGTTCGTTGGATCTTTCAAAGTTCTCGAGAGAATAGGCCCGTTTCCTATAGGTTAGCTTTGCCGCCAGCATCGGAGATGTTCATGGCGTGTTTCACGTTTCTCGGTGAGAAAGTGCGTGTTCGACCCAAAACACGTGATCAAGCATGATCAAGTGGTTCTTGCTCGGGATCCGAGTTACGAGGAGAGGCCGGTGGCTATCTTGGAGCGAGAAGTCGAGGAATTGAGGAACAAGCGATTCCGTTGGTGAAGGTGTTGTGGAATCACCACGAGAGGAAGAAGCTACGTGGGAGTTGGAAGACAAGTTCGAGGCTCGATGCCACGAGTTGTTTTCTCCACGTGTTTGAAATTTCGAGGACGAAATTTTTATAAGGAGGAGGATGTAATACCCGTCTTTTAAGCTTCATTTTTGCATGGCACGTTTTTTCGAGAAAAGGGTCAAAGGTTGACTTTTGTTTCGATGATCGACCGTCACGAAACCTCGAGGCGTTGTGAAGAGTGTCTTATAACGAATTCATAGACACTAAGTATCTGAGTTTCGACCACCCATGAAGGTTTGGCACTCGGGAAGTTATCGAAAACGGACTTTTCATTGGTCTTTTAAAAGCATATCTTGTTTATAGTCATTGTGTTCGGTATTTTATTTCGTGTCCATGGGTACCAAGTTTGCTAAATTCGAGTCCGTTTGCAAAGTTGCGTCGCTTTTGCGTTTTCGAAAAGGGTCATTATGCAGCAATTACAAGCACCCACGAATTTTCCTATAAATAGGAGGCTAGGGCCTTCATTTTCAACGTTCATTTTCCTTCGTCTCTCGTGTTTACGGAAGAGCCGAGCAGCTCAGTGCTACGCTGAGCAGCTGGAGGAGTGGGGATCGGCCGGGAGGCTCGTGGCGCGCCATTCTTGGCTTGCCGAGCCACCACCGCCGATCAACCACCCCGCAGCCCGTTTTCTGTTTTGTCCTTTTCTTGTTTTGATTCCGCCTTTTAGTAGATCGTATAGCATAGAACTCGGGTTTCTAAAGGACGAGGAGGAAAGCGGCCGGAGGCCGGCCGATTGGTCGAAACCGCCGCCGCCCATTGCCGCCGATTGGTGGTGTTGGCGCCGATTTGGTGGCCGACGGCCCACCTTTGCTGGGTCCTTTAGGTTTTGAGTTAAGCTGTCATTCTACTAAAGTACCGATCCGCTTTTACATTTTTGCGTTTACGCATGTCGGGATGTTTTCCGTTGCTTGAGTTTTCTAAAGGAAGACATGCCCGGGTTATCCATTTTCAACGTCGTTTGTCATTCCATGTTCGCCGTTATGCATATTGCTTATGTTTCCATTTTCATGCATCGATTTTGGATGGTTTATCCAGATCCGAGGATGGCATCGATTTTTGAAGCTTCTTCCGCTAAGATTTGAGTCAACTTGCATGCATGCATATTTTGAAGGTACCCTATTATTGGTCTTGATGCCACGAATATATTTCCTTACGCATCGAGTTGATTTGAAAACCCGAGAGTGCCAAACGTGGGTTCGAAAAGTGAAAACCCTAATTTTGCTACGATCGTCGTTTGGATCACGTTGTTGCTTTGCTTTGTGGGAAGTGACCCCAAAAGTTGTTCCGCCTTGTTACTGTGTACCTACCAAAGGCGATCGGTGAAGTCATCGGATCCGCAGATATCGCTCGGTTGACGTTTTAAATCTTCGGGTTGGGTTATATATCTTATTTTGAGTTATTTACTACGATATTTCAAATAAAACATGTACGCCGTAAAATGTTTTTGTGAAATTATTCTTGTTCTCGATCCAAGATATGGTTCTATCATGGTTGTGCGGATCTCTATTGGTGGGTTGATCACCATCTTGAGTATTGATCATAAGGGATAGACCCGAACACGTGGTTATGGTTACGAAGGGATAGTCCGGAAGTCCACACGAAATGGTAATGAGGTGGTTATGGTTACGGCGATTTGACCTCAAGTCCACACCGAGTTAGCCATTTGGATACGTTCGGGCGTGGGCCATGGATATGTTCCGGGCGAATGAATGTCATGTGATGGGTGGCGGGATATGTTCCGAGCCGTGGTTCATGGTTCATGATGGGAGTATGATAATAACGGATCGGTATCGAAAATGAAAAATCTATTTTGCTTACTTAGAAGTGGTTTACGTTTAAAACCTTCTAAGGTAAGTGCTCTAAACACGGCTTCATGATTCTTTTGATTTATGATAAAACCCGGTGAGTGCGCTAGTACTCACCCCAAACTCTTTTCAAATCTTTTCACGTATGGAGGAGGTTTTTGGGCCAGGCGGCGAGGGGTGGAGCTGGGTTCTTCATGCTATGCTTCCGCGATGTTGTGTTATATCGTTACTCGATAACTATGTATTCTTGTCCATTATTTGCTTTCCGATTGGGAACAAGATTTGTTATGTTATTCTGTGTGAGTCTCGTCTGAGCATCTTATGTGGTTGACGGTCTAGTTGACGAGGATGTAATGCTATTTTGTCTTCTTGCATTACTTATAATAAACCAAGATCATGTTTTACGAGGTTATGTTATCGATATTATTACATTGGTGGATTGTTTGTGCACCCTCCCCTGAGGATATGTCCTAGTTATAGAGGAGATCTTTGCCCGATTTCATGGTAACATCTTCTTATCATGTATGTTATATGTATCCCCTTCTTCCCCGCTTTCTTAACCCCCACCCCTAATCACACCACGGCATCCGTGCCTTCCCCGGGAATTGGGGCGTGACGAAAAATTGAGAAAATCCATATAGGATTGAGATTAATGTAGTACCTCCAATATGTAATAGAATATATAATAAATAGATGCCTTTATTTGATTTTATTTACCCAAAAAAATAAAGATTTACGTGTAATATTATTAGAACTCGTTTGGTAGCCCATAAAAGATCAAGATAGCTTACCTATCTTGTGTTAACTAGTTGTTTGGTAGCCTATATTACTACACTCGGAGGCTCGTTTTTATATCTAGCCCGTCACTAAAACATTGTTCTTCTTTGGTAAACACAACTTAACCTAACCCTAAGATAGCTAATCGGGCTATTGAGCCAATACAAATCTACCATTCTATCAATGGGCTATTTATTTGTTCTGTCAATGTTCTTAAGCTGAAATAAATAAAAATCATAATATACCTTATAAAATCAAGAATCTGAAAATTTACAATTTAAAATGGAAGAAAATAGAACTGCTCCTTTCAACAAAATCTGGAATGAGCCTTCTCGACTATGGGCTCGGTGTGGTCCTGCATCGATGCGTTTGTGTAAGTTGGTGAAGGGTTAGTTCTCACTTGTTGATGGTTTGGGTTTGAGCGGATGTGAGAGAATATGATGATGACGGCTTCTCTGTGCCGTTCGAATTAAGAGAAGGTTGAGCTCGGTTCAAGTCGAGAGAGAGGCATGAGAAAAGAAGAGAACAAATAGCGACTCATTCTTTGTTGTCACCGGACCGAGAGAAAGAAGAGTCGACGGCGGTGGCTTGGGGGCATCGGTGTAGAAAGAAAGATGGAATTTCTTGTCACGGATCCGGAAGAGTGGGAAAAGCAGGGATGACGGCGTTGTATGGTCATTCTTGCTGACCGAGGATGGAGGTATCGTTGCTTTGCTTTCTACCAACGCAAGGTGCGATGAAGTCGCGGCTAGGACTCTATCGGAGATAAGGTGAACGGCTGCAACGGAAAGGGATTTGGATATAGATAGACTTCTGATTTTGGGGTATGAGGTTACAATTGTCATTTTGATTTGTCATAAGGATACAATTGTAATTTTTTACTTAATCTTGCTTTTTAACTAGTGTACCAAACAAACAAGTTTGCTATCTATATTTTTTTATATCTTATCTACCAAACAATAAGATACGATATCAATCTAACATTATCTACAATACATATCATATTCTTATCTATCTTGACATATCTAAACATATCTACCAAACGAGCCCTTAGTTCATTAATAGTCAATTTTTGGCACGAATCAGTCAATAGTTACTTTGAAAATGTTGTTGGATGTGTAATACTTCATCCTTCGTCCCACCAAAGATGATCTGTATTTTTTTGGATTGTTTCACTTAAGATAATCTATTTTTTTCGAAAATAATTATCTCTTCAAAAGTTGTAGGACCTACCTACTTTTTATCACTTTAATCACTTTATACTTTTATCCTAAATAACTGTACCGAAAAGAAATAGACCGTCTTGAATGAACGAAATGAGTAATAAATTAGTACCTGAGAGTTCGACAAAAACTTGGGTGAGTTTCGCCTCATCATGAGCTCACCTTTATTTTTTGTTAAAATAATTATAAACTAATTATAGTGAGTAAAGATAATTAGATTTTGTTAATTTATAATCAAATTTATTAATTTTTAATTATAATTTTAATTCAAAATTGGAATTTATTAATTCATAGTTATGGTTTATTAATTCACAAGTAAGGTTTATTAATTTATAATTAAGGTTTACTAATTTAAAATTAGGGTTTATTATTCAAAATTAGTGTTTGTTAATTCATAATTAGAGTTTATTAATTCAAAATTAGGAATTATTATTCAAATTAGGGTTTATTAATTCAAAATTAGGGTTTATTAATTCAAAATTAGAGTTTATTAATTTAAAATTAGGGGTTATTATTCAAAATTAGAGTTTATTAATTCCAATTAGGATTTATTATTCAAATTAGGGTTTATTATTCAAATTAGATTTACTAATTTCAATTAGGGTTTATTATTCAAATTAAGGTTTATTAATTCTAATTAGGATTTATTAATTCTAAAATTATTATTTATTAATTCATAATTAAGAATTTATTAATTTACAATTAAGATTTATTAAATTGATTAATTTTAATTAGAATTAATTAATTAATTAAGTGGTCTTAGCACCACCCCTAAATTAGCAGTACTATAATCTTGAGTAGTTCAGTTAATTACTTTATTTAAATTGTAAAGACAAATCTCAGCTTTTTTAGGCAGGCCAGAAAGTTCAGTTAGTCCACTTTTACGTTATTATAACTCTAATCACAATTATCGACTAATTAAATCAGCCAACATCGTGCAATATTTTGACAAATATCTCGTGCTTTATCTTTTATTCATCTTAAAATACTAACGTGGCTTTCAAAAAAAATATATATTCATATTTACAATAATTATATGGTCGAGTCCGAAAAGGAACACAGCTTTAATTATTGTAATAATAAATCAATTGTATATACTATCTGAAATGATTTTATTTATTTATTTATATTTTACCTCTACATTTTATTTTTGCGTTATCACCCGGCAACTGGGTTTGGGTGACACACTAAACGGGTGGTCTGATCTCATCGTTCTCTCTCTTCATAGAACTATTTTAATACTATAATTTAACATTTTTAGACAAAAAAAGTACAGCATTATAAAATTCATACGCCCCCTCGTACATTTTAAAATTGGTTTGATTAAAAATATGTTATGTCCGGACTGATTTAATATTTTTTGGTGTTTTCTGTAATATCAATGGAAACTAGAAGAACACTTGGAGAAGAAGTTAAGGATTTAGAGAGAAGAGAGAGAGTAAGAATAGAGTGTGATTCAGTAATTTTTCCTCTATTCTCAATAGGCTGAATTAGTACATATATTCAATTCAGATGGTCCCCCCACTCTTGATTGTAACAAACTTCCGTGTAACATTAAAGAGCATTTATATAAGTTGCTATTTTCCCCACACGTTTATTCCCCAAAACTCAATTCCCTTTTATTTGTAAGTTCCATCTGTACGTAACTCTTCAGCCATGGCCAACAATTAAACTTCCTTTCCCCCAACCTCCATAGGTAATAGTAGGTTCGTAACAATACCCTTCCCTTGATGAGATCCTTCTCCCCAAGGATCAAAATTGGGAAATTTTTTGCCCAAAAATTTGACATCCTCCCAAGTAGCCAAGTTGAAATCTTTATCAAACCACTGCACCAGCACTTGATGTATAGCTTCTCCCTACGTTGAACCGAGCGCTCTCCAAGATTCGAATAGGAGTGACCACAAAGGCACCATCTTGATCGACAACGGGGAGGTCTCGATTGGGGTGATAGTCGACTTATCACTTTCTTGAGAAGAGACATGGAAAACCGGATGGATTCGGGCCGGCGGCGGATCGAGGCGATATCGACCACTCCGATTTTTCGGGATCCGATAAGGCCGTAGTGTCGGCGACAAGCTTGATTTTTGTGAGCCACCGATTCTTTGGCGGAAGGTTGCGACTTAAGGTATACCCAATCCCCTCCTCAAACTTCTCTCAACCCTCTTCAAATCAGCAAAATATTTCATACGATGCTGGGCCAATTTTAGATTTTCCTGCAATTCGTGAGTTAATTGTGCCCGTTGTCTCATAAGTCCTTTAGCATCTGAGTCCACAGTGAGTAGATAAGGGTTTAGCGAATGTGTTGAGGGTGCGTGTCGTGAGAGCCTCAAAGGTGTGGTTTTAGGCTGGTATGATAGTTGGTGTTGTACCAAAATTCTGCCAGAGGTAACCATGTTATCCACTTCTTGGGATTTTGATGAACCATGCATCGTAGGTAGTTCTCCAAACATTGATTAAGCCGCTCAGTTTGCCCGTCTGATTGTGGATGGTAGGCTGAAGTATAATCCAAACTGGTTCCCATAAGTTTGAAAAGCTCCTTCCAAAATGTGCTCTTGAAAACTTTGTCTCGATCTGTGACAATACTTAGTGGAAGCCCATGTAGCTTATAGATGTGGTCGAGAACAGTCCGACTCTTGTTTGGTAGAGAGGGATGGGACAAAGGTAGGAAGTGACCATACTTGGTGAATCGGTCAATTACTACCAGGACAACATCCTTTCCCTGAGATTTAGGGAGTCCTTCGATAAAGTCCATAGTGATATGGGTCCAAGCTTGGTCAGGAATAGGTAGTGGTTATATGACCACAGCCCTGGGTACAAGCTAGGTTGGGACTTGCTCCCGCTACAAATATCACAATTTTTGACCCAGTCATAACTTGATCTTCGTCTTGACGATGAAAAACCTTTTTATTCGACGGTATGTTCCTTGGATGCCTGAATGTCCACCCAGAGCAGTGTCATGCATTTCTTTGATAAGTTCTTGCCGCAAGGTAGTGTTGGTTCCCACAACAATTCTTTTCTTGAACACGAGTATGTTGCCATGTATCTCCCAAATGAAATTGAGACGGTGGGACCGTTTTCTTTCAAAATATCATGCGATAACTCATCCCTTCAGTAGCTAGTCTTGATTTGTTGAGCCCAGTGGGTACCATAGTGGTGATGGCGGTGCACTCGAGCTCGATTCCTTCCTTCTAGATAGAGCATCGGCGACCTTATTTTCGATCCTTTTTGTATAATATCTCATAGTCAAAACCCAAAAGCTTAGTAATCCACTACATTGCATTGGAGATGTGATCTTTTGGTCAAGCAAATGTTTAAGGGCACATTGATCGATCTTGATGAAGAACTTATGACCTTGTAAGTAATGTCTCCACCTCGAATAGCATACAAAACAGACCGGGAACTCTCTTTCATAAATTGACAAAGCTTGGTGTTTGATACATGAGACTTACTCGGATAGGCAATTGGTTTCCCATCTTGCATTAACACGGCTCAATTCCCAATCCACTAGCATCGGTTTCAACAATAAATGGTGGGTAAAAGTCGGAAGGGCTAGAAACAGGAGCACTAGCCATAGCCACCTTCGCTTCTCAAATGCCTTAGTAGGTTCATCACCCCACGAAACCCTCCTTTTTAGTAAGTTAGTGGTGGCTGCTGATCACTCCATAACCTTGTACAAACCTCCTGTAATAACCATGTACCCAAGAACCCTCGTAGTTGTTTGAGTGTTTTAGGAATTGGCGGGAGAGCATACTCTCCACCTTCTCGGATCGATGAGACTCTTCCTGGATATAATATGCCCCAAATAGCTGATATGTGTGCTTGTTGACATTTGCTCCTCTTAGCAAATAGTTGATTCTCCTTCAACAACTGTAGTACTTCCCTAAGATGTAATAAATGATCTTCCGAGGTTTTGTTGAACACCAAGATATCATCAAAGAAAACCAGCAGTTTTTCTTAACGGGTCTTGAAAACTGATTCATTAAAGATTGGAAGGTAGGTGGGGCATTACACGTTTCCAAATGGCATAACAAGGAACTCATAATGCCCATGATGAGTTCTAAAAGGCTGTGAGGTGCACATGCTCGGGTGCCATCAAGATCTGAAAATACCCGGATCTTAAGTCGATCTTGGAGAAATATTTGCTGCCCATGGTTCATCCAACAATTCCTCAATGGTGGTATAGGGTAGTTATGCTTAATAGTGAGGTTATTTAGGTATCGTAGTCCACACACATTCTCCACGAGGAATCTTTCTTTTTACCAACAGATGGGGATGCAAAATGGCTTTTACTGGGTTGTATTTCCCCTGTCTTCAATAACTCACCGACAATCCTTTCAATCTCATTTTTGTGCATGTGACACCTGTAGTCTTTGAAATTTAGGAGTACTACCGGGCTCAAGAGTATCGGTGTTCAATACCCACAGGTGGTGGTAAGCCTTGAGCTCCTCAAATATCTCCTTGTACTCATCTAACAAGCTCTCTAATTCAATATTTATGCTCATGTTTACATCGATATTTTCGGTGGTAGATCCTCCACTTCTTCCAAGATATCGAGTGTATAAGCTTATACAAGGTGGTCGAGATCATTTGGCATTGCAACTCTCGATGAAGAGCGTATCTTTATCCTTCTCCCTTTTTGAGTGGCGACCACGGTCATTTTATCATAGTCTAGTTCTCGGTGTGCGGGACTTAAGCCATCTCCCCGAGAATAAGATCACAACCTTGAGCTGATACAGGGGTGAGTAAGAAAAAGGTTCTTTGAGTGATATTCCATTTGAACCCTTTAACCACCTTAGAACTCACCATTTTACTACCATTAGCTACCTTGACCAGTAGAGGTTTAACTGGTTCCAGGTTGCACTTTAGGATCTTGGCAGTTGCTTCACTGAGGAAACTTAGGGTACTACCAGAATCAATAAGGATATTAATTCTATGCCCATTGGTTTCTCCAATCACCCTCATGGTAGTTGGACCCCCTTCACCAAAGGTAGCACTAAATGCCAAAGTTATCTCTTCTAGCCCCACAGTATCATCTCCTTCATCACCATCCTCTTCCACTGTAGCATTCATAAGATGTGTTTCTCTTCCTCGATCATAATAAGGTAAGCTATCCTCTGTTTGCATCTATGTCCGAGAACATAAGTTTCATCACAATTATAGCATAACCCTTCTCTTTTCTTGCCTCCATCTCTCGCAAATTGTGAGTAACTTAAATTGAGCTCGTGGAAAATTTGCGAACTTCTACGAGATGTGAGATTCTGGAATCGATTTCTTGTATTCTTGAGGATTGGTTTGAGTTGGTTTAAAAGCCCTTCATCTTCCTAGACAATAACTCGAGGTTTGTATTTGATTCCTTCCAGTTCGATGGTTTGTTGGAGTGAATTTGGGTTAAACATCACGATAAATGACTGCATTCTTCCCTAATCCACCGATGAAACTTGCTACAAAATATTCTTGAAAACTCTCTGTGTTAAACAAGAGCAAGCATGCTTTCGAGTTCTTGAATTTATCAACATACTCGGCATAATTCCACATCATTCTTAGTTTGTTAAATTACATACAATTTTAGATTCCTCATTTCCTCAAACACGGAGAAATTAGGTCAAAAGTCGACTCCATTTTAATTCGGTGTTCCTTACGGCTAGATTTTGGTACCATTGTAACGCCTTCCTTCAAAATGCATTGAAGCTAAGATGACCTTACATTGATGCGGTATGTTGGGAATCAACCTATAGTACCCTTGACACCTTAGAATCCAAGCTCTAGAATTAGTCCCATCAAATTTGGGAAATTCCGGTTTAGGTAATGGTGTGAGTAGATTAGATCCTCACGATTCATGTTGCGGCTTAAACACAGAGGATGGTGTTTTACCCATAAGCCCATCACCACTGTAATCATGCTCCTCATAATCAATAGAGTTCTTTCCTTTGCTCATATTTAATAATTGCAATTGCATGGAAGCAAGAGTGGTGGTTAGGTGATCAAATTTACCTTCACCCCAATCGGTGATCCTTCATTTCTCCAGCCATACAAGCCATCTGCTCATGCAATTTCAGCTCTACTGCTTCCCGTTTCATGGACTCAGTTTGAAGTATTTGATCAAATTTTTTTTGTGCCTCCTGCAGATCTCGAAGCTCAGTGCTTCGCCATAGCCGAGGATGAATAAGCTCTGATACCAATTTGTTATGTCCGGACTGATTTAATATTTTTTGGTGTTTTCTGTAATATCAATGGAAACTAGAAGAACACTTGGAGAAGAAGTTAAGGATTTAGAGAGAAGAGAGAGAGTGAGAGAGAGTAAGAATAGAGTGTGATTCAGTAATTTTTCCTCTATTCTCAATAGGCTGAATTAGTACATATATTCAATTCAGATGGTCCCCCCACTCTTGATTGTAACAAACTTCCGTGTAACACTAAAGAGCATTTATATAAGTTGCTATTTTCCCCACACGTTTATTCCCCAAAACTCAATTCCCTTTTATTTGTAAGTTCCATCTGTACGTAACTCTTCAGCCATGGCCAACAATTAAACTTCCTTTCCCCCAACCTCCATAGGTAACAGTAGGTTCGTAACAAAATACTAGGCAGAGTATCCAGTTTCAAATATATAAATCCATATACATGCACTATTATGAACATGGGTGTATATTCAAAATATATAATATTAGATTATGCTAAAATCATGGAAATTTTGAGAATCGGTAATATTAACATTAAATTATTTGTTTCGGCATTTTCAGAAAGAAATGGACGGAGGACCAGTCTCTTTTAATAGCGATAAATTCATCTTCCACTATTATTACACAAACGACTATATTCATTTAGACTCGCGTTGCTGTCGTCCCCACCCAAAACAAAAACACAAAAAACAAAAAATCAGCTTCATCTTTTTTCTCATCATTCAATTAGAACATGTAGCACGACATTCATTACACGTCGCATATTGATGATAATGAAATATGATACGTAACACAAAATAAAAGTATGGAAGCCTAAACAAAAAATGCAAGCAACACTGAAATATCATCACATAATAATGCAACCAAGATCCACCAAAAAAAGAAAAAAGGAATTTCATACTGGTATAACTGCAAAGCAATGAGGACAAAAAAGCACAGGATGCGCATAAAACTTTCAGCTAAAAATCATAAACAAAACCAAACTTCTCAACTCATTCAACAAACATAAGTTAACACAGAGCATCAGCCATCAACATCATCGGTTACAGCTATGACAATTGACAAGCTTTTACAAAGCATTTCACTTCAACATTTCAAGAACAAAAACCATTTCCAATTAGATGATCAACTTCCCTCACATCATTACACGACCTGTTCAGTTTCCCAGACGAATCACAGTTTCCTGAAAAAAGAGAGATATGCCCGACTACTCTGTATCTATACCAAGTCCATCAATATGCCAATCTACTAAATCAAATGTCATTGGCCATCAAACAAACCTAGCTACATCTCGGACCTAGTAAAATGTAGATTGTTCCAGGGACCAAGCAAAAGTTTTCACGAATAGAACTTAAACACACAGACAGTTATTCAATACGAAAATATGTAGCAGCCAGAGGGCAGTCTTAAGTTGAACCAAGACCGATGTTATATTGCTAATTTCGTCAAGATAGTCACAGCAAGTTAGCACTTGTTTTAATCCTTAACAATAGATGAGAATAGTTCACTATGCTATGAGAGAAACTAACTCTTAGTTTCTTCCTTTAGCACATCATCAGTTTCATGGATTGTCATGAGTAAACTCAGACGTGGCAAATGAAGACGAAGAAAATATAGTGAAGTTCCCCAAAAAATTGGCAGTGTAAAGTATAAAACTTTCTTCATCACGTATCACACCTAAGAACGCAGCACAAGTTAACAAAATGGAGTTTTTATTTCCTTTCCTGGATGACAATGTAAATAGAGAAACAAACTAATCACATATGAAAACTGGTAAATTTTAATTTATGTTACTACAAAGGTCAAAAGTCACAAATATAATTACAGAAATCACATTCAATTCCATCATTGATAATTTGATACGCAATCATCTTAAACATCCTCCCTCAACATGCGGGCTGTAGCATCGCACAAAAAGCCTCCGACCAGGGCCCAGGCAAAACAAAACAGAATCTATCTTGTCCTATTTACCCTATTGTTCTCCTACGAAGTTTACTAATTGACAAGTTGGTCATAAAGCTATTACTAGATTTGGCAACTAATGTGGGTTAACACAGTAAAAATGCCCCAAAGATAAGGCAACTAATCAAACTTCATTACTACTAACTTAGCCTAGACACCAATACTAAGTTGCAACTTTTCCTTAGTAGATTAGTAGCCTCATCACTTAGCAGTTGACCTCTAAATACACAAAACCAGAACAACATATCAACATCAAGCACATAAAAAAACAACTGAAAAGTATTACGCATCAAGGATTAACAGTTGCAAACATGGCAATTAATAACAATGAATACGATCGAGGGCCAACTCAGTTATTTATTCCAACACAGCAAAAGTGTCCGGACACACAATTCACAACAGTTCATCTTTACACATTTTTCCCCATCTACATTACAACAGGTAAAATGAATCCGAGAAAATTACCATATCCAACGCATCCTTAATGCGTCAAGCGTCCAAATCTTCCATCTGAATGCTGCTCTTGAGCGGCACATACTCCCCAAGATATCCACCAAGATGATCGTATAATGCGCTCTTATCAATGCCCTGATGATGATAGCTCTTGCACACGTAGTAAAACACACTCTGCACCAACAGCCCCATGAGATTAACAATCACCAACAAGCCAACGAGGAAACCGCCCACCACAATCCGTGCCATCACCCCATAATCCTCCCCGCCATGAACCACAATCGATCCAAAAAGCATATTGATCACCCCACATATAGCAAGGTAACTGAAAACGAGAACAAATCCCACGCCACTCTTCCCCTTCAATAACTCGTAGCTCTTCCTCATTGCAGCAAAACCATAAACAGGCTCGACAACAGACACCACACTAGCAAGATGCCATAATGCGCTAATGTAAACATGGACGACCAAGAACATCAAGAACACAACCACCAAGGAGAAGAAAAATAGTAAAACATTCTGCATGTCAACGGCCACAAGAAGAAGCACAATAAACCCCAAGAAGACAATATTATACACTACCATAGTGAGAGAAACCCACAGAAAAGTGACGAATAGGCGCTTGAAAACGCTGGGTATGGCGGATATGGTGTAGGAGAAGGAGACGGGCTTGGAGGAGTAGAGAGAGGCAACGGTGAAGACCACGGCGGCGGTGGATAGGAGGGAGAAGGCGAAGAGGAAGATGAGGTAGAAAAACTGGAAAATTAGGAGCTTTGACCAATCGGCGGAGGCGGCGGAGGGGTCGGACTGAAGCTGCGAGAGAATAGGGTGAGTGAAGAGAGAGTGAGCTAAGATGGCGAACGAGAGAGGGAAAATCAAGGTTAGGGTAACGAGGTAGAAGGTTTTGGGTGATTGTTTGGGAATGGCGATTGATTCCTTGAGGATGTCAGTGATGCTCAAGAATTGAAGCTCTTCCGCCGCCAGATCCATGGCAGTCGAATTCGGATCTGTATGATCTCACAAACTATGAGCGGAAAATTGGGGAAAACTGAGGAAAAATCAATTAAAACAGAACCAGAAGCAATAGATCCTAAGAATTCAAGAGATGCGGAAAGAGAAACGACGTGGGTGGTACTTGCGGCGGCGGCGACGGGCGGGGAGCAGTAGCTGTGCCAGCTGCTATAGTTGGTAGTAACGCATCACCGATAAGTTGCCACTCAACCACATTATACCAATTGATTTTATTTCATTTATGCGCATAATGCAGCAAAATTTAACCGTTTCTGTACTTAAAGAATCTCCTAGATTACAGTCAAGAAAAAGGATGAAAAATATCAAAATACAAAGGTCGTGATGTAGCTTCACTTTCGAAAGAGAAATTCACGTTTGTAGTATCTTCTTTTAAAAAAATTTGTGAAATACTATCATATATGAAAAGCGGTGGAGTCAGGAATATTTTATAGTGTGTCTAATTAATTATAATTTTAAAAATAATAAAAGTAATAAGATTATAAATAAATAAATAAATAAATACATTTAAAATTTAATAATAATATAATGTTGCTTGAATTACATAACAATGTTTGTAAAATTAAAAATATGACCGCCTCATTATTAATGAAATCTCCACAATATTATACATTTTCATATATTAAAAATAATTAAATAATTAGCAATGTCTAATTCAAGCTTGCAATTGTGCTATAACTACATGTATTTTAACCATCAATTCTCAAGATATCCTAATAATTTTTAGTACAATTATTGGACTAAATTATATGGTTTGTCCCAAAAATATCATAAACTTTCAATAATAATAATAAAAGACTCAAACTATTAACATTGTACTAAAATATCTTACCTAATGTTTTTTATTAACGGAGTACTGACTAGGATTTTCACGTGGGAAATATGACGTTGTTTCCACCGGAATCATTTTGGAAAGTTAGTGATGACTCTATTTAGTCATCCTTTTTATTGTAAACATAAACATATTTGGTTTTATTTTGTTTGGTTATTACTTGATTTTCATCAGATGATGAATTTGATGGAAATATAGTAAACATGAATACATTCGATTTTTTTTTGCAATTATTGGTGAGCATTAGATTGCATATGATATGTGTTGGAAAAATTATTTCTGAACTGTATTTTTTGATTAGATCATAAAATCCTCTGATGATTGCTCTACTGATGGACCTTAGTGCTACTCACATGTTAGGGGGTTGGTTGTTTTTGTTACAGGTTTCAGCAAAAGAATTATCAGTTTGGACATGCCCATGACTGGTTGAGTTCAAACAGTACTGAAACCAATCGTACTGAAAATTAGAGTATCAGTACCAGCGCAACTAAAGAAAAACACTACTGAAGATCGTGTATTGAAGAAAGAAGAATGAAGTCAGCGGACTGAAGACTGAAGATTGATTTACAAAAATTCTAATGAACAGAGCTTCTAAAGACTGAAGTTGGAGGACTGGAGACTGAAGATCAAAGACTAAAGACTAGATGTTGCTAAAAATTAAGTAGTCGGAAATATGACTAAGTGTCATATTAGCAGCTATGATATAAAAGTTAGTGATGAATAGTCAAAGCTGGTGACAAAAAGTCAAAATTGCTGATAAATAGTCCAAGCTAACTATTTCTACGTCAAGCTGAAAACTTCATACTGACACAGATTTCCCAAATTGATAAAAGATAAAGTTCAACATGCTCGATAAAAGATGAAGCAGAATCGACTAACCCAACCTCAAGTCAATGTACTCGAAAAACACGGAGTCAACTCAACTAAAGAAACACGAAGTTATTTAAGCCTTGAGTGTTTGACTTGCCACTTATCGTAGCTAATCTGCAAAAGATTCTGACATGCTAGATCCACTTTTCAGAGTTGCAGAGCTACAATGTACGATGATGCAGACTCTGAAAATGACGTATAAGGATTCAAAAGGGAAGAATTTAAACGTCAAATAGAATGGATGTGATTGGTGTTTCCTTCAATGATACTATTCATCGTCCCCTCTATAAATACAAGCATAATCCAACCTTTGAAGGGTAACGAAATACTATGCATTCGAATATTCTCAAGCAATCAAAGTTCACATTTCAAGAACCTTTACACAACGATTTTAAAGAAAAGAGTTAACAGTGTTCTCAGAAAAACCTTTATAACTCAAATATATCTATCAGTTCATGGTTTCAATATACATTCCCTTAAGCTATAGGATAATTTCGTGTATATCTTAAGCATATAGATATTGAGTTTTCCTGTGACAACTCAATATTTTAGTTGGAAAACCCTCTATTCAAAACCCTAGTTTAAGTAGAAGTTAGGCAAGTAAGCAACGAAGTGTTACTTGCTGAAAGCTTGGTTTTCTTGCATCTGTAAACAAGAAGTTAGGTCAACTGCACCCGTAAGCAGTTAGAGGTTTCCAAACACCAATAAGCGTAGGAGGAACGCCCAGTTCAGTGGGATACATAAAAGATTAAAGTCTATATCTAGGTTTATATCTTGTACCAGTAAACAAGATCAAATCACAGTCAGTGGATTGATAGAGCAATCATGCTTTGGATGTAGAAGTTGATCTCTCCGAACCCCATAAAAATTAAATGTTCTTTACTTTCAATTCTTTATTTTCAGTATTGTATTTACCTTACATGTTATTGAACTGAAGATCATCAGCACACACAACACAACACTGTTTTGATACACTCTATCAGTATCAGTTTTATATTGAAGAGATAAACTGAAAACTGACTAAACCAATATTTGACTAAGTATTTTTCACCAGTCTGGGTTTTCAGTAAAAGCAAAAACGTAACCACCACATTCCGCAAGCACATCAGCTATCAATCCAACTGATCAGTTGTCTCAGCAGTCAGTAGGTTTGCTAATTGATATCACTCTGAACAAGATTACCATAACTCGAATCGATCGTGATCGACACTAGATCGAATCGATTTCGATTAACCGAAACTACTACTATAGTAGACAGTCCAGTCTTGATAAAAGAAAATTTTTAATTTTTTTAACTGATGTATTCTCCTCCCTCCCCCCATACACCAGTATGTATCCCTAGAGACCATCAATTGATATTAGAGCAAGTTGTTCGTAAGAATTACTGACTCCCCTAATGATCGTTTACCATAACAGATCTTTTCAACTGATATATTTTTACATACGGTTGCATATTTGTTTTGATGGAAACTAACTACAATATGTTAACTTCTCTCCCCACATTCGTGATAGACAACTATGATTTGGAAGTTCATACTCAAGAACTATCTCACTACTATATTTGAGAGGTAATCACCAACAAACCAATCGTCATTGAAAAGAAGATTACAAAAGTGAACATCGAACCCAAAAATGATCCGACCTACGGGTACAGGCCAAAGGATAGAGCAACTTTTATATACTTTCAAAATTTATAATCACTCATGTAGAAAGACACAATTTTCCCTAGAGGGAGGGAGGGAGGGAGGGAGATAAGAGTGTTATTGTTTAATTACAAAAAAGACAAAGCAAAACAATGTTGTAAAATCAAAATCCTCTTGATTCCAAGCCCATATTTCTATTGCCACTCCGGCTGGTCGCTTGTAAAACTCAGCAACGGAACAGAGTCTGAGACCTCCGGCATCTGGAAATTCAATTATCCAGATCGGTGTTTTCCCTACTGTTTGAAATCCGATCGCAATGCAACAGTGATGGTTGCGCCCTCCGCCGCAAATGAATCTCCGGCCGAAAATCAGATCGCCGCCTCCTCCCGCCGCCTCTCCGCCGAACAGCACTAAAACCACTCAGCCAAAAATGCCCCGAAAATCCCTCCTACGGTCCACGCTTGTCCTCGTCTCTCTCCTCTCCCTTCTCGCCTTCTACTCCTTCGTCCTCCACAGTCCCCCCAACTTCAGAACTGCCGCTTCAATCGATGCAGTCGACAATCGCAACGCTCTCTCTCTCGATCGTGCTAATGGCGTTGACAACAAGGTGAAGATATATATGTACGATTTGCCTAGGAGGTTCACGTACGGGGTGATCGAGAGCTACGCGGCGGCGCGCGGCGGGGAACCTGTCACCGAAGACGCGCTGCTCAAGTACCCTGGGAATCAGCACTCCGCCGAGTGGTACCTATTTGCCGATCTGAATCGCCTGAGTGAAGAGCGGATTGACTCGGCTCTGACTCGCGTGATGGACCCCGAAGAAGCTGACCTCTTCTACATCCCCTTCTTCTCTTCACTGAGTCTCGTCGCTAATCCCGTCCGATCCGCCGCTGCGAACGCCGCTCCTGATAAGACTGCCTATAGTGACGAGCAAACTCAGGTGCGGATTCATGTTGATTTCATCTTATTTAGGGTCAATTCGTAGCATTTTAATTCGTACTTCAATGTTTTGTGCCGCACTATATCTTGATTTGATTACTATTCATGATATAATGGGAAACCAGTATACATTCAGTGGCTAGAAGCAAAATGTTCAAGCATTTGGTACATGTCTAAACAGCTAGTTAGGTGGTAGAGTGATGATATACTTGACTGATGCAGGAGGCTTTGATGGATTGGTTGGAGGAACAAATATACTGGAAAAGAAATAATGGGTGGGATCATGTATTTATATGTCAGGATCCCAATGCTCTGTATAAGGTCGTTGATAGAGTTAAAAATGGGGTTCTATTAGTTTCAGATTTTGGGAGGTTGGCTCGCAATCAAGCATCTCTGGTCAAGGATGTGATTCTGCCATATTCACATAGGATTAATACATTCAAAGGGGATGCTGGGCTGGAGAACCGTAAGTCTCTGTTGTTCTTTATGGGGAATCGGTACCGAAAAGAGGTAATAAGATGCTTTCTTAATTGTTAATTCTGTGCACGCCTTGGTAGATTGTTATGCACTTGTTCTGCAAATTTGGTTTTCTCTTGTGATGTATAATGTATCGTAAATTAATTAGTATGAGAAGAAATGGTGAGTTTTCAATTATGTTGTTTGTTTTCACCTCAAAAAAATAATAATTGTGGTGTTTGTTTGCTCCTTTTTCTATACAAGTATACGACTTCTTCAATGTCAATATGTTTTTTTTTTTTTATTACAGATGCTTCTCATAGAACTGTTTATGGTAACTCGGGTGTGTGCATTTACACTTAGGTTGGTCTTCTTGTGGATTGTAGGGTGGTAAGATTCGAGATTTGCTCTTCCAACTGCTTGAGAATGAGAAGGAAGTTATAATCAAACATGGAGCACAATCTAGGGAGAGTCGCCGAGCAGCAACACAAGGAATGCATACATCAAAGTTTTGTTTGCATCCAGCTGGTGATACCCCATCAGCTTGCCGACTATTTGATGCCATTGTGAGTTTATGTATTCCTGTTATTGTCAGCGATTATATCGAGCTTCCTTTTGAAGATGTCATAGACTATAGAAAGATTGCCATTTTCGTCGATACCACCACTGCAACTAAACCTGGACACCTGGTGAAATTGCTGAGAAAAGTCAGTCCGGAGAAGATTTTGAAGTTCCAAAAGGAATTGCTAAAGGTAATATTCTAATAGATTAGCCTTACCTTGCATGCTGAATTAGTCATTTTCCTTTGTGAATTCCAGCTTAGAAGTAATTGACATGACTGGAGAAATGAGTAAGATTATTTTCAGGGCTTTAACTAGAGTCACAATGCACGAGTTGAAATATTAGAAAAACGGTGCTTACTACAATTAATTAGTAGCTGTAGAGAGAAGGTTTATTTGGAATTAGAGTTTAAATTGAGTGCATAAAATAGCTCGCCACAAGTGAGTATGGACTAAAGTCTGGTAAGGTGCATGCTGCTGGATTTTCAGCTTGTAATAACTTCTTTCTAAACAAAGCTGTTTGCATGTGGTTCCAATATCAATCAAACTCGTGGTTTACTTTTAGGTCGAGCTTAAGGATGCATATTAATTTTTCTCAGTTATGGAAATTTGTCATGGTAGTTGGATTCTTATCCTCTTAAGCAAGCTTTTACTTCCTTTCTTCTTTATAGCAGTAGTACCATAACATTTGAAAACGGTTAACATTCCAATTTTCAGTCTAGTTTCACTAAGCTCTTTAATGCTACTCAGGTGAAGAGGTACTTCGAGTATGAAGATCCAAATGGGACTGTGAAAGAAATCTGGCGGCAGGTTTCTCAAAAGCTGCCTCTTATCAAACTTATGAGTAACCGCGACCAACGGATTGTGCTGCGTGACTTGACAGAACCAGACTGTTCATGTATCTGCTCAAATAAGACAGGCGTACGCACAACACTATGATATTCCATTATGCAGACTAGAATTCACACTTGTGTCAAATGGTCCGCAACATTTCCATACACATGATCGACAAATGACATTTTGTGGGGTGGAGAGGAGAGTTGCTCGTGCTACAACAGGTGCAGTTAGTTCTGGCAGTTAGTTCTGTAGTCATTGGCATTCGTTTATTCTTGATGAGCAACCTAGATTTCGAGTATTATAATAAGGACACGAACACGAGGTGGTTGTCTCGATCTTGTGATTTAACTAGAATTGATCAGTTTGTACATTACCACACAGAAAAGCACAGCTACCGATGTACCAAAACCAAAAGTCTCTTTCGATTTCTGACTAGTTTTAATAGCAACTCTTAGCTGCTTCTTTTTTTCACTTAATTCAGTTATTTGCATATTGAGAACGTAATCATTTACTGCTAATGATATCTGAACTAAAAATCCATGGTTAATGTTCATACAACAACACTAAAAAGAAGAAAAAAGATGGAACGTTCTAATGAAGCTCCATTCTATTTTGCTTTATTTATGCAAGTATTTCACTGATCAACTCTGTATCTTATCCTGGTGGCCATTTCATCTGTCTCCCTCCAAGTACATGTAGGTGAAGATGGTAAACAGATTGACCTACAGAGAGATAGAGAGAGATGTATTATCCACTCTTGTAATTTGAGTTGCAAAAGCCAAACAACCATTTCAGCGGAGAGGGGGAAGAGAGAGACTCACAGGCAGATGCGCCGCTGTTAATAACAACACGGAAACCATCACTAATGCCTTCTTTCTCTGCCACTAATTTAGCAGCATGAAGAAGCTGACCCAATATCTCTTCATGCCTTTTTTCAGCCTATCAAACATGAAAAATGCAATTTAAGTTTCATGGCCAAGTAAAACCAACAATTGCAAAAAGGAAGTAATACCTTCCCGAGCTGGGTTAAACCATCGCGTAGCTTTGGAATAACTAGAACATGAACCGGGGCCTGTGGGCTAATATCTCGAAAAGCAAGAACCGATTCATCCTCATACACAATTGAAGAAGGGATCTCCTTTGAAATAATCTTATCAAATCTAGAAAAAACATGAATCACAAATCAATGATGAAAGAGGCTAGATCTTTCTCCAAATAGGGAGTTGTCCATTTTCTGGCATCTACAATTTGAATGACATTAAAACAGTTCCTCCTAGCACATTTTGATTAAACATCATACTAGAAAATTGATTAGATGTTTGTAGACTGTATTCATCTTTTCACAATCTAAACTGTGGCATTAACTCTTGATAAGCAGTGTAGTTACACGGAAACAGGACTACAAAGTAAAAGAAACGGGAGGGAAAAAGGAAGATACAATAAGGAAAAGATGATGCAGATGCAGGCAATTGATCAATTTCATTATAAACTTTCTTCATAGCTAAAATTTGGTCAGAATATGTAGGGAGCAAATTAGAATTTTATTCATGAAAAGAAGATATATATATGATGAGCAAAGCTACGAACATTGTTGGCGCCCCACTATCAGCATTGCCCGCGGCAGCACTAGCAGCTAACTCTTCGTCGCTTGTAGCTCTTACAGATGACAAAACCCTGAAAGGAACAAAATGGCTAAGAGGGGGGAAGCTAATAAAAAACGTGAGAACGAAAATGAGCCGTAAATCGCAAATAATTTAATCAAACAATCCTCAACAGTGCCATATTGTTCAGAAATGTGCTAAAGAACTAAGATGTTAAATGCTTCAAAAGCAAAAGTTTCAATTCTAGTTGCTGAAATCAATTCTAGTTGCTGAAAATGAACAGTTCCCTTCAAGAGAGAATTGAGTTTTTGTCAAGAACACAATCTTAAAACCTATTTACACTATTGAGTATTCAACAGTTCCCTCGAGGAACTATATTTTTTAACAACATTTTAGCTCAAAATCGATGAATTATAATCACTAGCTAGGGAAACAGATAAAGGGGAAGAATTGAGACTCGACAGGCAAAACTAAAAAATCCAGTACAGTAAGAGCGAGGCATTCACTGGAGAAACAAAATCAGAGGCAAAATATTTGGATCAGGAAATACAATAAATACCTGCGGAATTGAAGAGGGCGACGTATAAAGGTATTATGAATCTGGGCAGATTGATTAGCGGATTTGATAAAGTTGAATGCTCGAACAGATAACGGGCCACTGTTTTCAACAACGTCGTCGCCGATCAATCAAATTGAATACCAAAAAAATCACACACACACACACACACACACACACACACACACACACACACTGAGAAATGAACGAAGCAAAATGGGGAAAACAAAGAAGAAGATAAATAGAGTGGAAAAGGGACGCACCGCAACAAGTAGAGGGAATTCATGGCTGCGACCATTCAGTCAGTTCAGAGCTGTGACGAGGAGTATAATCCAACAATTATATATCCAACACTCAAAAAAAATTAATCGAGTCTAAGCAAAACTTTTGAATTTAAATTTAATTTTTCATCAATTTTTTCTGTATGATAAATTATTTTATCTGCACAAATATAATATATTTGATAAGATTCATCATAATCTTATAATAAATTGAATCAATTAAAAATTTAATATATATATTACAAATTATATGACGTTGATAATTTTATATTTTATATCTATTACTTCCTCTATCTATAATAAGTGTATCATTTGTGTAGACACGAGTTTAAAAAAAATATTGATGGATATTGTTTGAACGGAAAAAAGATCACACCACATGTTAAAGTTGTGAGTAGAGCCAACAAAATGAGTTTGATCTAATGGGCCGACATAGGGTACCAGTGTTTGGATTAAGTTGAGCTTCAAAACTAGAGGTCTGAAAAAAAATCGAATCTAAAAAGCTCACCCGAAAAAAAAATCCGACCGACCAAGCTTCGGACCAAAAAGTCCAAGATTTTAGGGCTAAAAAGCTCGCCCTATAATATATATTTTTATTGCATATTAATTTTTTATTTCTTTGTTTTTCTTCTTATTTTTTCTTTAATTCTCTTTTAAGTTCTTTATTGTTGTGTTGGATTATTTACTGTTTTAGATCATGATTTCGATGCTTTAATTTATTTATTTTATTAGCATATGATTTTGAACTTTTAATTTTCTTATTATTGATGTTAAATTACTAGTTTTTAGACTTAAATTGTTATTTTATATAATTATTGATATTTTTATAATACAATATGTAATTTTATAGGTTAAGAAAATTAAATGGACTTAGTCCCCGACAGCCCGTCTGGGGCTGGACTGGACTTCATATTTAGCAGCCCAAAATTTTTTCGGCCTGAAAAAGTTTAAAAGTCCGACGGCTTGGACCGAGCTCGGCCCTGTCCGCTACTTTTGCCACTTCTAGTTGTGAGTGATATGAATGATTTTTTTGATAAATAATGAGTGATTTTGAAGTTAAATAATAAGGAATAGTATCATCAAAAGAAAAGTGATATACTTTTGATGGACACCGAAGAAGTCAGTTATGATATACTTATTATAGACATAGAAAGTACAAATTATACGATGTTAATAATTTTATATTTTTAAGTTAGCAAAACTTTTACTTGACCAAATAGCTCGATTCATTACATCCTTAGAGCTAGGGCTATTAAACGGTTCGGTTTTGGTTAACCGAACCAAACTTCTCCAAAAAAGTGGAATCGAAACCGAACCAGTTTTAATTTTTCGGTTAACCGAAAACCGATCGGTTCCGACGGTTCGGTTTCGGTTAACCGAAAAACCGAAATAAAATTAATTAGTAAAAAAATAATAAAAAAAAACTGAAACTTATTAAAAATAAATAAAATATTTAATAAATAAATAAAATAATTAATAAATTAAAAATTAAAAATTGATTTTTAGAATTTTTAATTAATTAATTAATAATTAAAATAATGATTAAAAATAAAAACGGTTTTGGTTTGAACTGCTTCGGTTATCGGTTAACCAATAACCGAATTTTTAAACTACGGGCAAAACCGAACCGATAACCAAATTTATCGGTATTCGGTTAACCGAATTTATCGGTTTCGGTTCGGTTCCGGTTCTAACCGAAAACCGTTTAGACAGTCCTACTTAGAGCTACTTGTCAAATAAGACAAGCTCGATTTAAAAAATATTGGCTACTAGTCTATGATTATATTTGTTAGAAAATATTGGTGAAGATTAAAATTATTGAGTTAAATGCACATGCAGTTTTTGTGGTTGATTTTTCAATTAAACGAGGGAATAGAATACATGACTAGGACACTTATATTATGGGATGAAATTTAGTGTTTCATAATTTTGTATATATCACTGTATCCCACCATTTATATCTATTAATTTTAATAATATTTTTTGTAAAAAAATATTTATTATAACATTAAGAATCATATTTAATTTTTATTTCAAAAAAAATGAAATTTTTAAAAATTATATACCTAATTTTGAATTTATCAATCCTAATAATGAATTATTAACTAATAAAAGTAAAATAAAAATAATTATATAGCTTAGAATAAACCCTAATTAATAACATAACAAGTGAATGAACTGGACAAATTAGTGAAATGGAGTATCAGTATAATAAACAAGTTATCAACGAAAAAGGTGCAGTTGCAGAAAACTAGAGTTTGATCTCTATAACTCACCAATCCAGGAGAGCCTCTCCGATGAGCTCTGTGTTAACCTCCACCACTTTTCCTGAAACGGGAGAGTTGATGTCGCTTCACGCTTACCAAAAATAGTAACAGAATTACCTTCAACTTTCACCGCCCCATTCATGACGTTCACACAAATTGAAATATGTTCCACCAACTCCTTCACCACTTCTAAAACAGCACCCAATATCTACAAATTCTGGATGAGCAACATATGAAAAAAGCCCCAGCGAAAATCAATCTTTCAACAAAATTAAGATTTAAAATGTGAGAGAAAGAGAACAACACAATCACCATAAAAACGAACCCATAAATAAATTGTTGCAGGAAACAGACTAATAACAATGCATGAACTGCAAAGAACGCTGTCCCAAAAAGATCAAATATTTACAAGTAATATCACGGATTGAATAGAAAATAAGCATAGATAAGACAATTATCACATACCAGTGGCAAAACCTCGGTTGTCAGCTGATGGGATATACCCCAACCGCATAGGTCCACCGACCGCCCAAACGAAATGGCTTGACATTAGCAATGCCCACGCCAGTTAAGCCCAAACCCCAAACCCTGTCGTGCGCCACCTTACGAAGGCCAAAGCGTCCCTACAGTGTAAGGCCAACAGGCCCTATGGACAAGAGGAACGGTCCCTACACACAGAAGGCTAAGAGTCCCTACATGGGAGGATCGGTTCCCTATAAGGCCCTCGTATGTGTATAAATAAGAGTTAGATCGAAGGTAGAAGGTTAGCAACTTCTTGAATACTAAGAGCTTTTAGCTATACTCACTGTAATCAAAACATAGTGAAAGTATTGAGGAATCACTCATCCGTGGATGTAGATCTCATTAACGATCGAACCACGTAAAAGCCTTGGTGTTCTTTACTGCTTTACATAAATCTCGCATATCTACATATTCTAGATTTATCATTGGCGTCGTCTTTGGGAACGCTACGAACAAAAAAGCTTCGTTTCTCTACAAAACTTAATGGCAAGAACACGTCGACCGCCGTCGATCTTTGGCAACAACCGCTACGAGGACAACGGTGGTCACTCGGCGCACGGAAGGAGATTGCGGATGCCACAAGCGGTCACACACCTGAGGGCAACATGGAAAACGTTTCCATACACCCTCAGGATCGCCGCCCTCACGAAGGGAAAGATACCAACCTCAACGAGGACGAGCAGACGCTTCGTTCGTCCCACGAGGCCCTCGCCGAGCCGTGATCGAATTCCTCAACGCCAACCTTGCTGGTTCAAAGCTTCCTCCACCGAGGACAAATGAAGCGGCACCTCCCGAGTGAGCGAATCGGCGAATCTGGGCGCCGAGATCGCCACCCCACCGAGGAGGTCAACGCCACCTCGGCACAATAGCCGAGAACGCGTACACCAATCCGCCGCGAAGTCAATCACCTCGCCAAGGGGTCGCAACCGCCGCCACCTCGTCACTCATGGCCGCTCTCCACCTCGGCATACCGCCCGAGGGCCGAAAGGAGCAGAGAGAAGAAAGGCGGAGCGAACTCCTCCTGGAGACGATAGACGTCCTTATCGGTCTCCCACCCTCCAAGAGAGATGGCAATGATCTCCGGGGTTCGACCGAGCAAAGAATCATCTCCTTTCTCCGGAGAGATTACGGACACGCCCTTGCCCCGCCGGTATAGGGCACCCAACATCGCCGCCACGATGGCCTCGGGGACCCTCCGACTTCCTTTTCGCCTACACCACTAACATGGCGAATCAAGGAATGGAAGATTTCAAATGTGCAAGATCTTCCCGAGGTGTTGATCTCCAACGCCCGACGCCGGTTCACCTCGCCCGCCAAAATAGTATACACCGCCTGTGATCTCATGGATCGGTTTAAGTGGCGTTTATCGAAAATGCCACCCCAGCAGCCTTCGTCCGACCTGCTCACAATCCGCCAAGGGCGGGACGAGACGATGTCGAACTTCGTTTCGAGGTTCATCAAGGAGTCTCTCAAAATCGATGAGAGCAACGATCTCTATATCATCAACGCGTTCAAGAACGGGATCCGACCCGGCGCACTGAACAAGGAGATCACCCGTGAGAAGCCGGAGACGGCTAGCCGCCTTTGGAACCTGGTAGACAACTTCGTCAAGGGAGACGAATCAGACCGAAAGAAGAGGGAGACCTGGGACGAGCAGCGGACTGAAAAGAAGAAGCCGGATGACCGAGGTCGAGGCGCTGAACGCCGAAGTGCCTTCGAGAGAATCAGGAAGGGCCCTCTGGAGTCCAGGCTCGGACCTCGGCCAGCCCACGGCGGTGAGCACCTCATCCGCTCAAATCGAGGCGGAGATATTCGAGCTCCACGCCGAGCTCTTCCCGAAGGCCCCTCCTATGAAAGGAGGATCCAAGAAGAGGTCAACGGAGGAGTATTGTGACTATCACCGGGGGTATGGTCACGATACCGAGGATTGCAGGAACCTAGGCTCGCAGATTGACGAGCTCATCAAAGAAGGAGCCCTCAAGAAATACCTCGGCCGAGCTCGGCCAGGGAACAAAAAGCGCAGAGGGAAGAACAACGGTGGCAACAACTGCGGGCCAACCTTGACGGTGACCCAGCCCGAAGATGACGAGGACGAAGGTCCCAACGCTATGGAGCAGGTCTATGCCATTACCGGGCTCCCTGTAGGAACGACGAGGTCGTCGTTAAAGAATGAGGCTCGGAGGCCGGGCCCCGAGGAGCCGAAGAACAAGCGACTCCGGGATGGTGAGGACATCGTGTTCTCCAAAGATGACCCGGTGCCCAAAATCATGCCCCACCAAGACGCCATCATGATACAAGCCGTGGTGGGCAACAAGAACATCCACCGGGTCTACATCGACATCGGTGCCTCCGTCAGCATTATCTTCCAGAGCTGTCTGGATAAACTCGAGGTCGGAGGAATTAAATACACCCGCACCATCCCGCCGGAGCTTCACTCAAGAGGCGGTTCAACCCGAGGGTGTAATCACCCTTCCGGTTACCGTAGGACGCGCTCCCAGGTCGGTCACAAAGGCCATCCAATTCTTCCTGGTCCGAGCTCCTTCCCCGTACAACATCATCCTGGGGAGAGACTGGCTCTATGCCACCAAGGCCGTCTGCTCGGTATACCACCTCACCATCAAAATACCCACCCCGGTGGGAGTGCTAAGCATCCAGGGTGACCAAACGGCAGCTAAAGAGTGCCTACGAGTCTCAACCCAAGACGTGGCCTTGCCCCAGGCATAGCAATTACAGAATCCTCAGAGGCTGCCACCTCGGGACGAACTGACCGAAGACCTCCAGCTATACGACGACGACCCCTCCAAAGTTATCAAGGCGGCGCCTCGTGGCCCAACCGATATTCGGCGAGTGTCATGCGACACGAGGGAATACAGGGACGTGTTCGCGTGGTCCCCACTCGACATGATCGGAGTGTCACCCGAGCTCATAACTCATCGCCTCAACATCGACCCGGCTACAAAACCAGTTCGGCAAAAGAAGAGGGTGTTTGCGGCAGAGCGCAACCAGGTCATAAGAGACGAAGTGACTCAACTCCAGAAGGCCAAGATCTTGTTCGAAGTCAAGTACCCGACCTGGATGGCTAATCCAGTCGTGGTTCGAAAGCCGGGAGGGGGATGACGCATGTGCGTCGACTACACCGACCTCAACAAACACTGCCCGAAAGATTGCTACCCCCTCCCCGACATTGACAAGAAGGTGGAAGCACTGGTGGGCCATGAGACCTTCAGCTTCCTCGATCTATACAAAGGGTACCACCAAGTCCTAATGAGTCCGGAGGATGCCCCAAAGACAACATTCATCACCGACTTCGGTGTCTTTGCATACCGGAAGATGCCATTCGGCCGAAAACTACGGGGCTACCTATCAAAGAATGGTGGACGCCATATTCAAGGATCACATCGGGCGGATCGTCGAGGTCTCGTCGGCGACATCGTGGTCAAGAGTAAAAAGCGGAGAGCGCTACCGACGACCTCAGAACTATTCTCCAGCTCCTCAGGTCGGCCAACCTCAAACTCAACCCCCTGAAGTGTACATTCATGGTGAAGATGGGAAAATTCCTATGATGCTGGGTTTCTCAAGAAGGTCTGAAGGCAAATCCCACTAAGGTGAAAATAGTGCTTGACATGCAAGTGCCAAAGACCATCCGGGAGATCCACAAACTCACTGGGTGTCTAGCCGCCCTCAGCAGATTCCTATCTCGGGCTGTCGAGAAGCAACTTCCCTTCTTCAAGATCTTGAGGAGAGCTCCGGACTTCGCCTGGCATGAGGAACACCAGGTCGTCTTCACGCAGCTGAAAGAGTATCTCGCCGACCTGCCCACCTTGACCGCCCCGAAAGAAGGTGAGCTCCTCTCTTTGTACTTGGCCGCCTCTGACGAGGCAATCAGCGCGGTATTGGTCCGGGATGAGGTCGGACGATAACTCCCCATCTACTTCATCAGCCGAGCTCTCAAAGGACCGGAGACAAGGTATACCAGCCTCGAAAAGGTAGCACTGGCCCTAGTGAACGCTAAGCGACACCTCCGACCCTACTTCCAAGCCCATTCCATCCAGGTACTGATCGACTTACCCTTGAGATAAGTCTTGTCAAAACCAGAGTCATCCGGACGTATAGCCAAGTGGGCACTGGAGCTCGGCGAGCACGACATTTCGTACTCCCCCAGGCCGGCCATAAAAGGGCAAGCCCTCGCTGACTTTCTGGTGGAGGCCAAATTCACCGAGGTCGGCTCAACCAGCGAGGTCGCCCCAACGCCCGCCCCACAATGAGAAATCTGCCCTCGCACCACCGATGATGGCCGGCGGATGTACGTGGACGGAGCTTCATGTAAGACAGGCAATGAGCGGGCATCCTCCTCCTCGGCCCGCACAAACGAGAGGTGACCTCGCCCTCCGGTTTACCTTCCGACCACAAACAACGAGGTGGAGTACGGTTACCGATCTCCTGACTCCGCAAAAAAATGAAGGTGGACAAGATCCAAATCTTGAGATTCCCGTGTCGTGGTGAACCGTGTTAGGTAAATACGAGGCTAAGGAGGACCGAATGAAGCAATACCTCGAGAAGGTCAAGGAGATGCTGACCTCATTCAGTACTTCAAGATTCATCGTATCCCACGAGGGAAAACCGCCGAGCCGATATCCTCGATAGTTAGTGCGTCGTCAACAAGTCCACCAAAGGAGGAGGTTTATGCCGGGAGCATCGCGAGGCCCACATCGGCATCATCACCGAGATAGAACCGAACGGATGTCTCCCATAAAGGCTACACGGAAGATGGCGATCGCCTCAAGATCGCTCGAAGCCAAAAGATGATGGCGAAATCCCAAAAGTACCTCGTATACGAGGCGCTCTCACAGAAGTCCTACCTTCAACCCTCCCGAGATGCCTCGGGCTGAAGAAGCCGACTCGTGCTCAATGAGATTCACCGGGTCTTGTGAAAGTCACATCGGTCGCGAGCTCTCTCAAAGAAGCGCGCGAGGTCGGGATATTCTCGCCCACCGCCCAAGATTCGCCGAGCTCGTCAAAAATGTCCGGTGCCACCGCACTCCACAACAAAAGCTACCCTGCATCGATCGGAGCACCCAAAGCCCGTGGCCTTTCATGCGGTGGGGATCGACATCGTTGGCCTGCTCGATCGAGCACCGTGTCGCCTTCGATACTTAGTCATCGCTGTAGATTACTTCACAAAATGGGTCGAGGCTGAGCCACTTTCGAGCCTCACGAGCAGTGAAGATTCAGACATTCGTGTGGAAGAACATAGTCTGCCGCTTCGGCATACCGCACATTCTGATCTCGGACAACGGCACCCAGTTCGTGGACAAAAATTTCAAGGAATGGTGTGAAGAGCTCCAGATCGAGCAACGTTTCACCTCGGTCGCACATCCGTAAGCGAATGTTCAGACCGAGGTGATGAACCGCACGATTGTACAAGGATTGAAGAAGAGGCTAGACCGAGCTAAAGGTGATTGGGCTGAAAATCTCCCCCAAGTCCTCTGGTCCTCTGAATCGACACCTCGGACTTCGCACGGGGAAACCCCCTTCAGTTTGGTCTACGGGATCGAGGCCGTCATACCGGCTGAGATCGGCGCACCAAGCCCTCACACTCTTCACTTCGACCGTGCCCGAACGAGGAAGACCTGCGTGCAACCTTGATGCTCTCGAGGAGAACAGAGCTCGCCTTCATAAACGGCCAAGCACAAGGGCCAGTCGCACGGTACTACAACAAAAGGGTCAAAGCCTCCGCACTCCAAGTAGGCGACCTCGTCCTACGAAATAATGAAGCCAGTAGAGCTGAGCGTCTTAACAAGCTGGATCCAACATGGGAAGGCCCATACCGCGTTCACGAAGACCTCGGCAAAGGGGCTTACAAGCTAGCTCACCTATCCGGTGCACTTATCCCCCGAACCTGGCATATCACTCATTTAAGGAGGTACTTTACATAGCTTCGATTTCAGATCGGCATCATGTTAGTCCCTTTATTGCTTTGCCAAAATACGATGTTGATTACACATTCAATAAAACATTTATTTTTCTAATGAATATTTCACTTCGTCTCATATCTATGTGAACATCCATTCGGATACACCACAATTATCCTTCACAAGGGGACGCCCTTACGAAGACGAAAAACCCACTAAGTAGGGTACTCACTAAGCGCGCCGCACTCACAGATTACTCATTAAATTGAACGTCTAAGTGCAAGGCATACATGCAACTCATTAAATTGAACGTCTACATGCAAGCATACAGATCACTCATTAAGTTGAAGTATCTACATGCAAAAGACATCCAGATCGGATCTCGTCAAATTATGCCCCTTTATTTGGGAAGATATACACTTCTGTATATAGTCTAAATACATTTACGACCAAAACGAAGTCCTAAGCTATGTTTGTACCTCTCAAGGGGGAAAATATACACTTCGGAACGAGTCTAAATACATTTACGACTACATACAAAGTCCTAAGCTATATACAAACTCATTCGGGCTTCCGAGCTCCGCTCATGGGACTCACCAAGCCGCACTCATTCAACAAAATCTCCGGTCGGATGAATACCGGAACGAACTCGATGCCTCCACCCAATCAATGAGGTCGGCACCACCCGGCCTACTGGTGCACTCGAGCCAAGACAGACGGGTTCCACCCGAGGCGTTCTATACCCGAGGTCACACCTCGGCCCTCGAGCCCGACGCCGAGCCAGACCACGCCCGCCCCCGACCGCCTCCTCCACGCCGATCGATGTCACGGGGCTCTCCGACCGCCGAGGACCGCCCTCTAAATGCTCCCCTCTCAGCTGGACCCATTAGACGGAGCACTTCGGCGTGATCAGCGTAGCCGCCCTCCTCTTCGGGTTCTTCTATTATTGGACCAGCGGCGCCCGCTGTAGACTCGCTGCGAGGCTGGGGCATGCGTCGTTTACGAACGACCTCGTACATCTGCATATACTTCATGATGGAGTCGAGGCAGTCCTTAAACTTTTTGCTCTTAGGCCCTCCTCATCCTCAAAGACCATGCCCTCCGCCAAGAAGCTCGAACTCGATCGTCGGCTTCGATATGATAGTTCCACCATCCGCGGATTATCTTCTACTCGCATGCTCCTCCGAGATCCGAGCTAGCTCCTCCGTTGTCAATTCGAGCCGCCTCCTCGCATTGCATCGGCCGTCCTGGATCACATCGGCAGATAAATCACCCCGGACTTGAGTTGTGTGATCCTTAGCTTTAGCGCCTCGTTCTCGGCCAGAGGCGGGCCACTGGTCGGCCTCTTGCATCTTCTTATTCAGTCGGCAATGATGCCGGTGACATCCATTCTCGCCAAAACTTGAGTCACTCGACGATCGACTCTCCAAAATAGCACCTCTTCGTCCTTCTCACCAAGGCACCTCGGACCTCTTTCACTTGGTCACAATTCATGATCAAGTCCAAGGTATTGAGATGCGAATGCTATAAAAAAGAAACAACACACATTTCGAAAGTGATAAATTTTATTACTCAAAAAGTTGGAATGTTTACAAGGCTAAGGGTCCTATCGACCCCGGAAAATTAGCCTATTACATTCGGGTCGCTGACCTCGGCCGCCTTGTCGGAGTCGACGACCGCCTGCTCCTGCCCTTGGCCCCCACTCGGCTCCTCCTCCCCCACCTCCTCCTCCTCCCCCTCCGCTTCGGCGCGCACCTCGGCAAGAAGCTCCTGGAGTTCAGGATCTTCGTCCTCCTTGCACTGGGCAACGGCCTCCGCCGTCAGAAGGGAGGAGCCGGGCCGAGCCTCGTAGCGGAAAGACCCGGCCCGGCGATCACTCGGGCATAGTTCTTGTTCATCGTCTGGGGGGCGACCTCGACCCAGCCATGTTTGACTTTGTCGAAATCAGGCATCTGGGCCGCCAACCCCTCCAGGTGGTCCGACACCACCTTTGTCCCGAGTACGCGGCGGTGTCGGAGATAAAGGAGAAGGTCTCCGATTCGATGAGTCTGCTGGTGAAGGCCCTTAACATCGGCCCTTGACCCTCCAGCAAGGCACTCCTCTCCTCGGCCATCTTTCTCTTCACCTCGGTCGCCTCCACTCGCGACTCCTCGAGCTCGGCCCGAGCCATCTCCAGGGTCCATGCCTTCTTCTTGAGGGTGGTCTCGGCGGCCTTCTTTGCAGCCTCGGCCGTGGCCCTCTCGGCTTCGACGTCGGCCCTCGAAGCAGCGAGCGCGGCCTTGGCAGCGACCCTTACGGTCTCGGCAGCAGCCCACTCCCTCTCCGACGCCTCATACCGAGAGGCACCCTCGACAATGTACCCCGCAATGCGGTGTAGCTCCCCCATCACCGAATTCACATCCTGAAATTCAACATGGTCAGGAATGTATTGCGAAGGAAGCATCAAGAAACATAGAGGAGGCCTATACCTTGGGGAAGGATATGGGGGAGCTGGAAGTCGACGCCTAATACGGTACCCGTGGACGAGTGTCCGTCCTCGGCTGGGGTGCCGTCACCAACAAGTCAAGTCGGCCACCACCTCGGGCGCCTTGCCCGCCTCCACCTCGGGCGCCTTGCCGCCACCACCACGGCGCTTGCTCGGATCGGCCCGCCGCTTCTTTCTTGGCCGCGAGCTCGGCGACTTTGCGGGGGTCGCCTCGGCCGCATCCACCGCCTTCTTCTGCGAATCGAGCTTCACTGCAAAACAAGATAAGGAGTTGATGAGCACAAGAATACGGAAATTCACAAAAATAAGGATAGTGGGGGTGCCCTCACCCCGATCCGACCCAGGCCCAGGAGCCTCGGACCTATAAACACTCAGGCCGGCGTTGTTCAGGTCATCCTCGGCGAAATCAATGGATATTATCTCCCCGAGGTCGTTCAGCAGCTTCTCCATGGGGCCCAGGGGCTTGATTTTCACGTCCTTCATCGTACCGAGGCCCCACTCATACCTCGGACACCCCTCACCACAGGAAGAAGTACTATTCGCGCCATAGGACACCTTCGAGGAGCCGCTATCCTAAGTTTCCGCCGAGGAGGCAGTAATACACCTCCTATGGCCTTGACGCTAAAAAAGTGCATCAAGACCTCGAAGGACAACTCCTCCCCAACGCCATAGCAGGACAGCCCTAGCCCCACCACCGACCTAATGGAATTCGAGGTCAGTTGACATATGGGGATCTGAAAGTATTCTTGAAAGCTAAGGAAAATTGGGGCCAAAGGAAACCTAAGGCCAGCTATCAAGCTATCTACATATACGGTAATAAATCCCTCCGGAGGGGCCATCGCCCTATCATCCGTTCGCGGCAGGCACCACCACGCCTCCTTCGGAATACGGTATTCCTTCGTTACCTCAAAAAGCTCCTCCAGCGTCAACCTCGACCTCGCCATGCCAACCCTAAGCCCGTCCCATACCGATGATACCGGCGGGACCCTAGCACTAAGCCCTATGGACCTACCCAGGCGGTTATAGCACATATAATCCTTTATGTCGGAAGGCACACGGCCAGAAACCAAGGCAGAACCAGAATTTTCAGAACGAGAAGGAGAAGATGAAGAATACATACTTACTTTTCGATGAGATGTTTGGCTCCTTCAACAAATTCAGAAAAAGTGGGAAAATTTTTGAAAGCTATAATCTCTGATGCAAAGTGTGGAAGAAGAAAGTGTACAATCGCCTTATTTGGGCCTATTTATGGGGCAAGTGGCGCCTAAAACGGCCGTTTCAACTTCTACACGTGCCTACCCGCGATTGGATGTGGAGTTGACGTGCGCACGCGGTTCGAGCGCCCAACTGCCGCCTGGCGCGTATGACGTACTCTAAGGTAAGCATGCAGGCGGCCCGATCGATCGTGTGATGATTACGTTGACCTCATACGGCTCGGACCTCGGACCTCGCCCGCTTCCACATCCAAGAAGGTGGCGCCTCAGATCGGACCTCGGCGTCCTCCAGAAGTCGGCGCCGCTAAGGCCACACCTCGGCATTCCCCAGGAGGGCGGTGTCACTCAGGACGGACCTCGGTATCATCCAGCATGATATCTCTATCCAGATCTGCCCTCAGGTCGGACCTCGGCATCCTCCAGAAGAGCGGTGCCGCTACAGATCGGACCTCGGTTGCATCCCCAGGACGGACCTCGGCATTCCCCAGGAGGGCGATGTCACTCAGGTCGGACCTCGGCATCCTCCAGAAGAGCGGTGCCGCTCCAGATCGGACCTCGGTTGCACCCCCAGGACGGACCTCGGCATCATCTAGCATGATATCTCCGCCAGTCCGCCCCGGTAGACCTCGGTGTAACTCCGTCGAGGGCCCCTATCCGTGTCGGACTTGACTCCTTTCACAAAGACATCTTTGTCAAACGACCGACGACTCCAGCTCGGTCCCCAACAAGCGACGCGTGCCTGCATCGCCGCACCGCTCACCCCAATTCGAATCCAAGCGAACCGATCAAATCCGACACCAAAGAGATCGAAACCTTCGAGAACAAGATCACCGAGCAACATCCTACCTCAACGCGCGTTCTCGCCTCACCTCGCACGGCCGTTCTCGACTATTCGGGGGCTATGATGGGATATGGCCCAACCAAGATAGGTCCACTAATCGGCCCAAACGAGCCGGGCGACATTAGCAATGCCCACGCGGTTAAGCCCGTAAGCCCACCTTCAAACCCTAATCAGCCCCCAAACCCTAATCAGGCGCCACCTTGCACAGAAGGTCAGGCGTCCCTACAGCCAGAAGGCCAACAGGCCCTATGGACAAGAGGAATGGTCCCTACACATAGAAGGCTAAGAGTCCCTACATGGGAGGATCGCCTCGCCTATAAGGCCCTCGTATGTGTATAAATAAGAGTTAGATCGAAGGTAGAAGGTTAGCAACTTCTTGAATACTAAGAGCTTTTAGCTATACTCACTGTAATCAAAACATAGTGAAAGTATTGAGGAATCACTCCTCCGTGGACGTAGATCTCATTAACGATCGAACCACGTAAAAGCCTTGGTGTTCTTTACTGCTTTACATAAATCTCGCATATCTACATATTCTAGATTTATCATCAGCGGAGATTTTAAGGTACGCAGCTAGCCTTGCGCCCACTATTTTGGAAGCCATGTTTACACCCACAAGATCGAGCACCGCTTTGTTGGCAGTGATTACAAATTAAGCCGAGCTGACTAAATAAGACAGGTGGAATTCATTCGATCAAGGCAACGTGTTGGAAGCTAGCTGGTTGGTAGGTAGGGGTGATTATTAGGGTATCGGATAGTCCGGTACTAGATACCTGACCCGTAATTTATCGGGTATTGGTTACCCGATAACAAAAATCGAGTGAACGGGTCGGGATCGAGTATTATGTAGGTTAGAAAATTGGATATCAGGTATTACTCGTCAGGTAATCGGGTATACCCGAGTATCCTATTTCTTTAATATAAATTACTTTTATATATTTTTATATATTAATAGTTATTAAAAAACTAATAATTTTAGATGTTAAATATAAATTACACAAACGCACGCTGAACTGCCTACAATATATATAACAAGTAATATATATACAAATTTATGTATAAAATAAATAAACACTTTCAGATGTAGTACCTTTTGACAGTTAAGTATTACTCAATGTTGTAAAAAGCATAACGTGGAACTGAGACGTTTTACTTATACAAGGCGAAGCGTAAGCCTCGACAGTAAAAAAGAAGAAAAATCATAAAAATTATAAACTAAATATAAAATAATAGACATCAATTCAAAACATTAAAATAATAGACAGCAAGCCTCGACAGTAAAAAAAGAAGAAAAATCATAAAAATTATAAACTAAATATAAAATAATAGACAACAAGTCAAAACATTAAAAGATAGAGTAAATAACTAAACTAATCAACTAAAAATCTAAATAAATGTATTTAAGTAAAGCAAGTAAAAGATTGAAAGGAAAAAAAGTAAAAAACTGATCTTGATGAGGTTGGCGACGACGATCGTGGGTGGCGGTAGGTGGTGGCAGAGGAGGATGAGAGAGGAGAGAGACCGCGAGATGGGAGAGAGAGAATGTGATGTTGGTTGCTTTCTTCTCCTTTTTTTTATTTTTATATTTAGAGTTTTAATTTTAGGGTATAAACTCGAGAGAGAATTTGAGGGTTTTGTAGAGTGGTTTTCCAACTAGGGATATGAGTTATCACATACGATAAACTCAGGATGTCTAAACTTAAGATAAACAAGATGAGTATCCTAGACGTAAGGAAGTGTATGTTGAAGTCTCGAGTTGATAAGTATGTTTGAGCTTTTGAGTCTTGCTAATACAATGAATATTTCATTCTTTGAAATCGATGTTTGATTGGCTTTGAACTTGAATACTTGAGATTTAATTATGCAGTGTTTCGTTAACCTTCAAGGTTGGATTATGCACAATATATATAGAGAGGAATATGAATAGTGCCGTTGGAAGGACAACCATTCAAATCCTTCTATTTGTCTTATAATTCTCCCCGTTGAGAATCCTTGTACGTCTTCTGACATTGATCGCATCATCGTACACTGTAGCTTTGCAACTCTGAAAAGGTGGTACGACATATCAGGATCTTCTGCAGATACACTACTACACGTGCCGAGTCAAACACTCAAGGCTTAAATCCTTCCGTGTTTCTTCAGTTGAATTGACTCCGTATTTTGTCAGCATTGACTTCAGATAAGGCTAGTCGATGCTGCATCTCATTTTCATCAGCAGTCTAGACTCCGTCTTTTGTAAGCTTAAAACTTCTGAGTTAGTATGATGCATTCAGTCAGATACTCAGCTTGATTATTGATAGACAACTTTGATTTCTGGACATCAACTTTGACTTCTGGTAGTCAGCTTTGATTTCTGGTACCTAGTTTTGACTGCTGGTACACATCTTTGACTTCCGGAAAAACAGTATGTTGCTTGATATGATACTTAGTTATATCATGACTCCTTCTCGTTCTTCAGCGCTGAGTCTTCGTCTTCGATCTTCAGGCTTCAGTCTTCTTACGTCAATCTTCAGTCTTTGACTTCCCTCTAGTAGCTCTGATCTTCAGCATCACTAGTACATTAGTCTTCAAACATCAGTTGGCCTCACATTAGTCTTTAGTTTTCAGTAGACAATCCTTCAGTTGAGTTTATCAGTAGTTACGCAGTATGACAGACTCTCGGTACTCTTGAACTTCTTTAGACTTGGGTCTATCCAGACTGGTAGTTCTACTGCTGAAACTTGTAA
The DNA here is from genome assembly GCA_036937905.1 of Salvia rosmarinus. Lineage (NCBI taxonomy): Eukaryota > Viridiplantae > Streptophyta > Magnoliopsida > Lamiales > Lamiaceae > Salvia > Salvia rosmarinus. The sequence continues at coordinate 44,623,508 of CM072819.1, forward strand.
CAAAAACACCTAACTCGAAAACAAGTCAGTAGCATTAGTTAATTCAGTAAGACAATCATCAGAGATTTTGAGATCTAACCAAAACACACAGTTAAGATAGATTAATTTCTGATACATAGGAATTTTTCCAACATATATATATATTAGGATTTGGTTTCCGTAGTACTTGCTCCCCAGATAGTATGTAGTACTCAATCTAGACCACACATTTTGAACACGTGTCAGTTCATTTTCCTTATTTTTTTAATTTTTTTCGTAAGGGGCAAAATGGGAAGAAAATAAATCAACATTCTTTTTCTTCTCTTCTCTTCCTATCTTCTTCTTCCATTTTTTTTACAATGGCTACAGCGGACGGTGCCAACGATATCGATAACGAACGACGGCGACGATGACGGAAGCAACAATAATACATACGAATAGCAAAAAACAGTAGATTTTGAAAAAAAAAAAAAATTTGAGAACAAAATTGATGGATTTTGAGAAAAAATAGAAGATGAATTTGATAAAGGATTGAAGAATCGAGAGAGATGGTGACTATGTTAGTGGTTCACGAAAAAATTCATCGATTAATAGGGAAAAAGACGGCAGAATTGACGAAGAAGGATGGGATGAGAGATTTGCAGTCGAAAAGCACAAAACTGCATTTAATAAAATATAAAACTGCATGTTGGCATGAAACAAAAATATGCATTTAACAAAACACGTTCATGCATTTAATAAAACATGTTCATGCATCTTATAAAAAATAAAAATGCATTATTGGCCAACGGATGCTAAGGGACGCGCGAGCGTGCGTCGGGGCGACGAGCGAGCACGAACGCATGCTGGGCACGGGGCACACGCTTCCAACCTACATGCATTATTGTGTTCAATTACATGCATTTTTATGTTCATTTAAATCCATTGTTCAATTCAACTAAATGCATGGTTTGTTTTTGGTAATCACATAACAAATCAAATTACTAATCTACCCTTACTGTAGCGAATTCAGCGAAATTAAGCTTAAAAATTTCGAAAAAATCTCCACCATAGGATCTATGAGATGAGTAGATGAGATTGAATATTATATACTACCTCAGGCTCGGGCACTATCTATTTGATCCCTCATATATATATATATATATATATATATATATATATGAATCAATGAGATCAAATGCAAACCAATCTTAAAGTATAAAATAAGAACCATTTGTAGCCCTTGATTCGTGAAGACTACGATAAATTAATCACCTTGCTTGATGGATTCAAATGCTTGGGTTCGAATCCCATGAGGGGCGAATTTTTAATTTTCTAAATTCAGACGATTCAATGGCAAATTTAGGCGATCAGGAATTCGTATTTTATAGGTTAATGATGGTTTTTACAATAATCAATATATATATATATATATATATAGAGTTTGATTCAAATAAGAACAATTCTTATCCTAAAAACTAAGAACCAAATGAATTCGTTATGAAAGTTGATGAATCAGTTGAGAAAATTAATGAATTCAAAAATTGAATTTTTCACCCGTGTTCGAATCCCATGAGGAGCGAAAATTCTATTTTTGGATTCATAATTTTCCCAATGATTCATCAACTTTCACCGTGAATTCATCGTTTTTGGTTCTCACATTCTCACAATAAAAATGGTTCTCACGTTAATCCTCCCCTATATATATATATATATATATATTGGTTATAGAGAGAACCACCTTTTAGATAAGAACTAAGAACCAATAACCACCGTTAGATTAAATAAGTAAATAAGATCGGACGACTCATAATTATTTAATGATAGAAATAATCAAATCCCTAAATTTTAGTCATTTGGATATTTCACATTCTATTCTTCGTTGTTCATATAATTCATGTTGTTGTTCATGTAATCGTAGTTCTTGTGTATGCTATACATTACAATTCATTGTTATGTTCATGTAATTCATGGTGTTGTGCATGTAATCATAGAAATTATGCATATGAGAATAATTATGAAAATCAATATATAAAATCCTTTGATTTTAGGGTTAAACGGTTATCATTAAAATATGAGGATAATAAACTATTTATAATTAATCTTGACCGTTAGATTATAAAAATGAATGGAACACATTAGTTCTTAGTTTTCAAAAAAGTTGGAGTTCTCATTTGATCCACTCCTTATATATATAGTTGGATTCCCATAGTACCCGATCCCCAGATAGTGTATAGTACTCAATCTAGATTATACATTGTGACCATGTGGATAGTATAGACAAGCGAAATGTTGCATAACATTTTTTTATTTTTTATTTTTATTTTCGCTGAGGGGTAATACATTATTTTTCTTCTCCTTCTTCTCTTGAACTGCTACTGTTCATCGAAGAAGAATAGGAAGCCGACATCAGTGATTGCACAGTGGAGACAGTTGTGGTAGTCACGATGACAGCGACCGTGGTCGATGTTCGCTGCCTAAAATTGCAAAAAAATCATTGATTAGTTGCCTGAAATTGAGGAAAAATAAAGAGAATTTTTAGAGAAGATTGAGGTATCGAGAGAGATGATGGCTATGGCGGTGTTTATGGGCAAAGTTTGTCGGAAATTGGAGTAGGAGACGGTGGTTTATGATGGAGTTTGTTGAAAATCAAAGAAGGAGATGAGTGGAAGAAGGAGGCGACGAGATGATACCATCTATGAAGAATATACATATTAATACATATAAACATGCATAACTAGGGGTCGAAAATCCAAAACCGAAAAAACCGAAAAAACCGAACAGTTCAAAAATTTAAATCGAACCAAACCGAATTTTTACTCAAACCGAACCGAACCGAACTTTTTGGTTAACCGAACTTTTAATAATTTTAATAATTTAATATATATATTGTCACGACCCGACTACCTAATCAGGTAATTAGGCCGTGACTCAGGGTTAAAAAGAAAATTTAACGACAACGGCTCAAACATATGTCAAGAGAAAAGATGACAACAACTTTCTGTTGGATTTGTATACTGAAAGTAGTTTTGGTTGAGCTTGTATACAATGTTTCCTGTTACCACTATTACAATCTCCTATCTGAATTGATTACTTGATTGCATATATCTGTGTCCCCTTATCTCATATATAAGTTAGATCATACAGTGTGTAGAAGATCACGTAAGTCCGTATGATTGGTCAAGCTTAATGAGATATAAAAGTTTCACAACCGAGACAACTTGAGGACGAGTTGTCGGTATAGTGCGCGTATAGATAAGAAGTGACTTGACTTGGTTGCTTGTCTATGCCGGCACGTCTCGACGTATTGAAGGATCACGATGAGATGAGTTCTTCTATCCGACCGTCGTGAAGAACCTAGATCTCGATGACTTACGATGATCTAAACCTCGATAAGGTATTAGGTGAGTATGAGTTCTTGACCATCACTTTGACTTGTTATGGGTGAGGTTATATGTTCTAACCCAATATTCTCCGCATCTTGGGTGGTGGCGGTGCTTGTATGTCATGCTAGTTATCTCAGACGAGTCACCGTATCCGCTAGGATGATGACGCCCCTTAAGGAGCTCAAAGGTTTATTGTACTAAACCCCGCAGGTTGAGTTAGCTCAAGTACAATAATAAGGTTGAGTGGTACTACTTATGAATTAAAGATATTAATTATTTTAAGCAATGTAATGCTCTAAATAATTAATGGACGTGCGATATCTTAAATACGGGATTCTTAATGTCTAAGTGCAAGCCCGACTCACCTTCTGTAATAAAGGGTAAGTCAAGATTTATTCTCTAGTGGCATGAATGAATGTTTATAAATTAATTTATGTTCGGGTGAACATAAGATAATTAATTTATTTGAGGCCCATCTTTATTCCTTGCATTTGATCCTCGGGCCGCCCATCCAGTTCCGTAGCTTGGAAGGAAATCGCGCCTACCTCCTCTATGGCAAGGATTTGATCCTCTTTATCCATAAGGATATTATTATATTTATGGGATATGCATGGATCCTTTCCTACTGGCACCATGGTAATGCATTATAAATATAAGGTAAGAGATAAGATCAAAGCTAATCTTCACAATTATCCTAGCATTATTTTCGTGAATCACAATAGTCCTTTTGAGGAATTTTTGAAAATTCATAGAGGGATATGGTGATTTCCTGTATCATTCTCCATAGATTATCCTCACTCGATATTGGAGATTGGGCAACCGAGATACAGTCCAGAAGATCAAAGCACGAGTCTCGATCCGTTCATCCCCGACAGATTCAAAGGTAAACACGAGAAAACCCCTACGTGTTGCAATTAATTATATAGGTGCATGCTAGGTATATAATCAATGTATGGTGAATTAAACATCCAAGATAGATCCTCGGGAGAGGGTCAAAATAAGTTTTCCCTTCACTTTCATCATGAATGAATCGAACATTTACGGTTCAAGAAGTTAAAATATAAAGTTGAGCGAAGGATGAATTTATGGTCCTCAAATCACAATAAAGGATCGGACAAAAAGAATAACGACTGATGACAATAATCACAACGAAATAATCACTATTAAGGAGGTACATATTTAAACATGCTTCGAAAACTTTGAGAATTTATCAACGTCTTTAATCATGGCAGAGCATTGAATATGATTATTTTGTTCTATTAGAACAATTAAACAAGTAAAGGCTAAAGTTCGGCAACTGAAAGTGTGGTTGAGACTTATGTATGAAGACATAACTCTCTGGGCATTAAAACAAGTGAATATCAAATGAATAACATAACCAGATTCTCAATATCATAATGAATCAAATTACTTAGAGAAGCTCATTCGGACAAAGATTCGATTCCAACATCCTCTCGAGCTCAACTCAGTATATTTAGAAATATATGTGGCTTGAGTACAAAATGCACTCGGGTGGGTATCGCCAAAACATTTAAAACTTTGCCCTTAGGGCTATATTCTCGACTTGTCATAAAATAAACTTATGCGGGGTTTTATTGAAATTACCGCATAACGCTTCTCAAAATTTGTTCATGCATGCTCATTACATTATATCATCATATCATCATATCATATGCATATGCATGTTTCATGTCCGCATGCGCTTTCTTTTCCTTCCCATATCCACGTATTTTTCTTTGTGTTGATCCGAGGAGTAGGCCTCCTCAACACACACTTTAACTTCACATACCCGAGTTGGTCCCGGATCTCAACTTCGTCATACCCGACGTCGGTCATTTCTTTCTTTTCTTTTTTTTCCGTGGATAGGTAGTGCATTATGCTTATGCTCATGCTCATGCTCAAAACATTGGCAATTCAATCAACTTTTCAAATAAATGCATATCATAAAATCTCATGTCATTTTTCATGCATAATCATATTATATCATGTCATTTGAAAACATTTGAAAGCATAAGCATACTTTTATAGAAAATATTTATACCCACCTGGATGTTCCTTAGAGCTAAGGAACTAATTCCCAATTCCATTTCTTTCTTTATCCATATTTTATCCTCATAGAACGGCATAAATTCCTATCAAGACCAAACTAGAACATTAATCATCTTTAGTCGTCGACACGACTATTTCTTCTTGATATCAAAACTAAGACTCTAAGTTCTATCAAAACTGGGTCATCAGATCCTCTAACATCTTATTAACAAACAAATTCTATCGAATTTTAAAACAGAACGCTTATAAACGCATCACCATATCAATACCAAACCATCCAAACATAGCCCAAACTCCACCAATTCATCACCGTATGTCTCAATGATTATATAAGACTCAACAAAAAGCTTCAATCACCTCATCATGGATAAAAACCGATAATCCCCTTAAGACGTCACTTAAGGTCTAACGTCGAAAATTCACGTGAGACGTCATCTAACACCAACGAACCTATATACATGATCAACTATAATTAAATATCATCATTTTATAAATAAAACATAAAGATCAAAGCTTTGGCATTGAAAACCAATTTCACGACAAACTAAAATTTTACGCTAATACGTCATGAAAAATCCGATAAATCATTTTAGACTTTATTCATATCATAGAATCCAAATATGAAGTCAAAATGATCAAATAAAATAAAAAATACAACATTATGACACTTAGGTTTTTCGGCCATTTTGGGCTTTTTCGTATACTTTCGATTTCAAACATTTTTCTTGTTCCAAACACGTTTATATCAATCCAATAACATATATATGAATACAATTCAATCATAAAAACATCACAAATTCAAGATCCAAGCATGCCCTTTTTCGAAAATTTCATGATTTTCAAAATAATAAACATATGCTTTACAAAGTCAACGTTAAACAATACGTATACGACGAATCTATCATAATAACCATAAATAATCAACAAAACATAATCCATCTTAATTCTTCCCAAATGACTGAAAATCTGAATTAAGCATAGGAGCATGTTTTTAAAAATTTCAACCTGTAGATGTGTTCTCGGTACGAGATTATACCTCTATTCGAAGACCGATTGAAAATTCAACGGCCGGATCTTCCTATTTTTCTCTCAATATTTTCAAAAAAAATTTGTGTGTGTGCGTGAGTTTGGGGCTGAAAAAATGAAGAAGAAAATGTGATAGAATGTTCTAAAGTATAAAGCTTATATTATGTAATAATTATTTAATTTTTCATTTTCTTAAAGTGGTCATTATTCACCACTTTATGTAGAAGCTTTTTCTTTTCTTTTCTTTTCTCATTTTCTTTAATAGATAAAAATCACTTTTGTTTTAGAAATTAAATATAAATATTGTAGAATAATATACAACGTTTTTATAGCGAGAAATCGACATTAATTATCCGATAAAACAACCTCTATTTAACTCTCTACTTTTAAACTCAATAATTGTCATAAACATCAAAATATAAATATTAAAAATATTTTTGACCTTAAAAACCATTTTAAATATTTTGTTCTTAATCCGAGCTCAATCGACGAACGCCGACGTCACAAAAACATAGGTTTTGAAATTCTCAATTTTCTGAAATCAAAATTTCTTCGAGCATGTATCTATCATCTCAAGACTATTGTAATCTAGGTCTTCTTATGTTCAACTAGATCTAAGAATCTTATCTCAGATTCCATCTCAAATCTACCGAAATTCTATCTTCTCAACTCGAAGCTTAACGTAAAAGCTTCTAACTTAACCAACTCTTTCTTAAGGATGCAATGCCTTTCTTATTAAGCTCTTAATCAAGAGCTAATCTCTGCTACAGAAATACGGAGTATTACATTCTCACCCCCGTACAAAAATTTCGTCCTCGAAATTTAGCACGTCAGCAAAAACTCAGAATACTTCTTTCTCATCTGATCTTTAACTTCTATGTCGCTTCTTCTAAATCATCATGCTTCCATATCGATCTAAGATGCATTCTGACTTTTCTTCGTAGCTTAAATCTTGTTCACGAACATTTGTTCTCTTGAGATATGATGTGTTCTGGATTAAACACATATCTTCGTAACTGCGACCTATAGAACACATTGCGAATATTTTCGAACTCGGAGAAAATGCTAATCTGTAGGCGACTAACTACTCTTTCTTGAATCTCGAACAATTCGATACATCTCGGTAATTTCTTAGATTCTTGTCTTTACTTGTCGCAATTACGATCATATCTTTAATCGTTTATGATCCAAGCACTTTTCTTCTTCGATCGTGTTTTAATAAACCGACGATCTACACTTTCTGTCGTAGAAGACTTCATAGAGCGCCATATAAATCGTTACTCTTATCTTGTCTTCTAATGTCTGGATGGTCTATTTATTTTGACCATCTATTACGGATAAAGCTGCACTGCAATTCGATATTGTATTCATCTTTATTGTAGGCTCGTCCAAAACAAGATGTAAACTCGGAGTCTTTATTTGGGAATGATTGAGATGACATTCCATACAAACGTACTATCTTTTGAACGTATCTTCGAGCTAATTTGTCAGCTCCATACGTGATAGAAATCAGAATAACAAAAGCGTACTTCGTAAATCGATCGATTGTCACCCACTCTTCGATTTGGGTAACTAACACATATGTCTTCTCATCTTTTCAACATTATAAAGAGTATCACGAATTGATCTGCAAAGTTCACGATCATATACTGTGAAAATTTTCTTTCTTTGCTTCATGCTCATAAACTAAATCTCTTTTGGTTTGCAGAATTTCGAAGTATATACTTCTCGTACAATTCTTCCTTGAACTGCTTCCGCGTAAAATTCTCTAATTGCCCGAATGGAAGAACTTTCTGACGTAATTTCATCAAAACTGTTGATCCTTCCACCTTAACGATATACATAGGAGATATTCCAGATCAAAGTTCTCCAAAAACTTGAAAACTTACTCAATGAAACGAACTCATTCTTTAACATCAGCTGGGTTATCAACTTCATTAAGGATAAAGGATCTGACACAGAAAACTCTGTTATTCTACAATTGGTTTAAGTAAATTTTGAAAAGAATTATTCTTTCTTATTTTTTCCTTTTCAGAATAAGGATTTCTTCTTCTGGGTGACATACTGCATTGCAAAGGAATATCAAAATGCAGCATTTTTGTCTTATCAATAACAGGATAAAGGTTTTCAATCAACAGACAGACTCAAATCGCACAGATCTTCAAAATTGCTTATCACAAAGTTATGATATGAAATAAAATAGTTGGATAGCAAAATGATCATATAGATATCAAGGAAAGAAAATTTTGCCTCTCTGAGGACTTTCACAAAAACAAAGAATAACTTTGTCATCTAGGGGTTTTGTATGTGGATGTGATATCTCTGACAAAACACATCTGATACGATTTATGACTATTAACTTTCACTCTGTCCCCAAAAGGTTATCTTCAAAAGGAACTTGGCCGATATCCAGGGTTATGGCTGTGCTGTTCCAACAACTGGTACCACTCGAGTTTATACACAAAATCTAGAGACACTTGGGTCTCGATGTAATATCCCGAATTTCTGAGCTTAAAAAATTTCGAAAATAAAGAAGTAGTTTACAAAGAAAATAAAATGAAAGTGAGCGCTCGGTAATTGACAATTTGAATAGATCGAAATTTCCTTTAAAATTTCGAATAAAATAATTTTTAAACAATAAATAAATATGTTTTTAAGAGTATAGAAGATATTATTACACTTAGAAAGTTAAGGAAATATTTTCTCCTAATTGTTTCCATATTTTCGAAATTTATGTGTTCATGTGATTAAATTATGAACTTAGCATGAGATCACTTTATATTATGTGACAAATGTTATTTTATTTTACATATAGAATATTATTTAGCCAAGTATTACACTAAAGAAGAAAAAGAATTATTTTCCTTATTTTAATGATGATTCTCGAAAATTTGTACAAAATAGGATTAATTTGTGAGTTAATTTGTGATCACATGATTTTATTATATGAGTTGTCATGTTTATCTTATATTATATGATAAGATAATTATCTTTAACACCCAAGCATGAGGTGTAAGTGATAAGGATGAAAATAACATTAGAGATAAGATAAGCTTGTTAAGATATTTTATTAAAAGATAAGATAAGGTCATGAATAATTAAGAGATAATGTTTATCTCTTAGAAATGTGTAGAAATGTGTAGAATATCATATGAAATAGTATTTTAAATAATAGTTGCATGATTTTTGAAATTTAAGTATTATTTTATGTAAAATTAAAAATCATGATTTTTATGAGATAAATGTATTAAATAATTTATTTAAATTATATACTTGATAAATATCATGATTCTAGATCAATCTTATCTCCTAGGAAGTATAAAAATTTCGAAATTAAAGAAATAGGGTAAGAATGGAATTTTATGAAATTTAATTCTAGAAACCCTAATTTTCAAAAATTGGGAAAATGCTTAGAAATGTTCCAAAATTTATTTTATGATATAATATCATTATATTTATGTAATTAATCATAAAAATAATATTGGTTATAAAAATAATAATAGTTTGATAATTTATCCTTAATTTTGGATTATTTGCCGATAACTTTACTAAAGTATATGAAATTGATCTTAATTAATTTTCCTATGATCTAAATTATTATCTAAGATCAATATTATGTCACATAGCTATTAATTGGAAGAAAATAAATTATTTAGCATATATTATATATAGGGGGCGAAAATATTGATATTTAAGTGTAAATTGGATACAAATATCATACAATAATTAATGAAGGATGATGATTATGATCTTATCATGTTATGAGTTGTAAATTAGAGATAGTTAGCAATTAAAACAAGTAACCTATTGTGTTGTCTCCCTAATGGCCGAAAATTGCCACAATATATTATAAAATTTGTAATATAATTATTTTAGGACAAGTGTGATGCAAGTTGTATAAATGATTCAATGAACCTATTAAAATATAAGATATGATAAGGATTTAGATAAGATTTGATAAGGATAAAGATAAGATTTTGTACAAGTGGACATTAGATATTTTAAAATGTAATAATTAAGATCATCTCATAAATCCTATAAATAGGAGATCACCCCTCCCATAAGCTCATAACCAAAAATAGGGAAGAAATAGGAGAGAAAATAGAGAGAAAAATAAGAGAGTGTTCTTCGAAGTGCTCTTCGATCATAGAAAGGAATACGTCACCGACGTCAATCGAATTCAATCAAGAGGTTAGATTTCTTACGAGCTTCATATACACGTTAGAATTCATGTTATAAGCTTAGTTTGTTCATGTGATTTTCGGAAATTATGTAACATATGCTAAAATGTTTAGATATTGTATTTATATGATGTTATTAAGCATGTAGTATGATTATATCATAAAATTAAGCATGCTATTAAATTTAAAATATGGACCAAAAATTTGAAAGTGTGATATATTGATGATTTTGATTTTTAATTGTTGATTTAAGCATGAAATCATAATCTAGGGTATTAAATAAGCTTATAAGAATTTATGTAGAATTTTTGGAAAACTTTAGTACCTAAGTCTATGAATTTGAAAATTATAGAACATGATATTATGTTGAGATATAATCCATGTTTGGGTGTTATCATAACATATTGAAAGTGTAGAATCATAATATAGTGTTGCGTGAATTTATTGGAATTGTTAAGAATTTATTGGACCTAAGTCCAAATTTTCAAAAGTGACTTAGGAAATTAAATTGAATAGTTCACAATAAATAAAAATTATGTTATAGTAAGGATGCTTATAGATAAGTATGTGTTATGTGATGTTATTGAAATTTTGGAAATTGTTCGCTTAGTCCTAATTAAGGTTTTCGAAAACTATGAGATATGTGTATTAATGTTATAAATTTATTTTATAAGATATAATTTCATAATATGATCCAAAATAATGTTTTAGACATATTATGATTTTATAGGAATTTTCGAAACAAGAATTGTGCGTCAAAATCAAAATTACATAAGAAATCGAAAAGTCAAATGTTGACATCAGGTTGACCAAAGTCAAAATTGTTGACTAATGGTTGACCAAGTCAAAATCATTGACCAAAAACGTTGACCAAGGTCAAAGGGCATGAAATTCAATAATACGAGATCTATGTGACGAAGATTATGAAAGACGAAGCAATATATATGGAAATTGGTTCAGATATGTGAATATATTAAGTGCGATAGTTGTTTATGTGAAAGATCAAGAATAACAAGGATATGATTGGGAATCGATAGAAAAGGGCATACATGTGTAAAATAGTAGTTGTACTTAAGAATAGATGAAATGAAGTTGAGAAAGTTGATTTAAAGTATAACAATCGAAGTATGTTGATACGATAGTTCGTAATAACGCTAGTGATAAAGTCGATATTAATACGATCGTTGGTTCGGATCGATGATTCTTGTGAAGCATAATGATATGCTAAAACTCGCTTTCTTACGCTGATAAGGTCCGACTCGAAGGAGAACGGAAACCGAGAATAGAAACTAGTGACTTAAGAAACCTTAAGTCCTCGAGGTGGGCACTCTTTTCAAAAGATTTTTACAAGCTTTCTCGAAAGTATTTACTGTTATTGCTTAATGCTTTCTTATGAAAATGTTGAGATACGATATTGTCTGCCAAAAATGTTTTGAGTTTTGTATATGTCCATTCGGGTTGCACAGAGCAACATGAAGTTACTGAATCGGATCCCAGTGGAGGTGTAAGTAGAAATTCCCGGCTAGGGTCAGGTACACGTGTTGGGCCTCGAACCACTGGGCGGTCATGCTCGAACATTGGCGGTTAGTTGCGTCCGGTGTAGGGAGGCCTCCTCCCGCCGCTTATCCATAGCCGACTGGAATATACGTTGTTGTTGTTGTGATGATAAAATGACCGCCAACAACTTTGAGAAATGAGAAAATGTTTTAGTAAGAACAAGCGCCTTTTCAATAAAACCTCAGGTTCTTCTTGTGGTGAGGCGAGACAATATTTCGTAAAATAAAAATATTTTCGGCATGTGTCCATTGAGTACATTTGTACTCACCGCATATTTGTTTTAAATGTGCGGTTGAGCGGTGATGGGCGGAACCGAGGGAGTTGAGCGGAATCCTTTTGATAAATAGTATGGAGCATTTTGGTTCACCTTGAGAATGCATCTTCACATGCATGTCTCACACGTTATTCATTGCCAAACTCTTGAGTTCCTTATATTTTGATATTATGTTAAGATCTTGAATACTTTGTTAAAAGCCTAATAGCTACTATTTTGCCAAGATTTGAACAATTCATTTATATAAGTCGCTTTCTCATCCTTCGAGTTATTTCATTATTGGCATCTAAGTTCCTTCACTTGAGAAATAAGTTGAAAACCCCATTCTTTTACGATTACTTAATCCTAAACCACAAGTAGCAGTCCGGTAAGGTGGTGGCCGAATCGGGCTGTTACACTCGATAAATTAGTTTGAGTCTTTTCTCAAATCTCCAAAGGAGAAGTCTTGGAAACATAAGAAAATAGAACAAACTGAATCGATGTAGGAATTTCAAAAGATGCAAAAAAAAAAAAACTCATCGCCTTAATCTAAATCAATAAGGGACATCTTAATATCGATTTAAAATAATCTAATTGTACAAGATCTACATCAGATTCAAGCATAACTAGCTGAGCATTTGATAAGGAAGACTCTATTTTTAGAATGAGGTGCTAGTATCATGCTCAGGCATAAAAGAATCAACATCTATGGTTTCAAGGTTTTCACCATCATCATCATCAAATGGAGAAGAAAATTTTCAACCAACTGAAGTTGATGAACAACTGAGATAGATTTAGTAATAGGGAAAAATGAATCAAAATGAGGAGGCTCGAGTGTACATAATATTGAAATGTGATGGTAACTAGGAGTCTGGAGAATCAATTTGCTCAAAACAACAAAGCCAGACTCCATATAATCAATGGCAACAACAACAATCCAATCTTTCTACTCTTTAGGTATTAAAGAAATCAACTGAGATTTTCCATTTAATCTCGATACGTCTCGCTCAAACGTCTCTTTCCACAATCGATAGAATCAAACGAGAAATTCGTCCAAGGTAAGCTACTCGTCGATATATATACAAATGCTCTTTGATCTTTGCTGCTGACGACAAATGAGTCGCACTCTTCTGAACTTTCTAGACGATTTGCATCATTCTAATGAAGAATACTCGAACTTTGCGTAAACATACTGCCTTGTTCTCGCCATCTCATCGCTTCTCATGATTTCTCTTCAACTTCAGCTCAATGGGCAATATTCATTTCAAACATACACATATTCAATCATCAATTATGAGAACCATAATCATAAGCATAAACTTTTACCTGGTGAGCTAGAGATGACGGAATCGAATGTTGAGCTTCTCTCAAGAAAAATTATCTCTTTAACTCATTTTCTCAAATCAGAATCAAACAACTGATTCTATAACTCATATTCTCAAAATAGAGTCAAACAACTGACTCATAACTCAAATTCTCAAACAAAATTGTCTCAAAAGAATTCATATGCTCAAGGTGCACAATCTGCACAAGACTCTCAACGATTCACGATTTGAAATTTAAGACAACAGATAAGTCGCACAATGATTTACAAGGAATTACATGCGAGAATTCAAAACTATGCTCGCTATGGAAAAGTTCACAAGGATTCATAAACTCGACTGCAAAACTGCACAAATTGCACAAATTTACAAAGATTTCACGGTGTTCGTAATTCAAAACTGCTCTGATACCATTCTGTCACGACCCGACTACCTAATCAGGTAATTAGGCCGTGACTCGAGGTTAAGAAGAAAATTTAACGACAACGGCTCAAACATATGTCAAGAGAAAAGATGACAACAACTTTCATCATGAATGAATCGAACATTTACGGTTCAAGAAGGTAAAATATAAAATTGAGCGAAGGGTGAATTTATGGTCCTCAAATCACAATAAAGGATCGGACGAAAAGAATAACGACTGAGGACAATAATCACAACGAAATAATCACTATTAAGGAGGTACATATTTAAACATGCTTCGAAAACTTTGAGAATTTATCATAGTCTTTAATCATGGCAGAGCATTGAATATGATTATTTTGTTCTATTAGAACAATTAAACAAGTAAAGGCTAAAGTTCGGCAACAGAAAGTGTGGTTGAGACTTATGTATGAAGACATAACTCTCTGGGCATCAAAACAAGTGAATATCAAATGAATAACATCAACAGATTCTCAATATCATAATGAATCAAATTACTTAGAGAAGCTCATTCGCACAACATTCGATTCCAACATCCTCTCGAGCTCAACCTGCATATTTAGAAATATATGCAGGGCGTGAGTACAAAAATGCACTCAGTGGGTATACGCCAAAAACATTTAAAACTTTGCCCTTAGGGCTATATTCTTGACTTGTCATAAAATAAACTTATGCATGGGTTTTATTGAAATTACCTGCATAACGCTTCTCAAAATTTGTTCATGCATGCTCATTACATTATATCATCATATCATCATATCATATGCATATGCATGTTTCATGTCTGCATGCAGCTTTCTTTTCCTTCACATATCCACGTATTTTTCTTTGTGTTGATCCGAGGAGTAGGCCTCCTCCTCAACACACTTTAACTTCACATACCCGAGTTGGACCCGAAGGATCTCAACTTCGGTCATACCCGACGTCGGTCATTTCTTTCTTTTCTTTCTTTTCGTGGATAGGTAGTGCATTATGCTTATGCTCATGCTCAAAACATTGGCAAGTCAATCAACTTTTCAAATTAATGCATATCATAAAATCTCATGTCATTTTTCATGCATAATCATATTATATCATGTCATTTGAAAACATTTGAAAGCATAAGCATACTTTTATAGAAAATATTTATACCCACCTGGATGTTCCTTAGAGCTAAGGAACTAATTCCCAATTCCATTTCTTTCTTTATCCATATTTTATCCTCATAGAACGGCATAAATGCCTATCAAGACCAAACAAGAACATTAATCATCTTTAGTGGTCGACACGACTATTTCTTCTTGATATCAAAACTAAGACTCTAAGTTCTATCAAAACTTGGGTCATTGCATCCTCTAACATCTTATTAACAAACAAATTCTATCGAAATTTCGGCAGCGTAACGTTTATAAACGCATCGCCATATCAATACCAAATCATCCAAACATAGCCCAAACTCCACCAATTCATCACCGTATGTCTCAATGATCATATAAGACTCAACAAAAAGCTTCAATCATCTCATCATAGATAAAAACCGATAATCCCCTTAAGACGTCACTTAAGGTCTAAAGTCGAAAATTCACGTGAGACGTCACCTAACACCAACGAACCTATATACATGCTCAAATGTAATTAAATATCATCATTTTATAAATAAAACATAAAGATCAAAGCTTTGACATTGAAAACCAATTTTCGCCGACAAACTAAAATTTTACGCTAATACGTCATGAAAAATCCGTATAAATCATTTTAGACTTTATTCATATCATAGAATCCAAATATGAAGTCAAAATGATCAAATAAAATAAAAAATCCAACATTATGACACTTAGGTTTTTCGGCCATTTTGGGCTTTTTCGTATACTTTCGATTTCAAACGTTTTTCTTGTTCCAAACACGTTTATATCAATCCAATAACATATATATGAATAAAATTCAATCATAAAAACATCATAAATTCAAGATCCAAGCATACCCTTTTTCGAAAATTTCATGGTTTTCAAAATAATAAACATAAGCTTTACAAATTCAACGTTAAACAATACGTATACGACGAATCTATCATAATAACCATAAATAATCAACAAAACATAATCCATCATAATTCTTCCCAAATGACTGAAAATCTGAATTAAGCATAGGAGCATGTTTTTAAAAATTTCAACCCGTAGATGTGTTCTCGGTACGAGATTATACCTCTATTCGAAGACCGATTGAAAATTCAACGGCCGGATCTTCCTATTTTTCTCTCAATATTTTCGAAATTTTTTGTGTGTGTGAGTGTGTGTGCATGAGTTTGGGGCTGAAAAAATGAAGAAGAAAATGTGATAGAATGTTCTAAAGTATAAAGCTTATATTATGTAATAATTATTTAATTTTTCATTTTCTTAAAGTGGTGATTATTCACCACTTTATGTAGAAGCTTTTTCTTTTCTTTTCTTTTCTTTTCTTTTCTCATTTTCTTTAATAGATAAAAATCACTTTTGTTTTAGAAATTAAATATAAATATTGTAGAATAATATACAACGTTTTTATAGCGAGAAATCGACACTAATTATCCGATAAAACAACCTCTATTTAACTCTCTACTTTTAAACTCAATAATTGCCATAAAAATCAAAATATAAATATTAAAAATATTTATGACCTTAAAAATCATTTTAAATATTTTGCTCTTAATCCGAGCTCAATCGACGAACGCCGACGTCACAAAAACATAGGTTTTGAAATTCTCAATTTTCTGAAATCAAAATTTCTTCGAGCATGTATCTATCATCTCAAGACTATTGTAATCTAGGTCTCTTATGTTCAACTAGATCTATGAATCTTATCTCAGATTCTATCTCAAATCTACCGAAATTCTATCTTCTCAACTCGAAGCTTAACGTAAAAGCTTCTAACTTAACCAACTCTTTCTTAAGGATGCAATGCCTTTCTTATTAAGCTCTTAATCAAGAGCTAATCTCTGCTACAGAAATACGGGGTATTACATATATATATTTTAATTTAATAAGGTTTAATATATATATATATATATATATAATTTAATAGTGTTTAATATTTTAATCCAAAATTTCGGATTACTAAATCGAACAGAATCGAACCGAAAAAAGTTCGGTTTTCATTTTTTGCATCCAAACCGAACCGAAGTTTTTAAAAATCGATCCAAACCGACAAATTGCTACGGTTCGGATTCGGTTTTGCTCACACCTATGCATAACAATGCACATAAACCTGCAGAATAAGCTATAATAGATCAGGATGCTTTTGCGTATTATCTTGCTCAACAAGTCATGGTCATGACCAAAATCTCTGTGGATCTCCATCAGCACCTTCAGGTCGTCAGGTGTAATGCAATGGCTGGGCATGCAGAATCACATCTCCAAAAGACGAGGCCTCATCGCCCACGAGGGATGATAATAGATCGAATCTTGCTAGGTCTAGATCCAGATCAATTTTTTTTACTTGGAGATCCGGATCCGGTCTAGATCCATTTGATCCAAAAAAATTAGATCCAAACCCAAATTCATAAGATCCGTAAGGTCTAGGGTCTAGAACAAGATCCATATGTTTTCTCTTCTAAAATAAATCCTAAATCACTATAATTCATAGTAACATTATAATAATAATAATCTAAAGACACAAAACACTATAATAATTATTTTAAATTTCTACAATCATCACTATACAATAAGATGTTAGTTACAAATTTATTTTTGATTTCATGATAACAAATAATATTGCAATAAGAATAGAAGAAGTAGCACATATATCTTAGCAAATAGACCATTCATATCTAATTCATATACAAAATTATCTCAAATAACAGATACAATTTTCTAATGTTATTGACTTAACCATCCAATTTCATAACCTAGTTTATCCAACTTCGATTAGAAAGAAAATAATATAATACACTTACAAATAAAAATTATATATATCTATATATATATATATCTATATATATATATATATATATATATATATGAATCCACGGGCCGGATTCTCAAAACTCGGGATTCAAATCAAAATCTGGATTTTAAAGGAATGACCAAATCCGGTCCAAATCCATCAGATTTTTTTTTTGAAAATTCATATCTTGAAAAATGGATCTGGATCTGGACTGGATCTAGGATCCACTACCATCCGTATCGCCCACAAGAGCCACGAAAAAATATTGATGGATCTAGTCCTTATTTAGACTAGGTTCCTTGTCATACAGATGTACGAGACTAGTATGTTTTTCTGTAAAATAATAAAACATACCACGAACGTAGGTATCATGGGTAAGAAAAAATATGCGGAAAGCATAAAAAATTTCATATTCCCGAAGGATAACATGAAAGAAGAGAGCTTTACAAATAAAAGAGGCATACAATTGGTTTAGGGGAATACCATAGAGCATGGACAATTTGCTAGAAATGAGCATATGGAAAAGTAAAGTCCATCTTTGATCTGATGAAACCAGAAGGACATGGGGGGAGGATCAGAGGAGAGGACCATCATTATGCGTATGAGACGAAAAAGCGAAACCAGTGGGAGAAAGAAGAATCCTTAGTAACTCATCAAATTTCTTACCACGCACAATAGAGGATTTAAATTTTTGCTTTTCAATAACCATGAGAGCAAAGAGCAGTTTCCCTAGAAGGTCTATGAGTTTTTCTTGTAAAAGAAAATATGTCTACTATTTCTAGTATGTCAGAAGAAGAAGAAGAAGAAGAAGAAGAAGAAGAAGAAGAAAAGAAAGTGACTCAAACATATAGTACCAAGATAACGTTCTAAAGAATGTTGGTATCTCCTGAGGCAATCACAGAACGACCTTCGCGCGAGAATGAAGTTCTGAGGAAGATAACGAAGTGAAGAATAGAAAGTAAATAAGAAGATTTTCGAGGAAATCTTATACCAACCCTTTGAACAAATAGAGGGTTCAGATCATAGGAGGGCAAATGTTTTTCAAAATCAAGGGACATGATTAAAAAAATTAGTTGAAGAGTTGATGCGAAATATCGGAAAGAGCGAGCGCACTTTTAAGAAAAAGCTACGAAAAATACTCCACGAATTTAATGCACAACGAGAATAAAAGACAGATGCAATACTGGATTTGGCCTCCCAAGTCTAGTAACAAACATAATCTACTCTGATAGACAGTTCTTGATAGACATATCTCTCTAAGTTGGGAGGAGTAGTTGATATGGAATAAATATTAACTATGCCAACTCACCACAAGAAATATATGTGGACCGTCCACGTATACTATAATGTTAGAGTTGGTTAACTCTGACCAAGTCTCCTTGATATAAGGAGTTAGTTATTTTAGGGTTTTGTCTTTTCTTCTCTTTGGTATGTGCAGGTTACGATATTTCGTTGGATGCGATGGTAACACACCGAAGAACATGAGAAACAGATCAAAAGATATAAGGATGGAAGAAGTCAGCTATTCGGTTCCTATTTTCCAGGAGCTAGTTGAACGACTAACTTCCACGACTTACTTACATCCTAGTGGGCCAAATCGTAGTCCAAGGCGTGCAGTCGAAGACATCTCAACTCCTATATAAGGAGAGGCAAATCGACAGTAGAAAGAACGCAATCCTTGAAGAATTATCTGAAGATCTGTCTATATTGTTGAGTCTGTTGTGGTAACATTTCCGATAACACACAAGTGTTTTAACTTCTAATTATTTTAGAAGGTTGTTCTTTTTAGTACACGAGTGGTGTGAGGAAATCTTTAGTATTTTTCATATATCTTGATAGATAGCTTTTCGGTTCAACGTGTCCGATTTTATCTTATGATAAAGTAGTGAGTTTTGTAAAGTTCACTGTAAATTTTATAGTGATTAATTTCGTCATATTTGGCATCTACAGATTATAATTTTAATAAGTAGAAAAGTTACTTTGGTGTTCTTCAAGTTTTTACTTCCGCTGTTTTACTCTGTGTGTGGATAACAGTCTACGTAATAGTTCTCTGTGTTTAGGCGAAGCAACACTTTCAATTGGTATCAGAGCTTACACTCGATACACTGAGTGAGATCCTATCAAGTATCTTCACTATTGTTTCGCCATGGATTCAACCAATGCTGGTTATTATCGACCACCAATCTTGGATGGATCGAATTACTCCTATTGGAAGACCAAAATTCGCTCATACATCAAGTCCATCGATGTTAAATCGTGGCAGTCCGTGGAGAACAGATGGCCAGTCCCAAAGACCACTGATGTTCAGGGTAATGTTACCCCAACACCGTCTGCACAGTGGACAAGAGATCAGGTTGACGACACAAACTTCAATGAGAAGGCCCTCAATGCCATTTACGCATCCGTGGACATGATAATGTTCAAATTAATCAAGAACAACGCGTCTGCGAAAGATGCATGTGATGTTCTTCAACGACATTGTGAGGGTGATTCAAGTATAAAGGAGTCTCGAATTCGCATTCTTACTTCCAAATTCGAGAATATGAAGATGGGAGAAGAAGAGAACATCAACGACTACACCAAGAGGATATTGGATATTGCCAATGAATGCCAAGATCTTGGTGATCCGATAAGTAACAAGTTGCTGGTGTCCAAGTCTCTTCGAACCTTACCCGCAAGATTTGAGATGAAGGTCACGACTATTGAAACATCTCAAACGGTTGCAACCATTGAGTTCATGGACCTCCTGAATCCGGAAGAGAAATGTGCAATCAATAAGAAGCCAACTGTTGCCTTCACCGCTGACGCAACATCCAGTGGAACATCGCATGAGATAATTGAGTTGGATGATGAAGATGAGCTACAGGAGATCAATGCTGGCGATGACGTTGCTCTCATCACCAGAAATTTCAACACTATGGTAAGGAAGATGAACAAGGCGAAAGTTCAAGCTAGGCCTATGGATCAAAACCATCGAATGGTAGAATATCCGCTTTCAAAACCACAAAGCTTCACTCCACCAAGACCAGTGAGGAAGTCCTTTTCCTCAGACACTTTTAGGTATGATTCCTCCAACATTGATGGTATCCAATGCCGTGAATGCAAAGGGTATGGATACTATGCAAACCAATGTGTGAACACGCTAACAAAGAGAGAAAAGTCGTACTGGGTATCATAGAGTGATAATGAAGCTGAGTTCTTCGAAGAGGTAAATAACGACAGTGAAGCTTCAGCCAGCTCTGTTGCCACAGCACTCCACGTCACAGTCGCCAAAACATTATCAGACGATGAGGAAGATGCAATCAGTTTTGATCCAGTATGAAACAGGTATGGTCTCGACTATTATTCAAGTTTGTTTTGCTTAAATGCTCTGTGAATGATACAGATTGTGAGGGCGATTATGATGAAGACACTATCGCCATAGTACAAGAGTTGAAAAAGCTATACGACGAGCTACTAGAAAAAATGAAAAAGATAAAGTCAAGATCTTGAGCTCACATCAAGAGACAATACGAGGCTGAAAGCATCTCTGGCAAAGCTTGAAGTCTTGGTAACACAAAGGGAAGTCGAACTAAATAAGGTGACTTGTCAACTTGAAGTGGCACAAGGTACTTTCAGAAAGTGGAACACATGTACGTCTAAATTAGATGATGCTTTGTTGATGGGTAAAACAGATATTACTGGTTTATGTTTTACACATGTTACCAACATTTTCGTTCCTACAATTGTTGCCACAAATGGGAAACCATTCGTTAAAGAAGGTGAACCAGTAAAAAGGATAAAAATGATACGAAGAAAACATAAAAAATACGTATGTCATTACTGCTCTACACCTGGTCACATTAGGCCTTTTTGTTATAAACTGATGGCTGATTTTAATGGACATAGGATTAAGTCTAGGTCATGCTATACGAACACTTCGCGCATTGCACTTTAATCGCTTCACGCACACTTCAAAGAAACACGACCAATGTAAGAACTGCTCAAAGAAAGTTTAGGTCAGGAAAGATGAAGTAAAATTCCATGTTGTTTATACTGCGTTGAAAACTAACATTTTAGGTTCATGATATTTTGATAGCGGCTGTTCATGTCACATGACTGGTAACATAAGTTGCTTTTCCAACTATGAGTCGTATGATGGGGGTAGTGTATCATTTGGAGGTGATTCTAAAGGAAACGTTATAGGCAAAGGAATCCTAAATGTCCAAGGTTTACCTAGCCTCAAGAATGTCTTGCACATACAAGGTTTAATGGCAAATCTTATAAACATAAGTCAATTATGTGACGAAGAGTTGCAAGTGAAATTTGACAAAGATTATTGTGAGGTCTATGATGGTAAGAACACATGTCTCATGAAGGGACAAAGGTCAGCCGATAATTGTTATATGGCCGACGAACCGAAGTACAATAAGGCACAAATTGATGAGAATGTTATGGCATCAAAAGTTAGGACATATTAACTTTAGAAATCTTGACAGGTCGAACAAAATGGAATCAGTACGTGGACTACCCAAGCTGGCAGAAGCTGGAAAGGTGGTCTGTGGTGAGTGTAAAAGGGGAAAACATACCCATGTTCCCCACGCTGTCGTACAACATCGAGAGCAGCATTATGGTACAACACGCTGTTTTGAGCTGCTTCACATGGACTTAGTAGGGCCTGTTGAGATTGAAAGCTTGGGTGGTAAGGGGTATACGTATGTTATTGTGGATGATTTTTCAAGGTACACATAGACATTCTTCCTACGAGAAAAATCAGACACGTTTGAAATATTTAAAATCCTCTTTGCTAGAATTTTTAACATGTTTGGTGTTCAAGTGTCAAGGATCCGATCAGATCATGGAAGAGAGTTCGAGAATATCTCTTTCACAAATTTTTGTGAGAAAAATAGAATTTTCCAAGAATTTTCTACGCCAAAAACACCTCAACAAAATGGTGTAGCTGAGCGCAAGAATAGAACTCTAATGGAAATGGCACGAGTTATGTTAAGCTCGAAAGGTCTGTCCAAACGTTTTTGGGCAGAGGCTGTTAACACCGCATGTCATATTAACAATCGCATGAACATCCGACCAGGTTCATTCGAAACCCCATATGAAATTCTGAAAGGAAGGAAACATAATCTCAAATATTTTCACGTGTTTGGGTGTGTTTGCTACATCCTGAATGACAGAGAGTATCTCACCAAGTTTTATGAGAAGAGCGATAAAGGAATTTTCGTAGGGTACTATCTAAATAGTCAAGCATACCGAGTGTATAATCTGAGATTACGGACCATTCAAGAGTCCGTAAATGTTGTTTTTGATGATCTTGCTAATCTCGCAGAGAAAATGCAAGATGAGAATGTGGCTGAATTGATAGAAGATTCAGAGAACCATGTCCAACAGGATGTTAGCGGCGGTGATGTCACCACTGTTGAAGCCACAACCACTGAAACATCTGAAGGTTCCAGTGACACGGAGGATGAATCTAAAACTGAACGTCCAACAACAAGAAAGACGAGATCCTCCAGGACGAATACATAAGAATCATCCAATCTCTCAAGTCATAGGTGATGTTCAAGATGGTGTTCGAACACGAGGTACAACACCATTGAACTACAGAGAGATGGTATGTCTTTCATCCACATGTGCATCAATGTCAGGTTTTATATGCTTCGTCTCTAAAATTGAGCCTAAGAACATAAAAGAAGCTTTGGGTGATGAGTTCTGGATCATTGCTATGCATGATGAACTTAACCAGTTTGTTCGAAATGATGTTTGGTACCTTGTTGCGAGACTTGTTGACATGAATGTTATCGAAACAAAGTGGATTTTCAAGAACAAATCGGACGAATTTGGTGTCATAATTCGCAACAAAGCTAGACTCGTCGCACAAGGATATACTCAAGTGGAAGGCATAGACTTTGACGATACATTTGCATCGGTTGCATGCATTGAGTCCATACGGTTGCTCCTAGCCATTACATGTTATTTGAACATCAAGCTATATCAAATGGATGTCAAATGAGCATTCCTAAATAGTGAACTCAAAGAAAATGTATACGTCGAACAATCCAAGGGATTTGAAGATCCACATAAACCTAACCATGTTTTCAGGTTAAAGAAAGCATTATATGGTCTCAAGAAAGCGCCGAGAGCATGGTATGGTCATCTAACAAAGTTCTTAATTGATTTTGGGTTTGTTCGAGGGAATGCTGATAGAACATTGTTTATAAAGCACAACATTCTTATCACACAAATTTATGTCGATGATATGATAGTTAGATCTACCTCACAAAAAATGCTTGATGAGTTTACAAGTGCTATGTCACGAAATTGAGATTTAGCATGGTAGAGAACTAACGATTTCTTAGGTCTCCAAGTCAAGCAAATGGATGATGGAATTTTGTGTCCCAAAGCAAGTATGCAATGGATATGGTTAAAAATTCGAAATGAATAAGCAAAGCATATGAAAACGCCTAATGGGGTCAAGTGACAAACCGACTGTAGATGATGCCGAGAAGATGTTGACCCAAACTCTACGTATCAATGATAGGAAGTCTCCTATATCTCACAACCACACCACTGTATTTAATGTTCAACGGTGTGTTTGCGCTAAGTACCAAGCTGCTTAAAATGTCACATTTAAAGGTCACAAACATGTTATCGTGTATGTTTCGAACACCGACCTCGCATTTTCTTTTCAAAATACACGAACACAAATTTGGTTGGATTTAGTGATTGAGATTGGACTGGGATACTGATGATAGAAAGAGTACGAGTGGGGGCTATTTTTATCGGGGAATAATTTGGTGTCTTGGCATAGTCGTAAGCAAAACTGTGTTTCTCTCTCTACTGCCGAGACAGAATATGTAGCAGCGGAAGTTGTTGTACACAACTTCTTTGGTTAAAGCAAATGCTTAATGACTATGGTGTTGTGAGCACTGAGCTTTTATTATACTGTGATAACAAAAGTGCAATCAATATCTCGAAAAATCCCGTTCAACATTCTAGGACAAAACACATAGATATACGACACCACTTTATAAGATATTTGGTAGAGGATGAGGTAATCAAGTTAGATTATGTGAAAACCGAAAACCAAATCGCTGATATTTTCACGAAGCACCTAGATCACGGGAGGTTTACGAGTCTTCGTAGATCTCTTGGTCTTTGCCCTCGCCAATAAGCTTGAACGTATTTGTTTGTATCACAAAAATTGAAATATCTGAAGGTGATACAACTGCCTATTTGATAACACTTACTGTGTTTGAAATTTTTATCTAACATTTTCTCCTAACAGACAGCTCAACATGATGAAGAATATTTAGTAATACAGAAAAACGCCAAAGTAGTTTAGGGGGCACGGCGTTCGCAACGACAATGCTACCTTACAAAACGGTGCAACCATGATTGCTTTCGAAAGCCTAATGTTGTTTCAATGTCAACAGTGGCAATCGAATATTACATGGGACTGTATTTATATGGTTTATTTTGATAAGGTGAGCCTATGTTTATGGAGATGTTATGATAACAACCAGAGAAATACTCCTAAAAATCCGTAATGAATCCCAGATTTTTCGGAACATCTGTTTTTGATCCCCTATTTTTGTGGTGATATCAGCGAAAATTGGTTGAGTTGGTGACACATTTATCTTAATTTGATTATATCTCAACTAACTATCATTTATCTCCTATTTTAGTGGCTGTGTATATTGTGAATTTCGTTCCTTAAACTATGGTTTTATCATGAGATATATCTGAATTTCAAATTTCAAATCTGTCTTATGTTTATCCACTTGTCTGACACAGTGACTATAAAGCTGTTGTTTTGACACGTATCGCATCGTTGAGTTGTTCACAACTTGTTCACTAATTGCAAAACCCAAAAAATCGTTTCAGCTTATCTTTCTCTCGATTAAGTTGATACATCTAACGTCCTTTTTATGGATCCAACTACAACAGCACTTCTTGCTGGACTCGCCAGATTTCTTGAAAAATCACCACAACTACAGGAAGCAATGACATCCGCACAGAAGCCAACTACCGAGCCGACCATTCTCACAAGGCCGACGTCGTCACCGAAAAAGCAACAGCCATGGAGGAAGTACCTCTTCGAAAAACCCTTATTCAAATAATCTATCCTGAAGAGATCGAGCCCTCACAACTTAGGGCTCCACCAAAAGAGAAAGGGGGAAAGAGAAAACGATCGTCCAAACCAAAATAATCTATCCTGAAGAGAACTTATACCACAACAATCACATCGAGGTGGACCGAACTACCAGTACACATCGATATTACTGGTGACTCGCCAGAACAATCCCCACCATCAAAGATCCCCAAAGGAAAAGCCACTTCACCTGTCCAAAAGAAGGGGCTACGATCAGTTGCAGAGGCTGCCATCCTTCTTGATGAGCAAACAGCTTCCGAGTAATCTACTGACTCACAGTGTTCAGCTTCGGGATCCCACAGTGAATCTTCGGACCCTCAAGAAGAGGACACAGATTCAAAACCAAACAAGAAGTATGGTCAGCCATCTTCAAAATCAAGTGAAGAGGACGTCTCGCTGGGTGAAATTCTTCAAAGGCTGAAGAGAGCAGCAAGGAAAAAGGGCAACAAAAGAAAGCACGGTACAAACTACTGGATCCACTGTTCCACCGGCGGTTCCGACAGCATCTCCAACATCTGTTTACCGACTGTTCCGACAGCAACTCCAACTACCGTTCCACCAATACCACCGAGTCCTTACTCGGAGGAGGAGAACTGGGACTCCAGTTCAGAGAATGCCTTCATGTTTGTCGACTCTGATATTGAAGTGGAAAGAGCCCTCTCATTCAAATTCTACACGAATGAGGGTTAAAAGCGTTAGGAACAGTTTAAGCACTTGAAGTGCTTGAATGAAAGAAAAATTGATGAGGTAACCTTTTCTCAGCATAATCTTGTCGAATTTCTTAAGGAAAGAGGGTTATTGAAAACTATCACAACCATTTATCCCTACCCTAAGAATGTTATTAGACACGTCTATGCGAAACTAGAGAATTCTTTTGCTGATTGCACATCGAATAAGTATTGCAAAGTGTATTTCAGACGAAAAATTTTCAACGTATCTGCGTGTGAGATTAATGCATTCTTTGGTATAGATGAATTGATTAATGATACGGCTGTTGAGGACTATGATCCGTGGCACAAGAGATAACAAAGCAGTAATCGTGAAGTGGAAAAATCCTATGTCGAGTGGTCGCCTTTACGATCTCCATTCCGCTCTCTACAAGCTTATGACCTCAAACCGATTGTATCCTCGAACACCACGATCAGACAATGCCCCACGGTGTGTTATTGAAAAGCTGAAAAGGAATCCTTTCAATTTCGTAAAATTATCATGGAGCAAATCGAGTTATCGCTGTCGTCCAAACTCGGATTACTTATACCCCTCACCGTTGTATCAATCAAAGAAACAAGGTCTCCCCGACGGAGCTCGTGATGCATCGCTTGAAGATTTTCAGCATGTCACCATTAGTAATACTTTGTTTTCGTGCAATAAGCTTCCAAACCTACCCCGACTAACCCTTCAAAAGGATCGATGAATGTTTCAAGTCGCCTCGTAAGAAATGGTGTCATCGCCAAAATCAACGGTCATTCCATGCTCGAACGCATTCAAAAGCCGGAACAAACCTTTATGGAGAGTATTCAAGTGCTCGTGATAGAACTCATAGGTTTGTAACAGAGATGATGAGCCTTCTTCTTCCCAAAAGTGGAGAGAGGCGTGGGAAGTATCAAGGAGTGAAAGAATGATGATGGATGAAGACAGACGGATCAAGTCATATTTGATGAACTTGAACTTTGCTGAACTCTTGAACTTTTATTTTTTCTCTGAACATGTTTTTAAAATAGGTGTTATGTGTTTTGTGATGCTGGACATCTTTGTTTTTTCGCTTGATATTTCTACTTGTCGATCGCGTGGTTCTTATGAGATGTCTGCTGTTTTTGTTAGAATGGTTTCTGCACTGATGGTTAATTTGTTTAGATGATTGTTGCTGAATATGTTGTAGGAACTGTTGTGATTATATTTGTGTAAACAGGTGGAGAATGTTTACATGGGCGGTATATTCTATATTTATTTATACGTATGCAGGTTTTGTGAAGAAAGGCAAAAAGGGGGAGTTTGTTAGAGTTGGTTAACTCTGACCAAGTCTCCTCGATATAAGGAGTTAGTTATTTTAGGGTTTTTGACTTTTCTTCTCTTTGGTGTGTGCAGGTTATGGATGTTTCGCTGGATGCGATGGTAACACACCGAAGAACACGGGAAACAGATCAAAAGAGATAAGGATGGAAGAAGTCAGCTATTCGGTTCCTATTTTCGAGGAGCTAGTTGAACGACTAACTGACACGACTTACTTACATCCTAGTGGGCCAGATCGTGGTCCAAGACGTGCAGTCGAATGCCTCTAAACTCCTATATAAGGAGAGGCAAATCGACAGCAGAAAGAGCGCAATCCCTGAAGAATTATCTTAAGATCTGTTTATATTGTTGAGTCTGTTTTGGTAACATTTTCGATAACACACGAGTGTTTTCACTTCTAATTGTTTTAAAAGGTTGATCTTTTTAGTACATGAGTGGTGTGATAAAATCTTTAGTATTTTTCATATATTTTGATAGATAGCTTTTCGGCTCAATGTAATACCCCGTCCTTCCTAAGCTTCAGGTTTGTATGGCATGTTTTTCGAGAAAGGTCAAAAGGTTGACTTTTGTTTCGGTGATGCGATCGTTACGAAACCTCAGGCGTTGTGAAGAGTGTCTTATGACGAATTCATAGACACTAAGTATGCAGGTTTTCGACCACCCACGAAGTTTTGGCACTCCGGCGGCTTCATTGCGCTGCTGTCGGCCACCATCGCCGATCAACCCCTCCCCGACAGCCCCGTTTTTCCGTTTTTGTTCTTTTCTTGTTTTGATTCCGTCTTTTAGTTGATCACATATCATAAAACTCGAGTTTCTAAAGGAACGAGGCGAGAAAACGGTCGGAGGTCGGCCAATTTGGCCGCCGAACCGTCGCTGCCGTCGCCCCCTTGGCCGCCGATTTGGTGGTCAACGGGCCACCTTTTGGCTACGGGCCCTTTAGGTTTTGAGTTCCGAGCTATGCATCCTACTAAAGTACCAATTCCGTTTTTCCGTTTTTCTTGTTTCTGCATGTCGGGATGTTTTCCGTCGTTTCGAGTTTTCTAAAGGAAGTACATGCCCGGGTTATCCATTTTCAACATAGTTTGTCATTCCATGATCCTCGTTATGCATATTGCTTATGTTTCCATTTTCATGCATCGATTTGGGATGGTTTATCCTGGATTTGAGGATAGACATCGATTTTTGAAGCTTCTTCGCTGCTAAGATTTGGGTCAACTTGCATGCATGCATATTTTGAAGGTACCCTATTATAGGTCTTGATGCCCTGAATATATTTCCCTTCTGCATCGAGTTGATTTGAAAACCCGGAGGGTGCCAAATGTGGGTTCAAAAAGTCAAAAACCCCCCATTTCGTTTCGATCTTCGTTTGGATCACGTTGTTGCTTGGCTTTGTGGGATGTGACCCCAAAAGTTGTTCCATCTTGTTACCATGTACCTACCAAAGGCGATCGCTGAAGTTCTTGGATATGTGGTTAGCTCCAAGTCGACGCTTTATCGCTCAGTGTTGGGTTATATATGCTTATTTTGAGTTATTTACTCGATATTTCAAAATAAAACATGTGCTACCAGAAAATTTTTAACGGTTATTATCGCTCTCGATCCGAGATATGGTTCTATTGTTGATGGAAAACTATGTTTAGCCCTCGCCCGAGGATCTATCTTCGATGTTTAATTCACCATACATTGATTATATACCCAGTATGCACCTATATAATTAATCGCAACACGCTGGGTTTTCTCGTGTTTACCTTCAACTGCCGAGGCGGAATGGATCGAGACTCGTGCTTTGACCTTCCGGATTGTATCCCGGCCGCCCAATCTCCAACGCCGAGTGAGGACGATCTATGGAGAATGCTTCGGAAAATCACCCTCAAGCTCTCAAGAATTTTCGAAAATCTCTCAAAGGATGAACCCTCAAATTCTCGAAAATAATGGTGATGATTATTAATCATTCACTTAGATTTAATCTCTTACCTCATATTTATAATGCACTACCTTAATCCCATAAGGAAATTACCATAATCCCATATGGAAATTACCATAATCCTTTATGGAAATTACCATAATCCTTTATGGAAATTACCATAATCCCATATGGAAATTACCATAATCCTATATGGAAAGGATTATTACCATAATCCTATATGGAAAGGATCTATGCATATCCCATAAATATAATTATATCCTTGTAGGATAAAGAGAATCAAATCCTTGCCATGTAGAGAAAGTAGGCGCCTATTTTCCTTCCAAGCTACGGCCCGACGGGCCACTTAGGATCAAATGCAAGGAATAAAGATGGGCCTCAAATAAATTAATTATCTTATGTTCAGCCCAGAACATAAATTAATTTATAAACATTTATTCATGCCACTAGAGAATAAATGCTGTCCCCTTTATTACCGAAGTTGAGTCGGGCTTACACTTAGACATTACGAATCCCCCGTATTTAAGATATCGAACGTCCATTAATTATTTAGAGCATTCTCGATCGCTAAAATAATTAATATCTTTAATTCCTTAAGTAGTACCACTCAACCTTATTATTGTACTTGAGCTAACTCAACCCGCAGGTTTAGTACAATAAACCTTTGAGCTCCTTAAGGGACGCCATCATCCTAAACGGATACGGTGACCGATACAAATAACTAGCATGACATACAAGCACCGCCACCACCCAAGATGCGGAGAATATTGGGTTAGAACATATAACCTCACCCATAACAAGTCAAAGTGATGGTCAAGAACTCATACTCACCTAATACCTTATCGAGGTTTAGATCATCGTAAGTCACCGAGATCTTGGTTCTTCACGACGGTCGATAAAGAACACATCTCACCGTGATCCTTCAATACGCCCGAGACGCATCAAAGATAGACAAGCAACCAAGTCAAGTCACTTCTTATCTATACCGCAGCTTATACCGACAACTCGTCCTCAAGTTGTTCGAGCTGTGAAACTTTTATATCTCATTAAGCTTCGACCAATCATACGCACTTATGTGATCTTCACACAATCGTATGATCTAACTTATATATGAGATAAGGGACACGATATATGCAATCAAGTATTCATTTCGATAGAGATTGTAATAGTGGTAACAGAAACATTGTATACAAGCTCAACCAAAACCGCTTTCAAGATACAAATCCAACAATCTCCCACTTATACTAAAGCAAACTTTTAGTATACAATGTGTCTCTACTAGCTATTACAAATAAAACCATCACTTTGCTTCTCCCACTTATACAAAAGTTTCCTTTCTAAGTGGGTGCCATCTAGCGCAATTAAGTCCTCTAACGTCCCCGACGAGACTTATTGTGGCAGTTTTAGCGGTGCCATCTAGCGCAATTCAAGTCCTCTAACGTGCCCAACGAAACTTATTGCGGCAGATTTCGTGAATGGATCCGCTAGATTATCCGTCAGATCAATCTTTGCAATCAAGATGTCCCCTCGCCTAACGATTTCTCGTATGACATGGTACTTTCTCTCTATGTGTTTGTTTGCTTTGTGGATCCGTGGTTCCTTCGAGTTTGCCATCGCACCCGAAAGTTATCACAAGAAACCATGATACTCATGGGCAAACCAGTACCACATCTAGATCCATGAGGTAGTTCTTGAACCATACAGCCTCTTAGCGCCTCCGGTGGCTGCATATTCGCTTCCATGGTAGAGTCCGCAATCCATCGCCGCCAGACTCCGCCAGATACGGTTCCACCTCCCAAGGTAAACACATAGCCCGAGGTGACTTTTTCTCATCACTACGATTGGAAACCGAGTCCGAATAACCCAAAGGCATTAGACTATCTCGCATGGTAAGCCACCATAATCTCGAGTCCTTTTCGTGTACTTGAATATATGCTTTACCGCAATTCAATGAGCTTGTCTGTGGTTAGATCGATATTCAGCCACTATGCCCACCGCATAGCGTATATCGGCCCGCAGCATAGCATTGCATGCATGAGACTTCCCACGACTAAACGTAGGAAACTTGTCTCATTTCCTCTATCTTCTTTGTAGTCATAGGTGATCGCCTTTAGATAAAGGAACGCCATGTCGAAAGGTAGCAATCCTTTCTCGACGGTCAAGATACTAAAACGAGTAATCACAAGATCAATGTAAGACGCTCGAGATAAGCTCAATATTTTCCTCTTGCGATCTCGGTAAACCTTGATCCCAAGAATGTACGCCGATCTCCTAAGTCTTCATTTGAAACCGATCGGATAACCAACTCTTTACGCCCGATAACAACTTCACATTGTTGCCAAATAGAAGAATGTCATCTACGTAGTGCAAGAAATACCACATTACCGCTGACATCTAAACGATACACACAACTCTCGCTAGGCAACTGGGTAAATCCATAGGACTTTACCACCTCGTCCAAACGTAAGTTCCATGATCTTGCATCATTGTCTTCAGATCGTCAGACGTCCATGGGTTGATTATTGCTCGCTCGCTTTCGACTAAATTCAAGATTCATCCACGAACATACATCGCCGGGTTGACGAACAACCTCCCACTACGACGAGGCACTACAGCACAATGGCAACGGTGCAAAGAACTTGTGGTTCTCATCTCGCACAACTTGCTTGGTAGGTACCACTGCACGGTCGGTATCTCCAGTGGAACTCACCCACTTCAATTTCTTGAAGTATCCGTGTCGATCCTCCCACTAGACTCGACATCTCGCACCTTTGGTCTAATCGGTGGTGGAATACGATCATCTTCTAATTCTCAAGAATGATTTCAACTTTGGATTTATGATTTTCATGTAGTCCTCTTCTAAGAATCGGGCATTAGTGCTAATAATGACCTTCTCGATCCTTAGACTATAGAATAAACCACCTTCGCTCCTCTAGGATAGCCAATAAACAGCCTTGCGTCGGATCTAGCCTCCAACTTGTCGCCTTCTTGTTCAAAGACACGTGTCAGATCGCCTCATATCCTTATGTGGTTTAAACTCGGCTTGCGCCCAAACCACAACTCGAAGGGTCTCTTCGACCGACTTGATGGTACTAGATTTAGTAAGTATACCGCTTTCTAAGGCATACCCCGTAACTAAATAGGCAAAGTTGCATAACTCATCATTGATCTAACCATTTCCAAAAGAGTCCTATTTCTTCGCCCGACACACCATTTTCCCTGGTGTGCCTGTGAAGGCGCCGGAGGTAATCCCACACTTCACTAGATAGTCCATGAACTCGTTGTTGAGGTATTCGCCACCGCGATTAGAACGCAGTGACTTGATACTCTTACCTAGCTTCGCCTCCACTTCCGCCTAAAATTTTTTGAATTTCAAAGCATTCGCACTTGCGCGAAGCAGTATACGATCCGCACTTGAGTAATCGCCAATGAAAGTGACAAAATACCCGCATTCTCCACGAGCTTGTGTGACATCGGTCCACACAGTCGAATGGACTAGCTCTAACATTTCTTTGGCTCTACGACCTTCGCTTAGCGGTCTGGTCAACATCTTACCTTCTATACAGATTCGCAGACCGGGAACGAGTAATCGTGAGATTACCCAACGCCCATTCTTAGCCGCCTTGGATCCTATTTAGATTGATGTGACCTAATCTAAGATGCCGAGAGAAAGAGGTGTCATCTTGCTAAGAAAACTTTCTTTTAAGGTTTGATGTAGATGCAACATAGTTATAGGTATTATGTATTGCGTAAATAGTATAAAGTTAATTATATAATGTGCCTACACGTATAACTTCGCCATTTCTTATGATAGAAACACCACTATCAAAACAACTCAATATCCATGAATAAACAATTTCAAACAACAAAGTTCCGCGAAAATCCGCACATATAAAACGCCTTTTAAAACTAAACTGCTTTCAAACATAAAGTAACATCTCCGACCGCAACGGCCTCGACTTTCGCTGCCAGCTGCCCATGGAGATTGTTATCTCGCCATCATTCGCCTTCCTTGTCCGCAGAACCCTCGCAGGTGTAACAAACATGATCAACAGACTGTGTCTACTACCCAAGAATGGGTAGAATAAGTCGCTAAACATGTTTTCACATTAAAGCAAATGGCTTACCTAGAGCCTCGAGCTTGGGGCACTTAGCCTTCCATCGCCCAGCCTCACCGCACTTGAAGCATTTGCCCTTCTCCTTGGCTTTTTCAAACCGCCGAGCCCTTTGTATTACTCCCACTCTTTTCTTTAGCCTTAGCATCTCTCGAATTCCACTTTTCCTTTTCATCTTCGATAAAGCGTTGGTTTTCTTTGAGGTGCATTAAAGACTATGCACCTTGCCCATTTTATGCTTCTTCCGCTACTAGATCCTCTTGCAATGAATCTAGAGTATAACTCTTATCATAAAGGACTCGCTTTATAACGAAAGTCATCAAAGACTTGGGCAAAGTGTTGAGGATTATATCGATTCTAACTACGCCATCAATATATCCTCCAACCAATTCGAGCCTCCAAGAGATTAATCATTTGCTTACATGGTTATGCACCAATCGCTTTCCTTCATTGAACTTGACATTATTGATTTTGTCAAATTATGATAAGCGATTCGTCCGACCTCATACAATTTCATAAGACTTAGTCATATCGTGGTCGCATCTTCCATCTCTTGATGCCGAGTTGCAGGACTCGCACATGGTGACCAAAAGAAGGCACTTTGCCATTCTATTTGATTTGTTCCATTTCTCGTGCTCCTTGCGCCCTCATCGCAGATGAATTGTCTAGAGGCTTGGGACGGGTGTAGTGAGTACAAATAGATTTTCTTCCAAAGAAGAACATTCTCAATGTTTCGCTTCCAATCGATAAAATTTGGATCGATAAGAGATTTTAAAGAGCATATTGATAATCGGTGTAAGAGACATATCTCAAATCGATAAAGTAAACACATAAGCATATGATCGCACATAATTCGTAATAATAATATTGTAACCTTTATAAAACAATATTAATTGA
The DNA here is from genome assembly GCA_036937905.1 of Salvia rosmarinus. NCBI lineage: Eukaryota > Viridiplantae > Streptophyta > Magnoliopsida > Lamiales > Lamiaceae > Salvia > Salvia rosmarinus. The sequence continues at coordinate 44,658,652 of CM072819.1, forward strand.
AACCTCCAATCGCCCAAGGAATCCCACATGCAAGCCACGCGCGTGGACGCTATACACGAACCCCCACTGCACTAAAATATACCTTTTAGTCACGCTTAATTTCAATCCATGTCAACTTATCCTTATGACAAATGAAATTAACGATTGGACCTTTCTAGACCACATCACTATCGCAAGAAGGACTTCATGGAAGTTGTATTTAAGGTGATGTCTAAGCAATGACCACAATTTTAACAGTAGAAAATGAATTTTAGAATTGGCATACCACCGGACCATACCGCTTCAATTCAAATTCTTTTGTTATCTCATTTTATATCTATCTCTAGAGAACTTATGAAAATCACACATGCAAGCCACGCGTGGACGCCACACGAAACTCCCACTTCTCAATAGATTTAAAATGTTTTATTTAGAAATCTCATCTAACAAACTTATGATAAACAAGGCAAGCAAGCCACACGTGTGATCGCCACTCACAAGCAAGGCCTCACTTTGTTTAGAGATCAAAAGTGGAGGTCTTGACATTTTAATTTTAAAATTAATTTGTCGGGTTGCTTGCTTAGTCTTTTTGTTCAAAAGGTTTGTCCATGCAGATCACGTAATCCTAGCATGCTTTTCTATAGAACTCAACATGTAAAACATGCTCGCAGAATTCTAAAATATGCTTGAAAACGCGATAAACCTAGCATGCTTACTATGCGCACTCATGCGTCAACGTAACCATACATAGAAAATCACTAAAAATAAACTAAAAACGGTTTGTCAACGTTAATTTAAACATATCTTTATAATCTTCGAAACGGGCCTCGCGGCACGCATGCGGCCGAAAATGGATCCGGCTCACCCATCACGATAATTTAAACATCCACCATACATTGATTATAAACCCAGACGCAAATTAAATCGATAAAACCTATCCAAGAGGTCTAAAACGCTCATCGTGCTTTGACCTTCCGATCAGTATCCCGCCCCAATCTCCAACGCCGAGTGAGGACGATCTATGGAGAATGCTTGAAAATCACCCAATGCTCTCAAAATTCTCTCACAATAACGAGATGGCCGAAAATTCTCTTCAATATGCGAGCATTAGCCTAGACATTATCTCATCCCTTATATTTATAATGCACTACTTTAATCCTATATGAATATTACCATAATCCTATATGGAATATTACCATACTTTTATTTCCATACTTTAGATTAATCTATTACATCTATGATATTGCAATTGAGCAATAGATCTTTATAATGCTAAAGATGGCCCTCAAATAAATTAATTATCTTATGTTCACCTGTAACATAAATTAATTTATAAACATTCGATCATGCCACTAGAGAAAGAATGTCGACTTACCCTTTATTACCGGTTGAGTCGGCTTGCACTTAGACATTACGAATCCTCAGATTTAAGATATCGAACGTCCATTAATCATTTCTAGCAACTGATCGCTAAAACGACACAACTTCATTTCTTAAGTAGTACCACTCAACCTTATTATTGTACTTGAGCTAACTCAACCTGCGGTGTTTAGTACAATAAACCTTTGAGCTCCTTAAGGGACGCCATCATCCTAAACGGATACGGTGACTGACATGTATAACTAGCGTGACATACAAGATCGCCACCACCCAAGACGCGAGAATTGTTAGAACATATAACCCTCACTCATAACAAGTCAAAGTGATGGTCAAGAACTCATACTCACCTAATACCTTATCGAGGTTTAGATCATCGTAAGTCACCGAGATCTCGGTTCTTCACGACGGTCGAAAGAAGAACTCATCTCACTGTGATCCTTCAATACGCCGAGACGCATCAAAGATAGACAAGCAACCAAGTCAAGTCACTTCTATCTATATCGCAGCTCAAACCGACAACTCGCCCTTAAGTCGCCTCACCAGGAAACTTTTTATATCTCATTGTTTCGACCAATCATACGCACTTCTCGTGATCTTCACACACCGTATGATCTAACTTATATATGAGATAAGGGACATGATATATGCAATCAAGTATTCAAATCGATAGAGATTGTAATAGTGGTAGAAACATTGTATACAAGCTCAACCAAACCGCTTTCAAAGATACAACCAACAATCTCCCACTTATACTAAAGCAAACTTTAGTATACAATGTGTCTCTACTAGCTATTACAAACAACCATCACTTTGCTCCCACTTACAAAAGTTTCAAGTGGGTGCCATCACGCAATCCAAGTCCTCTAACGTGTCCATCGTAGACTTTGCGCAGCCCTTCGTGAATGGATCTTAGATTTTCCGTCAGATCAATCTTTTCAATCAAGACGCCACCGCCTAACGATTTCTCAGATGACATGGTACTTTCTCTCTATATGTTTAGTCGCCAGTCCGCCATCACCGAAGTTATCACAAGAACTATGATACTGGGCAAACCAGTACCACATCTAGATCCATGAGGTAGTTCTCGAACCATAACGTGTATTCGGTTTCCATGGTAGAGTCCGCAATGCATAGCTTGCACTACGGCTCCACCTCCCAAGTGTAAACACATAGCCCGAGGTCGACTTTTTTCATCACACGTGGAACCGAAATCAGATAACCCAAAGGCATTAGACGTGGTAACCAGCCTATAATCTCGAGTCCTTTCGTGTACTTGAGTATATGCTCGCAATCAATGAGCTTGTTCAGGTTAGACCGACATTCAGCTACTATGCTCACCGTGATAGCGTATATCGGCCTCGCAGCAAGATCTACGAGACTTCCACGGCGCTGTTAATGAACTTGTCTCATTTCTCTATCTCCTTTGCAAATATAGGTGATCACTTAGATAAAGGAACGCCATGTCCGAAAGGTAGCAATCTTTCTCGCGGTCCGTCCATACTAAAACGAGTAATCACAAGATCAATGTAAGACGCCCGAGATAAGCTCAACATTTTCTTCGCGATCTCGGTGAAACCTCGATCCCAAGAATGTACGCGATAAGTCTTTCATTTGAAACTGATCGATAGCCAACTCTTTACGCCCGATAACAGCCTTCACGTTGTTGCCAACTAGAAGGATGTCATCTACATAAAGTGCAAGAAATACCACATCACCGCTGACATCTAACCGATACACACTCTCGCTAGGTAAATCCATAGACTTTACCACCGCCAAAGCGTAAGTTCCATGATCGAGGTTCGCTAAGTCCATAAATGCACTTCCATACTAGATGCTTTCACCCTTTACCACATAACCTTCAAAGTTGCGATATAGATGTCTCTACCTTCCTCAAGGTAACCGCTTAGAAAAGCGGTTTTAACATCCATTTGCCAAACCTCCAGTTCAAGTGGGCTATGGCTAGAAGAATTCGATGGACTTGAGTATTGCTACACTCATCGAAATCGATGCCCTCAACTGAGTGTACCCTTTCCACAAGCCCGGCTTTAAAAGTCAAACCTCCATCGGAATCTCTTCCTCAGATATCCACTTACTACCCATGGCTTCCTCACATCCGTAGAGGTGTCTTTCATATACATCCATAGCCGCTATGGACCCATTTCTAAGTCCATAGCCTGCCATGATCTTGCATCAATATCTTCATCGCCTCCTCACCATGGGTCGATTATTGTTCGGCTTCACCCACGAACATAAATCGCCGGGTACGAACAACCCTCCCACTACGACGAGGTTCTACAGCACAATGGCAACGGTGCAGACATTTCAGGTTCTCTAACTTGCACAACTTGTCGTGTAGGTACCACTTGGTTTGGCTCGGTATCTCCAAAGGAACTCACCCACTTCAATTTCAAGTATCTCGTGTCGATCCTCCCACTAGACTCGACATCTCGCATCTTTCGCCTAATCGTGGTGGAATACGATCATCTTTAATTCTCAAGAATGATTTCAACTTTGACTTAAGATTTTCATATAATCCTTCTAAGAATCGGCATTAGTCTAATAATGACCTTCTCGATCCTTAGACTATAGAATAAACCACCTTCGCTCCTCTAGATAGCCAATAAACAAATTTATGCCGATCTAGCCTCCAACTTGTCGCTTTTCTTGTTCAAGACGTGCCGGATCGCCCCATATCCTTATGTGGCTTAAACCGGCTATGACAAATGAAATTAATGATTGGACCTTACTAGACCACATCACTATCGCAAGAAGGACTTCATGGAAGTTGTACTTGAGGTGATGTCTAAGCAATGACCACAATTTTAACAAATAGAAGATGAATTCTTAGAATTGGTATACTCACCTGATCATACCGCCCAATTCAAATTCTTTTGTTATCTCATTTATATCTATCTCTAGAGAACTTATGAAAATCGCATATGCAAGCCACGCGTGTGGACGCCATACATGAAACTCCCACTTCTCAATAGATTTAAAATGTTTTATTTAGAAATCTCATCTAACAAACTTATGATAAACAGGCAAGCAAGCCACGCTGTGGATCGCCACTCACAAAGCAGGCGTCTCACTTTGTTTAGAGATCAAAAGTGGAGGTCTTGACATTTTAATTTGAAAAATCAATTTGTCGGGTTGCTTGCTTAGTCTTTTTATTCAAAAGGTTTGTCCATGCATCACGTAATCCTAGCATGCTTTTCTATAGAACTCAACATGTAAAACATGCTCGAGAATTCTAAAATATGCTTGATAAACGCGATAAACCTAGCATGCTTACTATGCGCATCCAATTACGTAAAACACTTAAAGGTTTGTCAACGAATATAAACATACATAGCATGCTACCGCATAATTTAAACATCCACGACATGCATATGAACGATAAAATAAAATAAAACGCTCATCGCGCCCAATCGTGAAACCCGTACATTTAAATCTAATCTATTACATAGATTTACAAAGTACGTAAATAAACTTCAAACGGGCCTCGCGTGCACCCGCACGGACCGGATTCAACAATGGGCCTCGCGTGCGGCACGGACCGGAAATTCGAAAACGGGTCGGGCCGGGTCGGCCCAAAGAGTGCCGGTCGCCGCTAGGGCAAAGCTCACCGCGCCGCCCGCCCACGCGCTCCTCGCGGTCGCCTCTGTCGCTAACGCGACCGCGACCCGCCGAAAGCACGCTGCAGCGCGCGCCGCCGCAAGCGCCGAACGCCCGCCGAGACATCGCCGCCACGCCATACCTAGCGACCGTGAGACCGCCGCGCGCGCCGGTTTCGCGCCAACGCGCCGCCTGCCGCCCGCTAGTCGCGACGCCGCAGCCTCGCTGGTAATCCTCGCGATCGCGAAAGCGCCGCTAAGCGCCAGGATCCGCGAGAACGCGCGCCCGTCGCCCGCAGCCCTCGCGATCGCCTCTAGCGATCGCGAGACTCGCCATGAAACCACCCGTAAGACACCCGAGACTGTTTTTCCCGTCGCTTGGTTCTTCTTCGCTCGCTCGCTCGCTCTTCTTTACGTATAAGATTTACATGATAAAATCTAATCTAACCACGGATTTTCTCGGTGTAAAACAAAACCAACAAAAACAATAAACGAGCCACGATGAACGATGATCCACAATAATTAAAACGCACGTAATAATCAAACGTGAATTAATCCAACAGAGCCAAGATTCCGATCCTGTGCTCGATACCAATGTAGGGAAAACGATGTTAACCCTTGCCCGAGGATCCATCTTGGGTGTTTAATTCACCATACATTGATTATAAACCTAGCATGCGCTATATAATTAAATCGCAACACGCTGGGGTTTACACGTGTTTACCTTTCGATCCAAGAGGTCGATGGAACGAGATGAATGGATCGAACGGATCGGACTCGTGCTTTGACCTTCCGATCAGATCCCGTTGCCCAATCTCCAACGCCGAGTGAGGACGATCTATGGAGAATGCTTCGAAAATCACCCAATGCTCTCATAACCAAACTCTCGAAAATTCTCTCACAATAATGAGATGGCCGAAAATTCTCTCTTCAATATGTGAGCATTAGCTCAGACATTATCTCATCCCTTATATTTATAATGCACTACTTTAATCCTATATGGAATATTACCATAATCCTATATGGAATATTACCATACTCTTAGGATTATTTCCATACTCTAGATTATTTCCATAATCTTATATGGAAAGGATCTATGCATATACCATAAATATAATTATATCCATGTGGATAAAGAGAATAAAATCTTGCCAATTGAGCAATAGGGGCGCCGATTTTCCTCGCTATACGGGCCTGGATGGGCCAAATGTGTGATCAAATGCAAGGAATAAAGATGGCCTCAAATAAATTAATTATCTTATGTTCACCCGTAACATAAATTAATTTATAAACATTCGATCATGCCACTAGAGAAAGAATGTCGACTTACCCTTTATTACCAAGTTGAGTCGGCTTGCACTTAGACATTACGAATCCCCAGATTTAAGATATCGAACGTCCATTAATCATTTCTAGCAATCGATCGCTTAAAACGACATAATAACTTCATTTCTTAAGTAGTACCACTCAACCTTATTATTGTACTTGAGCTAACTCAACCCGCAGGTTTAGTACAATAAACCTTTGAGCTCCTTAAGGGACGCCATCATCCTAAACGGATACGGTGACTCGACATGATAACCGACACTCATACTCACCTAATACCTTATCGAGGTTTAGATCATCGAAGTCACCGAGATCTTGGTTCTTCACGACGGTCGAAGAAGAACTCATCTCATCGTGATCCTTCAATACGCCGAGACGCATCAAAGACCGACAAGCAACTAAGTCAAGTCACTTCTATACCGCAAAACGGATCCGGGCTCGTCGCCCACCACTTTTATATCTCATTAAGCGTCCAATCATACGCTTCGTGATCTTCACACAATCGTATGATCTAACTTATATACGAGATGCAATCAAGTATTCAAATCGATAGGAGATTGTAATAGTGGTAACAGAAACATTGTATACAAGCTCAACCAAACCGCCAAGATACAACCACACGCTGCGCACCCATTTTCCCGCCGCACTCGATTTTCCCCGCCGCTCGATCCGGCCTTCGCTTTACTTTTACGATAAGATTTACGTAAAAATATATCTAATCTAACCACGGATTTTCTCGTGGTGAAAAACAAAATCCGACAAAATAAAAACGAGCCACGATGAACGACAGATTCAACAAATAATATATTGCGCACGTAATAATCAAACGTGAATTAATCCAACAGAGCCAAGATACTGATCCCAGGCTCTGATACCAATTGATGGGAAAACTATGTTTAGCCCTCGCCCCGAGGATCTATCTTGTATGTTTAATTCACCATACATTGATTATATACCTAGCATGCACCTATATAATTAATTGCAACACGTTGGGGTTTTCTCGTGTTTACCTTTGAATATGTTGAGGCGGAATGGATCGAGACTCGTGCTTTGACCTTCAGATCAGATCCCGGCTTCCCAATCTCCAACGCCGAGTGAGGATGATCTATGGAGAATGCTTTGGAAAATCACCTCAAGCTCTCAAGAATTTTCAAAATCTCTCAAAGGATGAACCTCAAATTCTCGAAAATAATGGTGATGATTATTAATCATTCACTTAGATTTAATCTCTTACCTCATATTTATAATGCACTACCTTAAACCCATAAAATTACCATAATCCCATACCATAATCCCATATGGAAATTACCATAATCCTTTATGGAAATTACCATAATCCCATATGGAAATTACCATAATCCTATATGGAAAGGATTATTACCATAATCCTATATGGAAAGGATCTATGCATATCCCATAAATATAATTATATCCTTGTAGGATAAAGAGAATCAAATCATTGCCATGTAGAGAAAGTAGGCGCCTATTTTCCTTCCAAGCTACGGGCCTGGATGGGCCAGCCCAGGGATCAAATGCAAGGAATAAAGATGGGCCTCAAATAAATTAATTATCTTATGTTCAAATTTTAACATAAATTAATTTATAAACATTTATTCATGCTACTAGAGAATAAATGCCGACTTACCCTTTATTACCGGTTGAGTCGGGCTTGCACTTAGACATTACGAATCCCCGTATTTAAGATATCGAACGTCCATTAATTATTTAGAGCATTCGATCGCTAAAATAATTAATATCTTTAATTCCTTAAGTAGTACCACTCAACCTTATTATTGTACTTGAGCTAACTCAACCCGCAGGTTTAGTACAATAAACCTTTGAGCTCCTTAATGGGACGCCATCATCCTAAACGGATACGGTGACTGACACGATAACTAGCATGACATACAAGCACCGCCACCACCCAAGATGCGGAGAATATTGGGTTAGAACATATAACCTCACCCATAACAAGTCAAAGTGATGGTCAACAACTCATACTCACCTAATACCTTATCGAGGTTTAGATCATCGTAAGTCACCGAGATCTTGGTTCTTCACGACGGTCGATAGAAGAACACATCTCACCGTGATCCTTCAATACGCCCGAGACGCACAAAGATAGACAAGCAACCAAGTCAAGTCACTTCTTATCTATACCGCAGCTATACCGACAACTCGCCCTCAAGTTGTCTCACCGTGAAACTTTTATATCTCATTAAGCTCGACCAATCATACAAACTTCGTGATCTTCTACACACCGTATGATCTAACTTATATATGAGATAAGGGACACGATATATGCAATCAAGTATTCATTTCGGATAGGAGATTGTAATAGTGGTAACAGAAACATTGTATACAAGCTCAACCAAAACTGCTTTCAGTATACAAATCCAACAATTGTGATTGTGCACGGATCTCTATTCGGTGGGTTGATCACCATCTTGAGTATTGATCGTAAGGGGATAGACCCGAACTCGTGGTTATGGTTCCGGCGGATAGACCCCGAAGTCCACACGGAAAGGATAATGAGGTGGTTATGGTTCGACGGATTGACCCCAAGTCCACACCGAGTTAGCCACCGGATACGCCCGGGCGTACCGACTAGATATGTTCCGGCCGAGATATTGTGGGTGGCCGGATATGTTCCGGCCGAGTGAGATGTGATGGGTCGGGATACGCCCGAGCCGTGGTTCTATGGTTCTATGATGGGAGTAACATAATAACGGATCGTGTATCGAAAAGGAAAAATCTATTTTGTTTACTTAGAAGTGGGTTTACGCTTTAAAACCTTCTAAGGTAAGTGCTCGAACACGGCATCATGAATTTTGATTTCTAATAAAAACCCCAGCTGAGTGCGCTAGTACTCACCCCAAACTCTTTTTCAAATGTTTTCACATATGGAGGAGGGTTGGACGCGGGCGACCTAAGGGGTGAAGCTGCGGTTTCTTCATGTCTTCTGCTTCCGCGATGTTATGATTATATATATATATATATATATATATATATATATATATATATATATATATATATATATATATATGTACTCTGATGTTGATGTATTCTTGTCCCTTATTTTGCTTTCTGATTGGGAACAAGGTTCGTTATGGTATTATGCTGTGAGTCTTGATATGGGCATACTATGTGGTTGACCGGTCTAGTCAACAGGATGTAATGCTAATTTGATTCCTTGCATTACTTATATTTTAAATCAAGTTCACATTCATTGAAGTTATGATGTCGATATAATTCTATTGGTGGATTGTTTGTTCACCCCTCCCCATCAGGATATGTCCTAGTTATAGAGGAGATGCTGTCCGATTTTATGGTCATATCTTCTTGTCATGTATGCTTTATGTATCCCATTCTTCCTCACTTCTTAACCCCCACCCCTAATCACACCCCGACATCCGTGCCTTCCCTCGGGAATTAGGGCGTGACACTCAACGTGTCCGACTTTATCTTGTGATAAAGTAGTGAGTTTTTGTAAAGTTCATTGTGAATTTTATAGTGAATAATTTCACCATATTTGGCATCTACAGATTATAATTTTAATCTGTAGAAAAGTTACTTTGGTGTTCTTCAAGTTTTTAATTCCGCTGTTTTACTCTTTGTGTGGATAACAGTATACGCAACAGTTCTGTGTTTAGACGAAGCAACACTTTCATATACCATGACACAAAGATGCCAAGTCAGCAGAGTGGGCCCAAAAACCTGGACATGTAGGCCCAAGACAGACCTAAAATGGCTCATTTGAGTAGAAAAACGATATCACATGTATTGGCAAATTATAACCGTAAAAACTCTTTTCTCCGTATAGGAATTGACTATTTGCGGACAGATCTATCGCGGATAATACGGCGTAGGTTTCTGAGGATCTGCACATATCCTATTCCAATAAGGATTCAGATTACCATATCTTATGACATACCTACACCTATAAATACCCCCATCATGCAAGGGTAGATACGTAATCTTAAGCACAATACATTACTCACTTGAGCGTCGGAGTGTCTACCCAGAGACCCCATTCGGCTCTGTTTTGCAGTTGGTCTGATTCTCACATATTCCGAAGGTTTGACAAGACATTCCGGTTTCGCGCGCATAACCCTTACTCAATCATTACCACGAGGTACGTCTATTTTTATAATTATTTATTAGATCTATAAGTTGAATCTATCACATATTATAAGTGGTGATAAAAACAAGACTGTGCTAGATTGTTAGTGATAGCAGCAACGGCAAAGAAGAAACTGATATTATTGCTAATAAGCATTCTCTCTTCTTTAACTATATACTCGCAAAATTACTACTGCAAGCGAAGATGTTTTTAGTATTGCTTAGTTCATGATAAAGTTTTTACATAATCTCATTGTAAGAATATTTATTCTGAATCTCTGATATTTATTATCTGTTATTCATAGTTTCATTGCAGCAATAACTTATTTTATGAAAGAGTTTAGCTTCTCATTTCATTGTTTCTCTCATAAAAGTCCGATGTTGGTGTTAGTTTAGTTTCCTCTAAATGAAGTGATGATTTTTTCTAACAAACTTACATAAATGGGCTTTGTTTCAGTGGCTGTTGTTTGTGATATTACTCTTCAAAATTCCAATCAAAGTTCGAGCAGTCTCAACAGTCATCATTGTTTTCTCTTGATGCATTTTCTTTAATTTTCATTGCTTTTGTTGCCAAAATAAGGATATATATTGCTTGGTCACACTATAAGTAGCATTAGCATTTTACTGCCATTTATATATGGTCTGTTTGATTAATTCTCGATCATCTTGTCTCGGTTAGGGCTGCTAGAAATGGATTCAAGTGCACACAACTCTGGTTCCTCGGAATTGGAGTTGGATTTGGAGAGAGAGTATGACATCAATCTCAATCTTCCCGGTTCAAGTCCACCGCCATTGCAGAGCTTCGTTGCAGTAGGCTCCGAGAGCAATGCTGGCAAAACCCCCTCTTGAAGGTTGCCAAAATAATGTGCTCTATCCTCGAACTGTTGACTATTAGAGCGTTTCATAGCAAGCTTTTGAGGCGCTTTAGTCTCGGTACAGCCATTGGCCTTCGTATCAGAAGGGGCTCCTTGACTGATATACCAGCTTTAATTGTCTTTTGTTGGTAGAAAAGTTCATAGGCAATGGCTCAACCCTGCTCAATGCCTACCTACAGCTCTTGAGGTTTTCGCTTATCTATGATCATGTTTTCAAGGAAAGGAAAAATCTCAACTTTCTTGAATTCTGAGTGTCTTTTTCTTAATTGATTATATAGGGACCTGGAGGTGTTTGGTGTGAAGTTGATGTTGTCGAGTTCTCCTACTACGAAGCGTCTGCAGCTACCCCGAAAGAGCAGTTTTACACCGAGCTTGTGGATGGATTTGGTGGGAGTGATGCATGCATTGGGTCTGGTTCTCAGGTAACAAAATATTCTTAACAGATGTGTGTATTTTCTTGAATTGTATATATGTTGGAAAATTGAATTCCCCATTGCATTCATAGGTTGCTAGCAAAGAAACTTATGGAACACTACGTGCCATTGTTAGAAGCAGAACAGGAAATTGGCAGGTTGGTTTCCCCACAAATAGGCATGTAGCTGTGGATTTTGATTTCCCAAGTCAAAAAATGTTTCATCCCCTGCCACCGAGCCTCAGACCGGGCATCTATCTAGGCGCAGTCAAACAAGCTACTTCCTTCATCATCGATGATCGTAGGTGTGGCTTTTCTGTAGGAAGAAATTCAGGTAAAAAACTGCACATTCTCATTTCATTACCTACTATAATACAATCCGGTGTGATCATGTAGAGAAATTTGTAAGGGCTGATGGCGCCTTCATCCCTTTTGAAGAAGACTTCAACATGAGCAACGTGACAACGCTAGTGAAAGGCATAGGTGAGATTGGTGAGGTTAACATCATCGACTTGCAGTCATGTGTCGAGAGCCTCGTTGGGAGGCAAGTGTGAAAGTTGGGATTAGTTCTGGTTTGACAAGTGGGACTATAATGGCCTATTCTCTAGAGTACAATGATGAAAATGGGATGTGTTTCTTCACTGATTTTCTTGTTGTGGGAGAGGATCAGCAAACATTTGATCTTGAAGAGTGGGAGCCTTATCTTACTAACAGTTAGCAATGGCGATAAGCCCCACCCCATTGAGATCATCTGCAGCGGGACAGCTAACCAGGGCCGTCTGAAATTGTTAGTGGGCCAGCCTCCGGAGAATTGGACTAGAGGAGTTGATTTAGGGCGTCTCCTTGATCGCCTCGAACTTGATCTCATCACTTGCACACAAGGGCTTCAAGGTTGGTGCTACTCATCGTTTATTGACCTCGTGTCCATTGTCATACTAACTCTAATTGCGTTTTTTGGATTGAACAGCTACGTTGCAAGAGCACAGGAGTGCATCGGGTGCACATTTGATTGTGGAGGAGTCTTGGAGGATAGAGAGGGCAGCAACGAAGGATAAGTCGAAGGAGAACTATGTTGTTCATGCTCTAAGCATTCCTCAACCTTCTAGTGATAATGATTCTTATCCGGGATCGACGTTCAGGAAAGATGAGTTTCACATTAAGTCATCTTTAGGTGGCTCCCGTGGTGGAGCATCAGTACATCACAAGGTTCTAGGGCGAATCTCCAGCGAACCAAGAGGAGAGGGAGGAGAGGGAGAGGAGAGATGAGAGTGCAGAAGAAATTTTTGTTTCTTTGGAATAAGGTGAACCAGGATGTAAGAAAAGAGCTTCTGATTCGCCTAATTAGCATGTTTCCTTTTTCTTTTCACCTTTTTTTTTTCTCATTTTGCTGCTTTATTTGTGTGATATTCCTGTTAATGCTTCAACTCATATTCTCAAATAAAGCAGCTCCGAATATATTATATATATATTAAGATAGCACGGCTTATTATGCTAAACATCTTGTAGCAGTAACATACAACTTGTCGAGTAGTAATATATATATCTACATATACAATATTTACATAAAATGTTTTAATAGCACACCATGTTTTATGACAAGTTTTATTTACAGACAGTGATAACTCGCAAGAGAGATATTCTATGCACTTGCTGAGATAGACACAGCATTCAGCTCCACATGCTTCTTGCCATCGTTTTGTGACTGAATTGTAACAGTAGCATGAGCTTCCTCCTGGACAGACCTGTCGCCGCTCGTCCGAGCAACAGCGATCGAACCCACCAGAGGATCTTCCTCTGCATCGTTATCTTTGCAGTCTTGGTCATCCCCGACAATTTCCCACTCCTCTCTGAGAGAAGTCACTTGCATGCCCTTTGTTTTGGTGCTTTCCATTTCGAAAGCAGTAGGTAGGATTACATAGTCGTTTATTGGGTTGTAGAAAGGATCATGGTCCGCCCGCAGCCAGTGCTTCAGAATTCTGAACACGTGACGCTCACAGAGGATGCCCCGGTGATCACCTGGGACCCCAACACGTGCTACTGCACGAAGTCCATCAGCCTATACACATAGAATACCAATAGAAAAATTATTAATATCTTAGGCAACTCTCCAAGAATATATATCCAATTAGGAATTGCACACGAAAGTTCATAATCCGACCATACAAGCAAAGAAATGAGAGCTTACTTTAGCAGATTCCAGCGGAACGGTTCCATCACCATCAACATTTATGTACCTGGCCTGCAAGAATTCACAAAACTAATGCTAAGAGAGACTTGAAATCATAATATATAGATAACAATATTTCTGTGCAAGTAAAATATTTTTGATTTTTTGGCTAAATAAGGAGATCTTGAGACAAATAAGTAGGATAAAAGAGATGCATCAAGAACTTTTAATGAAATATGAACATCACCGTTCATCTAAGAGTCAACCAGAATGAAATATTATGTAAATGAACCTGGAGAGCAGGCAATTCTTGCAAATCAGTGACTGGGGCCTCGTTACTTCCATAACTGCAACATATTGCATTGTGAAAATATGGTCAAATGTAACATATATTACTAAGATATGCTTATGCATAAAATTTTGATTACCAAACACAATGTGGTGTCTCATTATTTGTGCCATAAATATTGTAGAATTTAATTTGTTCAGGAAGCTCGGCTGAGCTTAACAACTTGCGTGTCTCATTAGCCCACTTTAAAATTTCAAGATTGAATGGTACGGACATATCAACACCACTGTAACAGATCTGCAAAGAAAACCATCATCGAATACATCAGTCATTATAAAAAAACAGAAGAGAATAATAGTCATGCAACCTCCACATAATATATCAATGTGCAAATTTACTTTACCTATGCTAGTTAAAAGACTTACATTCTCTTCTTCTCTCAAGTGACTAAATATCAGAAAGAATGAGCATAACGTTTACAAAATTTGTTGATTGCTAAAGCTCAAGCGACATTTGCATTTGATTGACATGGATCACTTGGTGTCATCTACTACCACATTTACAATAAAATTCGCAACTTACCTTGTTCGTTGAAAGGGCTTCCATAAAGATTGGTATAGCTTCGATGGGAGGGTATGTTTCTAGTACAGTAGTGGAATTCCCATCACTATCGCTTCGCTTTTTCCATATTTCAAGAAGGGGAACATGTTCCCATCTATAATCTAAAGAGGCCATCAATTCGTATATTGAAGGACACTCAAGCAGCTGAAACAGAGAGGACAAAAAAATTAATCTCTATAATACAAGAAACTGTGAAGAAAGAATATCATAGCAAAGGTCATGGTTTTCACATCAATGCATAAGCAAAGGGCATGAGTTACTTTCCACAACTCAAGCCATGCCAAAGACACAGGTATCAAGCAGATGCTTTCTAAAGTGGAGCATCAACTTTTATAAATAAGAAAAAAAGCTGTTACAAATATAGTTGAACGCTCAAACACTGGAGGTGGTGAACAAAGTAATAAAGCATACCAATTGCTGCATGCTCCATTTCGAAATAAAAAAATTCTGTTCCCATCCTTCAACAAATGATGCTCCGTTTAAAAATGTGGAAGTTATATATCCAGGTGCACCTGTAAGAACCCAGAAAGTACCAAGGTTATTTGTACTTCGTTAATTTGGAGGTTGAATAGGGTTTCCTCAAGATTTTGCTATTGTCTGAGGCTAGCACATTGAGAAAATTGATGAAAATTAAATTGGTCTCAGCCAGAAATTCTAAGCCCGAACATTCATATACCTTGAAAGGGTGCTGCTATAGCAATCCAGTTTTGACATACTTCTCGAAGATCTGAAAAACAATGCAATCAACATTAGATTCTTATTTTACTACAAAGTAGAACTAGAAGTTGATGATTGAGAAAAAGCACTATGAGAGAGAACAAAACATGAAAAGGTGGAAGCAAAGTGGAACAAGTAAGTCAGAAAGAGTGAGAGCATTACATCAGTATGCAGGCTCATAAAACATTTTGTCAGAAGACCACCCATAGAATGACTTATTATGTTTATTTTTCTCCCTCCAGAGGCTGTATAAACTGACTCAAGCTTTGCTGCGAAGCAATCCAGCGTCTCCTGAAGTCTAGAAAGAAGTAGGACCATGAATTAGTCACCATAAGCATGCACTATGTTCAACCTAGACAATAAGATGTGGCCACAAAATAATGAGATCTACCAGGTTATGGAATGGTAAAATCAACAAACTTGTATCATCAAAATCACTTTCTGATTCTGGTTGGAATAAAGAAATCAATTATAATAATGAGTAGATGTAGGATCTCTGCCAGCTATACCAAATGCTATTTGATTGTGGCACCAGAAACAAATTGTATGGGAGACAATGGTCCCAGAGGTAGACTGTTTTGGCTTTAATTATCCTTCAAGAATAGCTACCTACATTGATGCAAAAGTTTTGAGGGAGAAATGTAGGAAAGTAAGAGAATGGCTTGATATAATCTAGTATTGGTTTGTCAGGACAGCGGTGTAACGGTCAATAGCTTAGACTAAAGCTAGGAACAGCATTTGGAGCAGGAAAAGAACATATCCCGCTAAACCACTCCAGTCCCTAAAAATTAAGGAAGCACAAAATTATGAACCTGCAGCAAGCTACATGCTACAGACAGTTTGCTGATTTATAATCACAGGGACTCCAGCTAACTCAGATTATCCATTTCCTGACTAGAGAGTTAATGACTCATTTTCTCAAAGAATATAGCAGTTACCTATTGCTTTGGCGGAAATCATATCCAAAGCCGAAAAGTGTTGTTCCCTCTTTGTAACCCCAATTGATAAACTCAACTATCATGTCATGAAAATAATATACACTATCGCTGCCAATAATCTGCAAAATAGTCCATGAAAAAGATTTAATATCCACAACAAAGTTACATTGGAGCATGCAGCAAAGATGAAGAACTACAGGCACCTGGACAGAAAGGGCACTAAAGGAAAATGCAATCTGCCAAACGACCAGCATTAAGTAATAAGGAGCAAAACTTACCATGTCAGGGTCCAACATGTCAATTGCATACAGGCCATCTCTGTCTTGGGGGATCTCAATATGGGTGTCAAGATCTAAGCATTCTGTCTTACCTGTTCCAATCTTTCTGTCAGAACACATAGAGATGTCCGAATTGGAAATACAAAAATAACTTGATACTTCCAGTGCATGCTTATGTAAGATAAATTGGCATGTTATGTCCCAAAACACATAATCTTTGTTTTTCTTTTCAATGTTGATGCCAGAAGACTTATGTCGAAATGGCAGATTGTTAGGATGGTTTATATATCGATTCCTTGTTAAGCTTATGAGAAGTCCAAATTTATTACATCTAATCGCGAAACCAAAGCATATCACCATCATACAGTTTAGGCCACACTTCTATTATCTTATTCTTATCAAAGTAATATGCTTTCAAATTCTACGGCATTTACATTTAAAAACTGTGATTCTACCAAGTTCATATTATGAATAATCCTCGTTATTATGCGTGCACTCCTTGGAAACTGCAATCCCAAACAAGAGATAAAAGCAACTCCCCTAACCAAATCAATTTACAACAAAATCAGTATAAAACCAAGTTGATTAAACTTGCTTCACTTCAGGCCGCAAAAGCATCTCACATCAGCAAATTCTTTAAAACCTTGACATCAAAAATTAGAATACATGTAAAACAGAGCTGACCTGTAGCAGGATTGAAGCGGGACCAGAGCTTGTCGCGGAACTCGTGATCAGCCCCGAGAATCCGGACCCAGACCCGCTCGGTCTGACCCGTTTTGTTGTCGACGGCGTTGAGAATGGAGCCGGCGATTCCGGGGACGAGCAGAACCGGGTCGAGCGTGGGGTCCACATAGGTCTGTTCCTGGCTGGTCTTGCTGATGAGCTTCAGCAGATGCTCCACCGACTTCACTATGTCCTCCAACAACACCGCCATCTACGGATCGAACCGATCGCCCAATATAAACCCTCTCCACAAAAATAAAAGGAGTTAATCTCAGATAATTACGCGATACTTAGTGCTCAGAATGGGTATGATTTAAGGATTTATGATTTGATTGGTTATTTACAAGAAGTTGTAGAGAATCGGAGAACATCTGTTTGGGGGTAGGTGGTGGTGGTGGTCAGCGGTGGCGGAGAAGAATTGGAAGCGAGGATAAGATATATTTGATTTATCAGTTGATCAATCATGCACGTTTCCGTCCACACCTCTTAATTAGTTTTACCCTCCCACAGTCCCACATGGGCCATGGGTGTTTATTTCTTTATTGGTTACTTATCAAATTAAATGAACCTACTCTCCTCTCCCGTTCGTTTTCTTTTTTGAGTTATTCCATTAAATCGATTCGTTTTAAAAAAGAAATAATTTTACATTGAAAAATATCTCAAATTTCGTACCATGCACTAATTTACACACAAAACACAATTCTCATTAATTTACGTATAAAAAAGAAAGGAACCATGAATATTGGGACGGATGGAATATTACGTTATCAACTGTACTTATTCTCATTATTCCCTTCTAAACTTTTTAGATGAGGTCAATCGCAACTTATTATGTAGAAATTAAATTTCTACCATGAATTCTTTCAAAAGATTGAAAGTATTTTTACTGTGGTTCAAACACTTTTTGATAAAAAAAATAACTATTTTTCAAAGAAAATTATAAATATTCAAATTTAAATTATGTCAATAAAAGTATGAGTAATTAGATTCATTAAATTTAATAATAAACAAATTAAACTTAAACTCGATTCCATTGAAATGGGCGGATACTTTGGGCCCTTGGTGGTTGGATTGTTGGGTTTGTGATCCATTGGGCTTGGCTATTGTTTTTGAGCCAATTCCAAATGGATCTCAGCTATGGCCATTACACCATCTAAAAATGACATATAACGCATGAGTAAGTCCGAATCCGTTTTAATATCGGATCCAATATATACCCAAATTTTTTTATTTATTTTTTATATCACGGGGAACCCGCAGCCGTTATCTTAGGTGTCTTGTTGGGTAAACCTCACGTTCTCGCAATAGCGCAAACCACACAGAGACAGTAAACCATACTTGGAAACCATGTGTGATGTTCCAAACCCATAGAGGCGTTTGGTGGGATTCGAACCTGTGACCTCTCGGCCACATGAATCAACCTTAACTATTGGGCTGTACTAGAGGACAAATATATACCCAAATTCTAGCATTACATGTCATCTTTCAAGTGCTAGAAATTCAATCCACTGCTAGATTTGGCACAAATAGAAAAAGTCAGGTACCGAATGAATACTTTTCAAAGGTTGGGATACTTTTAATGGTGAGTAACCTGACCTATGGTTTCTTTTTCAAATTATTTTCTATTGGTGGTTTAATAGACCGTTCGATAAATCTTTATATAATTAAGTTGGATAGATAAAACTAATTTAATATAATTTAACATTTATTTTTAAAAAAATTAATATTTGAAGATATTCCAAGCTCAAGATTATTTTAATTCTTTGGATTGTTCTCTATTGATTTTAGTCCAATCAATATATGTAGAATTGGATAAATCCTCAAAACAAAGAGAAAATTATTTATCATAATTTTAATCTTTCATTAATCTTTTGTAGTAAACGAATGATTAATATCATACATTCAATATATCATATACTTAATCTTTCACAATATTAATCTTGAAAAGTAAACACTCTCTTAATACATATGTTGAACAAGACGATATGTCTTCAATTTTAGTCCTTTAATTAGCTAGCTTTGCATTATTTAGATAGCTTTATAGTTGTATAATTCAAATAATCTAATTAGAAAAACATAAAATAATTTTGACAAAAACTTGTGTGCGCGCGCTTACGGACGCGCACCAAGTTTTGTTATTTATTTTATTATTTTATATTTTGTTTATTAATTCATAATTATGGTTTATTAATTCATAATTAGGGTTTATTAATTCAAAATTAGGGTTTATTATTTTCAATTAGGGTTTATTAATTCAAAATTAGGGTTTATTATTCAAAATTATGGTTTATTAATTCATAATTAGGGTTTATTAATTAACAATTAGGGTTTATTAATTCAAAGTTAGGGTTTATTAATTCATAATTAGGGTTTATTATTCAAAATTAGGGTTTATTATTTTCAATTAGGGTTTATTAATTCAAAATTAGGGTTTATTAATTCCAAATAGGGTTTATTAATTCAAATTAGGGTTTATTAATTCAAAATTAGGGTTTATTAATTTATAATTAGGTTTTATTATTCAAAATTAGAATTTATTAATTCAAAATTAAGATATATTAATTTAAAATTATATTTATTACTTTACAATTAAAGTTTATTAAATTAATTAACTACTTAGATTTAATTTAATTAATTAATTAAGATTAATTAACTACTTAAGATATTAACTAATTAATTAAATAAGGTGGTCTCACTGTGCGCGGGCGCGTGCACAGGAGACCACCTCAATAATTTTCACCTTTTCAGTTAGACCCAAGTCGATTAACGAATAAATACACATCTTCCATTGCGTATCCTTTAAATTAAATTATGCCGAAATCTAGTTGTCTAATAATTCATATCAATATTCGCGTATTTTAAATGTATTGAAAATGACTTTCCTCCAAATATTTCCATTCCAGCAACCTCTATGGTCATAATTAATGGCAACTTACGAAATTAAAAGATATATGTCGAATGTTTATTTTTTCCTCCAAACTCACAATCTAAAGAGTAATTTATATAGAAGTGGATCAAATGAAAGCTCTAATCTTTTTAAAAATTAAGAACTAATGTGGTAACTGTTTAAAGGATTTTATATATTCATTTACTGTAATTGTTCATATATGCACAATAATATGAATTGCATGAACGTAACAATGAATTGAAATGTGATAATATGCACAAGAACTACGATTACATGAACAACAACATGACTTACACGAACAATGAAGAATAGAATGTGATAGCGAAAATTTAGGAATTTGACTATTTCTATCATTAAATAATTATGAGTAATCCGATCTTATTTAATCTAACGATGGTTATTGGTTCTTAGTTTTTATCAAAGAGGTAGTTCCCTCTATAACTAACCATATATATATATATATATATATATGTGTGTGTGTGTGTGTGTGTGTGTGTGTGTAGGAAAAATTTTAAGTGTTGGAAATTAGTCTATTTTAACTGTGTGTTTTGATTAGATCCCAAAACCTCTGATGATTGTCTTGCTGATGTAACTAATGCTACTGATTTGTTTTTGGAGTTAGGTGTTTTTATTACTGTGTTTGATGGTAGAACTACCAACTTGGATGCACCCAAACCGAAGGAGTTAAAAAGTATCAAGTCACCATCGATAGAAATATCGATCAACGAATCGATAAAAGCTCAAAGCTAGCTACAATGAGTCAAATCTGTATATAAATAGTCAAAGCTAGTGACAAGTAGGCAATGCTGGTAATACCAAGTCAAAGCTGGTTGATGAAGATCAAAGTTGACTATATCTACGTCTAACTGAAAGCATTATGTTGACTCAGGTTTTCAAAGCTGACAAAAGACGGAAGTTCAGCCAGCTGATAAAAGATAAAGCAGCCTCGACTGACCCAACCTGAAGTCAGTGTTGATAAAACACGAGATCAACTCAACTGGAGAAACACGAAAAATATTAAGCCTTGAGTGTTTAACTCGCCACGTGTTGTAGCGTATCTGCAGAAGATCTTGATAAGCTAGAAGACATTTTCAGAGCTACAGTGTACGATGATACAGAATCTGATAGTGACGTACAATGATTATCAACGAGAATAATTCAAATGACAAAATAGAAGGATTTGAATAGTGGTCCCTCTAAAGGCTCTTTTCATCTTCCTATCTATATATATGCACAAAATTCAACCATTGAAGTTTAGCGAAACGTTGTGCAATTGAAATCTCAAAGTATTCAAGCTCAAAGCTCAAGCCCATCAAACAACGATTTTGAATAAGAAAGTTAACAGTGTTATCAGTAAATCTCAAGAGCTCACATATATTTATCGGCTCGAGATTTCAGTATACATTTCCTTAAGTCTAGGATATTCATCTTGTATATATTAAGCATAGACATACTGAGTTTATCGCATGTGATAACTCAGACCCCTAGTTAGAAAACCCCTCTACAAAACCCCAAAAGTTTGTGTAGAAGTTTAGGCAAGTAGGCAACGAAGTGGTAGTTGCTGAAAGCTTGGTTATCTAACACTCGTAAGCTAGAGGTTAAGTCGACTGCATCCGAAAGCAGTTAGGGTTTCCTAGCACCAGTAAGCATAGAAGGAACGCCAAGTTTGGTGGGATATTGTAAGGTGAACTCAGTTTCTAGGTTTATATCTTGTACCCGTAAACAAGGCAAATCCCAAATTAGTGGATTGACTGAGCAATCAATCCGTAGATGTAGGAACTGATATCTCTGAACCACGTAAAACTCAAAGTGTTATTTACTTTCAGTATCACTATTCTATTGGATGTTATTGAACTATCATCAACAACACACAACAACACAACATAGTTTTGAAACCCTTTATCAGTATCTATTTGATATTGATGAGATATAACTGAAAACTAACTAATCCATTATTAATTAAGTGTTTGAAACTGAGTTTAAGTTTTCAGTAAGGCAAATCCAGTATCCAACACATTCCGCACGCACATCAGTTATCAGTCCACTGACTAGCTGCCTCAATTGTCAGTAGGTTTGCTAACTGGCATCACTCAGTACAAGACGCAAATATCTGAACTGACCAATAGTACTGCCACCAGTACTGGACTGCAGTTACTCAACCAACTACTGCACGTAGCCAGTCAGTCTTGTCAAAAGAAAAAATTTTAAATTTATCAAACTGGTGTGTTCATCCCCCATATACAAGTACGTATCCAGCGTGACCCATCAGTTGGTATCAGAGCAAGTTGTTCACCAGAACAACTAACTTTCCTAGTGATCGTTGTTTTCGAACTGATCCATAAAATCATATACCTTTGCATATTGCTGCATTTTTGTTGTGATGGAGACTAAATATAGCAGGTCAACTTCTCTTCGCACATTCGTGGTAGATGATTATGAGATCTGGAAATTCAAACTTAAGAGCTACCTCATTGTCTAGCACTACCGTATGTGAGAGGTCATCACCAATGGCCCAATCATTATCCAAGAGTAGATAATGAAACTAAGCATGGAATCGGGGTAGGATCCTACCTACGACTACAAGCCGAAGGATCGAGAGGAATTCACCTCAGAAGAACGCAAACAAGACAAGCTTGACAACCTCACCAAAAACATCATCTCTGAAACAGTTTCCAACTCTCACATTGGGAAGCTAATGAAGTGTAAGACAACCAAGGAGTTGTGAGACATACTCGGGAGCCTTTGTGCAGGCTGAGAGAAGATCAATGAAAATAAGCTTATGATAGCTTGTCAAAACTTTGATATAAAAAAAAAAAGAATCAATTGATGACATGAACTCCGATTCGCCACCATCATCAATGAGATCTCGGCCCTGCTAAAGGACAAATACACGTAACGAGAGATCAATTTCAGAAGAAAGCCGGATTCAATGAGATGTCGACGAATAAACTCTTCTCAGCTTTAAAGGCTGATGAGTATGATATCAGGCGTACTGAAGAGTCTTTAAAGGCTGAAGCATCTAAAGAAGACTCACAAGTCAGCACGAACAAAGGCGGCGCCCTGAAAGTTGAAAAGATCAAGGAAGTCAAGAAGACATCAAAGGATAAAGCTGAGTGTAGCAACGACGAGTTGCTAACCCAGTATACGCTTACGGTTGATAGATTCGGGAATATGGAAGCCCGATTAAAGAGGTACAACAAGTACCGCAAAGTGAGTCGCGGACACGACAGAAGCCGTAAAGAAAGAACTCACAAGGATCTGTCTGACGAGAAGCCCAACCGACCTGAGTATAAAGATGATGAACGCTTCAATTGTGGAAAGAAAGGGCAGACACGACTGCCCAGAGCTAAGCCATATGGAAAGAAAATATTTATGAGCCAAGCGCGATAGGAAGATGAGTGAGCACAAGGCTATGGTTGTTGAGAAGACCGACATTTCACACTCATCAAGCAGTTTTTCAAGCAACTCCTCTAGCACTAATGATGAAAATCAGTGCTTGATGGTCAGAGAGATCATCAACTATGAGGAAAGCTGCATGGTGGGAATCGACAATTGCCTCGACGAACCTGAGGAAAGAGGTATGGTGGAAACACTGCATGGTGGGAATCAACAATGGCCGCGACTAGTACCTCAGCTGACAGTACGTTTGCTAATTGGTATCACTCAGTACAAGACGTCCCATATCTGAACTGACCAATAATACTACCACCAGTACTGGACTGCCAGTTACCCGACCAACTACTGCACATAGTTAGTCAGTCTTGTCAAAAAAATAAATTTTAAATTTACCTAACTGGTGTACCCCTCATACATCAATATGTACCTAACGAAATCCATCATATATATATAGGAGATGGTTCCTGTGAGAATACATATAAGTGTAAAAAATAAGAATATATCATATCCACACATATTTCCAGAATCAATGGTCCGGATTAAAGGTAATATGTTAAATGATTTTTTTTATACATAAATTCGAATAAAGGTAAAATAGATAATAGTTAATAAAAATTGCATCATCATCTTCAAGATTCCTTAGCATCCAGTCCAACTATTCACCTTCCAGAACCAACTTCCCTTAATTGTAGGATAACATCTTACATATGTTGTTTTTATATTGTTGCATAATTATGAATATGTGTAGCACATTTAGTTTAAAACTATAGCACAACTATATATGAATAAAAATAATTTTTTTTTCATTTTGAATAATATGACTTACTATGTAGCATATTTATCATTCAACTTAACATATATATTATAAAGTGTAGAACTATTATCAGATATAGTACAATATGTAGCCAAAAACATTCAAATTTAGCAAATATTAGTTTTACACAAAATGTAAGCTCATGTTGGATATAATTTTTTCACATAATGTTGAACAAATTTTAATTTATGTAGCACATGTAATTTCAATTTGTAGATCTATTGTATATGAAATTTATGTATTTTAATGATATATTCTATAACACTTTATTCATTAAATGTAACATATATGAAAATGTGTAGTAATTAGGGCTGTCAATTTCCGACAAGACACGAGAACACGACACGAACACGCACAAAATTAACGGGTTAGTGTTCAGCCTTATCGTATTCATGTCCTTTTCGTGTCGACACGATAAGGACACAATAATTTCGTGTCGTGTTCGTGTTCGATCCGTGTCATGTTCGTGTAACTCGATAATTTTCGTGTTGCATTCGTGTTCGTGTCAGATCGTGTCGTTTTCATGTAATTCGATAATATATATATATATATATATATATATATATTTAATCTTAATTTAATTATATTTATATATTTTTATTTCTTTTATTAATTTTTTTTCTAAATTTGATTTGAATTTATCATTTCGTGTCGTTATCGTGTCGTGTCAACACGAAAAAAATCGTGTCATATTCGTATTCATGTCGTGCTTGTATTGTGTCCGTGTCGGTATATTTCGTGTCGTGTCCGTGTTCGTATCAGACATATCCTTAACGGGTCGTGTTCGTATTTGGTCTTATCGTGTCGTGTCGTGTCGTTCGTTATTGTGTCGACACGATAACGATCCGACACGCATGAATTTCCAGCCCTAGTAGTAATCTTCTTATATAGTACACTATGTAGCACATATTCACTAATAATGTTGCACAAAACCCAAGGTCAAACGTAAAAAAAAAAACAAATAAACAAAACATATGTGCAGAACAAAAAATCAAATTGACTGGTAATAATTTACAAAATTTTATTATTTGTGTAAATGAATATACTAAATATGCTACGAAAATATTTCACTGGTGCAATAAGTATACATGAATTTTTTTACATGCGTTTTTCCATGGATTATGTAGCTTGAATAACAAATAAATTTGCTGAGATTAAGTATTGAAACTGATATAATCTATCTAATATAATATATCAGATTAAAAGATAGGTTATAAGAAATCCCTAAAAAAAGGATATAACCGTGTGTTTCCTAAAATTAAGGAAAAAGCCATTTTTAATAAGAATAAATTACTAATATAACATTTGCAAAAAAACCTACAAAATAAAAATATAGCACATATAGATATGTATTACAGCACAAAATAAATTAATATTGTTCGTTTTAGTAATTGTTCATTGATTTACTAAAATCAATGGTTTAGACTTATTCTTATTTACAAAAAAACCCTATATATACTGGCTTCGATTTATTCGTATTTCTTACAAAAAAAACCCATATATATATATATATATATATATAGTTTGGTTATAGGAAGAACCACCACTAAGATGAGAACTAAGAACTAATCATCACCCTAGATTTCATCAGATCTAATGGATTATATTAAGTCGTGCTTAAAAATATGTTTTACTATTTTTATATCATTTTTTATTATTGTAAACGCGTTATGGGCACTAAAGGTCATTTTTAAGATTCACCATATCCCTAATTTTTCGCCTTCTTTCTCTATAATTCGATTTTCTTTATGAAAAATAGTAGTTGTGCATATGATTGTAATGATTGTGCATATGATCGTTGGTAGTTATGCGAAATGAAATATGAACTAAGAATCAAACTTATAAAATTGAGAATTATTTTTTGAATA
Organism: Salvia rosmarinus; assembly: GCA_036937905.1. Lineage (NCBI taxonomy): Eukaryota > Viridiplantae > Streptophyta > Magnoliopsida > Lamiales > Lamiaceae > Salvia > Salvia rosmarinus. The sequence goes on from CM072819.1 coordinate 44,685,079, forward strand.
ATAATTAGTGTAAAAATAAAATTTATAAAATTATCTTAAAATAAAGATCACATATACGAATTTAGCATTGCAAATCCCTCAATTCATGAGTGGGAAAATAAATGATAGATACACAAGTATGATTATTCTTGTGATCTGGGTAATATGCATAATTATATAATAGTTGTGCAAATAAATTGATTAATATGCATACCATTCAGTATAGTGTGCACAAACAGAGTGATTCAAAGCATAAGCGTGTGAACTCGACTGGTTATAATCTAATTATTTTCAATAATCAATTGCAAAGTAAAGAATTAAAATCATTACTTTCGATGATCGATACTGCATAATCAGATTAAAAAGATAGTTATTGATGAACTGATTATATTGTTTGATGATTTGGTGGATAAAAATACAAATAAAAAAAGATATACAAAATCAAAATACCATAAATATAAATGGAAATCCTTGAAATACTCCCAACTCGGTTACATAAAAACAGAAAATTATAATAATATCCTTAATAACAAAATCTGAAAATCAAATACCTAAAAAATCTAAAAAATCATGACCCATTAGATTACAGAAAATAAACGCACTAGATTAGTTCTTAGTTCTCAAAATATATATGGTTCTCATTTGATTCATCTCATTATATATATATATATATATATATATGGATAGGATCCAGTGAGAACTCACCTTTTTTTAGAGCTATGCACAGACGTATAAAGTTGATGAACAAAATCTATAAAGTTGTGCACAATGAAAATATTCTAAAATTGTTGCACAACAAAATAATTTTAGAAAGTTTTCGTTGGACACAACTTTATACTGTTATGTGCATCATTTTTATACGTCTTATCATGCATAGTTCACAAAGTTCTAAAAAAGATGTAGTTCTCAGATCCCCTCTTTCAATATATATACTCTAATTCATTTCATTTAGTACGTGAACTAGTGATATTAAACAAGAATAGTAATATATACGAAATGCAAATAGAAGCTGACCTAAGATTAGAAAAACGCTAATTATTGATGCCAGACCAAGAAAGGCAAAAAAGCCAAAAAATAAAATCAAAATAAATAAAGAAAGAAGAAATTAAAGGGAAACGGGATATCAGTAAAAACACACATAGAGACAGGAAATGGACCAATAGAAAAAGGCAAAAACAAGAACCTCAATTCATGACAAACGTTAGAAAATTAAGGTTATGTACACATAGAGTCATCAACTTTATTCACAAAACAACAACCTTAATCACATGAACAGTTCAACTTTTAAGCTAAACTACAAAGCACAACCACGTGATCCCATCACTTAATCAAGCTATTTATTGACGAGAAACAAGTTTGTGGTCCTTAATAACGCTGGCCACTACCACCCTTTGTCCGTTTGTTATTTGTTTGACAAATATCAATACAAGAGAGGAAAATTAAAAAAAAAATGTTTATCTAATTGGAAATTAGGGCAAATACCAATTTCTAATTTGACGTTTTTCTTATATTCAAAATTATCTCAACCTTTGAAAAATATTAATTGATAACTTGACCTATTCAACTTGTATAAAATCTAACATCAGGCATGAGCATGCCCGAATTCATTTTAACATATATCGGATCCAACATATACTCATACACATACAATTTTGGCGTTACACGTCACCTTTCAAGTGCTTGAAATTCAGTCCACTTTTAGATTTGACACAAATAAAAAAGGTCAGGTATCGAATAAACATATTCCAAAGGTTAGGGATAATTATTAATTTTAATAGTGAGTAACCGACCTATGGTTTCGTTATCAATATGGTCTCTTTGTCAAATTATTTTGTGTTGCGTCTCTTTTGGTGGTTTGATTTTTCAAAGATGAATTTACTGATTAAAAATTACAACTTAATTTTGATTTGTCGATTTTTTTTTAAAATCGGAATATAATCGAATGCATTCACAAATAGCTATCGTAGATTTGGGGATATCAAGTATATTATGGAATAGAAAGTTTGAAACTTCATAATCTCCCATTCAATCTTCTCTTTATATGTATAAAATTTAGGTAGGGCAGGTGCAGTGCAACGACAATACATAGCCCATGTGAGAGATGCAAGCGTGCGCCGTTTATATTCTGTCCAGCCAACCTCTCCTTTTAATGAAAAATCGTGCACTGAATTATTTCATTTAATAAATTTGTTATAGTTTAGATGCTAGTAGGCCATGCTATAACTCTATTTTTAATTTAGTATTCATGGCTTAGTTCAATTCTATGTCGTCAACTGTAAACTTAAAATCAACCGGCCCAAATGTTGCTCAAGAATGAGACAATTATTGCTCAAGTTGTTGTCATCTTATTTCATTCATTCCATCGACGATTGCACAAATTCATTATTTTATGTATGTGTGTCACACTTATGCTTTTCATTGTCATACATGCAATCAGCTAGTTACACTATATATAAATATATATTATGTAATTTTATATTAATGAAAGGGTGTGTTCACATATAGATAAAATGGTTGTTAAATTAAACTACAAGAATATGCTAACCTTTTATCCTTCCTCCCTAGAGCTAAATGAGTTCGTGGTAGAGTGGGCTAAAGCTCCCAAATGAAAATTTCATACAAGGGTCTCGATTTTTTTTTTATGATGGCCCCCTCACAAATTTAGAAAAGATATTGGAGCTCCTCAATTTTTATTTTTATTTTTTGATTTTACCACTGCATTCACTTAAATAACAGAGTGCATATATGCATGTGTAAACGATATGCTCTTTCTATTTTAAGAAAATAAAAGTTAAATATAACCCAAAAATTTCAAGGATCACGAGTTTGAATTTTTAAAGAATTTTAGATGAAAGAGAGAGAGAGGTGAAACATATTAGGTGATAGTAGTTAAGGCAAAGTGCAGTTGAGATGAATTATTTAGTTGAATTAAGTAAAGTAGTTATCACGCGTAAATGTACAAGGACCAATCACTTAATTAGTAGGTTTTTAAAATATTAAGCTGTGGTCCTCTCCAAGAGCTTCAATTTTTTCTTCTTTAAAAATATTATTATTATTATTTTTTTCCATGAAGAAGAAGGGTTTTCACTTTTCAGACAGGCACAGTTCAGTTTAAATAGCTGTAAGAATTTTGCAGTCTCACAAAAACCCTAATTGCTCCTGCTGCTGCTGCTGTCGTTTTCATGTATGCTGGTCTTGAGAGGTTAAGCTGCCAGCTTGATCTGATTACAACAACAGCTCCATTTTTGAGATTTTTAACGTTTCATAAATCTGTCCATTTTCCCCATTTCTTCTTCTTCTTCCAAATTTTTTTTTCAAAGAAAGAAAGAAAAATTATCTGATCAATTTCAAGAATTGGTTCCACTGATCAGGTCATCTGGCAGCTTCAATCACTCACCAACAATACAATTAATGAACGAAATGGATCTGTTAATTACTTATCATCATCCACCTCAACTAACCCAGCGGGTAAGAATCTAAGTTATTTGGTTTAATTATTAATTATTGTATAATCTATGTTTATACGTCTAATAGATATATGATTAATTGCTCTGGATCTGTATAGCTGTTGTTTCATCCCTTTCATGCAAACAGATTATCGTATATAAGTACTTAATAGCTAATGAAGTATATTGTTGCACTTCGCGTTTGTTGTTTTTAGCTATCCTGAAAAATTCAAGAAAAATAATTAACAGTTAACAAAAACATTATATTCATCTGCATAAGTGTTGTTCGTCATAAATTGAATTTTCTTATTATTTCCTAACATATATCTAATTAAACTCCGGACAAACTGAGAGTCTTCAGACTGTTTGTTTGGTTAATTTTTATTAATTGCATCAATTAATTAAGTATATAATTTATATGGATATTGTTGTCAAGCCTCTATCTCTCTAGCTTAGCTAGCTAGCTTGTAGGAATGTGTGTTCCCCGTAATTCACCATTTCTTTTTTCTCCATTTGATTTTGGAAAAATATTGTGGTCGTGATGTTGATTAAATTAGGTTTGTCCCCATTTTCATCACCATATTTGACGAAGTACAACATAATTTTCGTCGCCTACTTTGATGACTTTCTAGAGACTCGATTTTCTCCCCCAAAGGTGATTACTAGCAAGTACACACATGGTATTGTATATCGTATTAATAATTATGCACGTCATGACTATTAGATGATGTCTATTGTAATATATACGTGCCACGTTGTTAAGAAAACAAAATATATTTTTTACATAATTCAATTAGTTAAAAGTTTAGTAAATTTCAAATAAAGAAAACGAAAGACAAAAGCCTTGAATGTCGAGGAAATTGCAATATGAAAATATAATAAATAATTAATGGAATTGACAGTTAACTTTACCATGATGCAAGAAAACCTAACTAATCATAATTAGGGAAGGAATATAAGGGTTCGATAGGCGAAAAACTGGTTTCAGGGCTTGGCAGGTGGCAGAAGGTAATCGAGATTAAGTTATCATCTTTCCACTAAGAAAAAGAACAAAGTTTGGTTATTATATGATTCGATTTAAAGTTTATCAGAACTTGTAAAATTCATAATATTACAATATTATATGCAATTTTGCAATGATTTTGTTTCAAGTGACCAGTTCATGCGTAGTACATGTATTTTCCTTAGTTACACCAAAATATTTGAAATTCAAATAATCAAACAAAATCAAATCAAAATAACAAATTCGATTTAGATTTTTGAATTGGATCAGATTCTTTATCTCCAAAATTTGGATTTTCCAAAATCTTAAATCCGAAAAAATTCCGAAAATCAGAAAATCTGAATTATATACTTCATACGTCTCATAATTGCTATCTCGTTTTTTTTGGGTCGTCCCACAATTGTTGTCTCATTCTAAAAAAGAAATTAATTTTATATTAAAAAGTGTCTCTTTTTCCGTGCTCCAACTACTTTACACACAAAATATAATCATCTTTAATCTATGTGTCGAAAAGTTTTGAGACAACAATTATGAGATAAAGAAAATATAATATTTATACAATAATAATAATAATAGTAATATTTTACTTAAATATTTCTAATGCTAATATATATATATATATATATATATATATATATATGATTTCAGAATTTTTTTTCTGTTTTTGGATTTTTTCAAAATTTTTGGATTTTTTGGTTTTGCTCAAATTTTCTTTTTTCTTTCAAAATTTAAATTTTTGGATCGTTCCGGATTAAGTAAAAATCCGATCCGATATCCTAATGTTCACCCCTAAGCTTAGTTTTGCCAAAATTCAATCAATAATATTGTGAACTGTACAAAATATAGTTAATGATCGTTTTTTGTTTAAGGGTCACATTTATAAATATCTAAACTATATATGCCTAAACTATATACATGCGCAATTATCACACATTATTGTTATTTAAAGGAACCGACGTTTTATATTTGAAAGTGTGATAACTCAATTAAAGTTGGAACTAATTTACTTAAAACATATAAAGAGAAATAAGTTTTCGCTTGTATTATTTAGCGACAGGCTTGTCGTTCATCAATTATGGACCGCTCAATTGTAAATTTGTCGTTCATATATAACAACGGTTAATTTATTACTTCTGGTACGTTGGTGAACTGTTTTGTTGAGTGATTTTGTTTTTATATTATTTGTTTTTATGAGGGCAAAAGATGGAAGTTGAGATAACGATACGCGACCAGAAATTAAATACAATATGACAGGCGACGTCGCACATTCTACAAATTATATTGTTGGTAGGCAAGGAATTATGTGTATCTACGTAAATAATATATATAGACGTTAGATTATTGTAAGAATTATATCTTTTTTGCGAATTTAAAATTATACATAATGTTTATAAAGTTTACGTATAATGATTTCACTCTAAAGTTGGTGTATAAGATACCAATTTTAGAGAGAAATTGTTGTGAATAACTTTAAACTTTATGTGCATTAATTTTATATGTGTTGTGCATAGTTCCTAGCTTTGCAAAAAAGATGTAATTTCATTTGATCCACTCTCTCTCCCCTCTCTCTCTCTCTATATATATATATATATATATATATATATATATATATATATATACGATTAACATTAGAACTATTTTTAAAGTGTGAATGTGAATACGAAAAAATGCTGAATTTACTATGAAAGTGAATCTGCTAGGAAAGTTACTGAAAAAAAATATAATTTTTCCCCTCGTGGGATTCGAACCCAAACGAAAATTGGGAGTGTTGTGGATTCAATAACTTTTCCGACAGATTCATCAACTTTCACAGCGAATTCATTTGGTTTTTACATTCATACTTTAAAATAGTTCTTATTTGAACATCATCTACATACATTATATATATATAGAGAGAGGGAGCGAGTGTGTGTGTGTTAAGTTCAAATGAGAACCATTTTTATCCTAAAAACAAATAATCAAACGAATTTGCTATGAAAGTTGATGAATCCGTTGAAAAAGTTGTTGAATTTCAAAATTCAAAAATTTCACCCGGGTTCGAATCCCATAAGGGGCGAAAATATTGTTTTTTTGGATTCATTAACTTTCATAACGAATTCATCAATTTTCACAATGAATTTATCATTTTTTGGTTCTCACGATAAAAATGGTTTTCACGTTAACCCTCCTATATATATATATACATATATTGGATCAAATGAGAACTATATTTTTTTTTACGAACTCTACGAACTATGCATAATATATGTAAAGATGATGCACAGTAAGGTATGAAGTTATGCACAACGAAAACTTCCTAAAATTATTTTGTTGTGAAATATTTTTAGAATGTTTTCATTATGCACAACTTTATAGATTTTGTTCATCGACTTTATACGTCTGTGCATAGTTTTCAAGTTCTTAAAAAATGAGTTCTCACTGGATCCAACCCCTATATAGAGTTATATATATATATATAGGGGTTGGATCCAATGTGAACTCATCTTTTGAGAACTTGAGAACCATGATAAGACGTTGAAGATAATGCACAAAGCAAGATAAAGTTGTGCATAACGAAAACTTTCTAAAATTGTTGAACAACAAAATAATTTTAGAAAGTTTTCGTTATGCACAACTTTATACCGCTTTGTGCATCATCTTCAACGTCTTATGTGTTGTTTGTAGAGTTCGCAAAAGATGTGGTTCTCATTTGATCCACTTCCTATATATATATATATATATATATATATATATATATATAGGGGTTGGATCCGAAATAACTCATCTTTTTGAGAACTTGAGAACCATGATAAGACGTTGAAGATGATGCACAAACGGTATAAAGTTGTGCATAACGAAAACTTTCTAAAATTGTTGAACAACAAAATAATTTTAGAAAGTTTTCGTTATGCATAACTTTATACCGTCTTGTGCATCATCTTCAACGTCTTATGTGTTGGATTTGTATACTGGAAACAATTTTGGTTGAGCTTGTATACAATGTTTCCTGTTACCATTATTACATTCTCCTATCTGAATTGTTTACTTGATTGCATATGTATGTCCCATTATCTCATATATAAGTTAGATCATACAGTGTGTTATAGATCACAGAAGTCTGTATGATTGGTCAAGCATAATGAGATATAAAAAGTATCACAGCTGAGACAACTTAAGGACGAGTTGTCAGTATAGGCTGCGGTATAGATAAGAAGTAACTTGACTTGGTTGTTTGTCTATACTGGTACGTCTCTGACGTATTGATGGATCACAGTGAGATGAGTTCTTCTATCTGACCGTCGTGAAGAACCTAGATCTCGGTGACTTACGTTGATCTAAACCTCGATAAGGTATTAGGTGAGTATGAGTTGTTGACCATCACTTTGACTTGTTATGGGTGAGGTTACATGAGATAACCAAGATTCTCTGCATCTTGGGTGGTGGCGATCTTGTATGTCATGCTAGTTACCGTGTCGAGTCACCGTATCCGTTTAGGATGATGACGTCCCCTTAAGGAGCTCAAAAATTTTATTGTACTAAACCTCGTAGGTTGAGTTATCTCAAGTACAATAATAAGGTTGAGTGGTACTACTTAAGGAATTAAAGTAATTAATTATTTTAAGCAGTCAGATCGCTGTAAATAATTAATGGACGTACGATATCTTAAATACGGGGATTTGTAAAGTCTAAATGCGAGCCCGACTCAACTTCGGAAATAAAGGGGTAAGTCAGCATTTATTCTCTAGTGGCATGAATAAATGTTTATTAATTAATTTATGTTATGGGCTGAACATAAGATAATTAATTTATTTGAGGCCCATCTTTATTCCTTGCATTTGATCCCTGGGCTAGCCCATCCAGGCCTGAAGCTTAGTGAAAATCCTCCACCTCTCTCTTAGAGTCCCACTGGGACTCTGCTTGATCCTCTCTATCCTAAAGGATATTATTATATTTATTAGATATGCATAAATCCTATCTAGATAGGATTTGAGTGTGCATTATAAATATAAGGTGATAGAGATAATCAAGGCTAATCCTCAAGTGAATATTTTCGAGAATTCCTATTCTAAGGTGTGAGATTTTCGAAAATCTTGAGAGAAGGAAGAAAACGTTTTTCTATAGTATTCCCCATAGATTGTCCTCACTCGGCATTGGAGTTTAGGCAATCGGGATACAGTCCAAAAGATCAAAGCACGAGTCTTGATCCACTCTTCCGTGACAGATTCGCAGGTAAACACGAGAAAACTCCTACGTGTTGCAATTAATTATATAGGTGCATGCTAGGCATATAATCAATGTATGATGAATTAAACATCCAAGATAGATCCTCGGGAGATGGTTAAAATCAGATTTCCCTACATTATGCATGATTCGTAGAGTTCACAAAAAAGATGTGGTTCTCATTTGATCCACTCCCTATGTATATATATATATATATATATATATATATATATATATATAGGTTGGGTTATAATACAAACCCCTTAAAATAAGAAATAAGAATTCATCTTGATCATCCATTTGCCATTAATCAATGGTTAAAGATTAAGTTATCACATTCCTATAATTAAGGGACGGTTATTTTAGTAATATTATGTAATTACCATTATACCCTAATTTGATTTAATCACAACCACACATCTTCAAAATCAATGGTTCAAATTTGTTCTCATTTCTTATTTTGAATGTGTTTTATTTGAACCAATATATATATATATATATATATATATATATATATTAGTGATATTCAAATAAGAACCATTTTAACGTGAGAACTAAGAACCACGAAAATTCGTTCGAACAAAATGAATCCGATGGTAAAGTTACTAAATCCAAAAATTCAGATTTTTCATCCAGGGTATCTATATATGGGAGGATTAATGTGAGAACCATTTTTATAGTGAGAACTTGAGAACCAAAAAAATGATGAATTTACTGTAAAAATTGATGAACCGTGTTGATTAATCCAAAAAAAATAAATTTTTGTCCCTCATAGAATTCGAACTCGAATGAAAAATGTCGAATTTTTGAATTTAGTAATTTTCTCATCAGATGCATCAACTTTGATAGCAAATTTATTTTCTTCATAGCGAAATTTTGTGATTCTTAGTTCTCACATTAAAAATTGTTATTATTTGAACCTAACTATATATATTACATTTGATTTGCACCTATAATTTTCTTTTAACTAGTTATAGAGTTGTTTTAACTGTGTTATTTTTTTTAGTTTTCTATTTTTTACTTTTATTATAAGATCACTAGAGACTCAAATTGACTCTAGCTTGGGTTAATTAATGTTTTTTTATCATGGGAAATCCACAGTCGCTACCTACGGTGCATACTAAGTAAAACTCACGTTCTTGTACAATAGCCTAGAAGCCACACATGACATGTAAACAACACTTGAAAAACCAAGTGTGATAGACTCAAACTCATAGAGGCGTTTGGTGAGATTTGAATCTGTGACCTCTCGATCACAGGAATCCATCTTAACCATTGGACAATCCCTAGGAGACATGTTAATTAATGTTTGACTAGAGCTTTATTAGTTTAACTTAATGTATTAGCTAATAAAAATTAGTTGAATATTAAGTTAAGTTAGAGTGCGTTTGAGCCTCTAACAATGTTACAATAAATATAATAAATAGAAAATGAAATTAAACAAAGTAGTTATGATAATCTCGAAACTGAAAAAGAGAATAAACAAGTAAAGTTGAACTCCTTTTTTCTATAAACAATTAAAGTAGCTACTAGATAGCTAGTCTAATGTGTAGATCTTCAATAACAGCAATAGTAGTCAATGTTTTTTCCCCTTATAAAAAAACATTAGTTAATGTTCATAATGCGCTCATGTTATTTATGCATACTCAAGGTTAGATTACAATAAAATTTATTTTTTGTATGAATTTTCGAATTTATGTATTTTATGTATAAAGTTAATATATTACTGAATTTTGATAAAAAAAATAACATTGTTGATTAATAATATACTGCAGTAAAGTGCATTTTCTTTATACGTAGAGTATATTAGTTCGTATAAAACAAAGATTTTATTTGAACTCTTTGCTACATACTCATCTAGCTACTTCAACTTTATGGTACATTATATCATCTTCACTCACACACACCACATCTTATCATTTGAACCAAATATTGAACCAACATAACGTAGCGTTTTTGTAAATTAACTTATCAATAAATCGGTTCAAGCCGAATGCCACCAAAAATCATGCTGCCTTTCCACCAGTCTGTCTCCACTTCAAACATCCCAATCTCCACCCTCATCGAACTCACATCTCCGATAACCTTAAACTCTCCGACATACACCTTGTGCCACATCATCGGTTTCTCCTGATACCATTGTAGATTCAATTCCATCTCACTCTCACCGTCGTGCAAGTTGACCTTGAATTTGATCGGCGGTGGCTCCACCCGAAGGCATCCTCATTGAACTTCATCATGTAGTAAACCTTGTACGATTTTGGCACGACGCTAGAGGTCACTAATTCAAATTTTCCCTTCACTTCGAGCCAATTCACTTGTTGTAGTGTTGCTCCCTCTTCGAATCCTACTAGCCTAATCACAAAGACATATATATTTTTCAAAACATACTACTAAAAGACTCCGACTGAGACAAAAACAGGTAACAGAGAGGAAAAAAGAACAAGTCTCACTTAGACTCCATCTCACAGATTTTGACCCATTCCCAGTACCGAGGATCACTACCCCACGTGATATTCAGGGCTCGAGTCGGGATACTGAACGATCCATCACTACCCAGGCCTCTCACCTTCGAGGGATCCTGCAACAAAAATTAATCATAACTTCCTAAATATATAACAAGTTGATTTATTAATAATCAAATGAAAATTTTGATCGAGCTAGAGAGAGAATGGAGTTAGAGGTTGTTTGACTGAGCTTATAAGCTCTTTAAAACAGCTTATAAGCTGTTTAAGAACTTATAAGCTCACTACAAGAATTTTGCTCATAGACCACACGTCATAGACCACGCACATTAGTACTAAAGTGGTATATTATGACATAGACAACGTGGGTGGTGAAACGCGTGGTCTATAACCATATTTTTAAGCGGTTATAGACCACGGGCTGAGAACCACGTGGTCTATTAGCGTTTTTCATATGATAGATCACGGTGCCCTTACCGCGTGGTCTATTAGCGATAACTTTTATTAACCACGGCTTTTCGCGTCGTCTAACATCCACATCGACTAAATACCACGGGCTTAGGCGCGTGGTCTTCGCCACTTAGCCATGTGGTCTTTTAGCCCATCTTCATACCTTAACTAATTTTTTACTCACACTTAATTAATTTGGGAATTTGGCCCCGATTTGGGAACTTGGCTCACGTCGAAAATCTGGAAACTTGGCTTGAAAAAGAAAAGAAATCGAGACCTCGGAGAGGAGATAGAGAGAGAGAAATGTGCGTAGCTACGGCGTCGTATGTGGCTCGTGACGTAGCGCAGAAGGAAAGGGTTAGGATCCTCTACAGGCGAGCTCTCGAGGACACTCTTAATTGGGCGGTTCATCGCCACCTCTTTTATGCCGATGTAATTTTCCTAATTCTCTCGTTATATCTCTATTTCTTCATGCATTAATTCGATCTCACTTTCGATTGGAAAAATTGTGCAAAAACTATTTGCGATTTTGACGTGCTTAAATTCTACTGGATTGGCTTTGACGGAGGTTTTTCATTTACTTTTTCTTTCTTTTTCGGTGATGCCTTGAGAGAAAATTCGAGGCGAATAAGCACGTGGTTTGTTGTCTATTTCATTATCTAGTTTGGTTTGGCTCGTTGTGAATTTTTTTTCCCAGTGTTGTAGTGGTTGTTTTATTTCATGAATTCGTGAATTTCGCCGGATAAAATGGTTGAGCTGTTTGATTGAGTCGTGTATGTTCAATAAACTTTTAAAGGATGATTTGTTTCTAGCGTTGGTAAGTTATTTCAATGGCATCATAATAATGGAGAATTTTTGTTTTTATTTTTGGTTGAGTGTTCATGTTTAATACAAAACATTGAGAAATCTTGGATCTGGAAAACAGTAGGGTTATAGTACATAATTCAGTGAGTAATAATTGGAAGTTTTTCAATTTTTGTTGAAAAAATTTCAACCTACAAACACAATGTTAGATTGATTTTGGTTTCCCCTCTGCTCACCTTCCATGAGGATATCGAACTGATTGATAGAATGATAGTGGCTGGTGAAGCAACCTATGACAAGTGGAGGCATCCCGATCCTTACATTGATAATTTGATGTAAATTTAATTAGTATTACTTTTTATCCAGTCGTAGTGTGGACGTACATTGATGAGATGAGCATAAAAACTCCAAGTTGAAGAGGATAATATTTATGGTGAACTTTTACCATCCGCTTACTGGAGTGCCACAATGCCTCACTTCCATAAACTTATCATCTATTATAAAAACTAATCATATTGAGAGCATATATGTGATGGATCCTTTAAGTGATGAAGGTCATGTGGAGGAGTACAAGTCTATCATGGAAACGTAAGTTTGTTTATATTGAGGTTTTACTTATTGTATGTGTTTTGTATCATAATCCACTATATATATGTTTTGCAGGACACTAAAAATGTTCAGTATGGGCATATGAAAGAGAGGGAGACATAATATCTTGTAGGAAATTGTCAAGGTATGAAACACTCGCAATAACACTTAATTATGAAATTTTTTGTTGTTCAAAATGTACATAACTCTAATTATGCATTTCACATAGTGTCAAGAACAACCTGATGGAAGGCAATGTGGATTCTATGTCATGCGCTATATGAGAGATATTATTGAGGGTTATGGTTCGGATAACACCATTGCAATTCCTACTATGGTAATCATAAAGTGGTATTTTAATCCATAATTTTCTAAATACTAATTCTTTACTTTTTTACTAATAGAATGTTTATTTTGTTTTAATAGTTTTCTAATGGCTTTTACTCGAAAAAAGAAATCAATGAAGTCCGTATAGAGTGGTCCGAGTTAGTCGATTCTATGGTGGTTGGCGATGGTAAGTTTCATACTTTTGTTGAACATAATGATTTTGATGTACTAAATTTTATTTCTTACCATTTTACATCTTATTCTAATAATGTAGATGAGATCAAGTTAGATAATTGATGTTGTTGAAGCAAAGATGGTGAAATGCTTGAAGATGGTGAAATTTTTTTTGATGAATTTTAGTAGCTAGTTAGAAAATATTTGTTGTTGAAGATGGTGAATGGATATTTTTGAATAAATTTTAGTAGCTAGTTAGAAAATAATTGTAGCTAGTTAGAAAATACATGTAGATTGAGAATTTCCCGGATATAACGTTTTGAATGCTTATGAAATGTATACCTTGATTTTGATATAAATATTATGAGAAATATTTTATATCTATTTTTGGATTATTATTTTTAATTAGCAGAAACATGCATTCAAATTGTGAAAACATGTATTAAATAAAAATAAAATAACAAAAATATATTATACAGTTATAGACCACGGGGAAATGCGCGTGGTCTATAGCCGCACGTAATAGACTACACCTTTGTAAACCACACGGATTTTTGAAATAGACCATGGGCATTCCCCGTGGTCTATTAGCGAAATTCTTGTAGTGGCTGTTGCAAAGTGTTTGACAAAATAAGCTCCTAAACAGCTTATAAGCTGTGAAAATAAGCTCCAACCGCTTATAAGCTCCTCTATAAATAAGTAGGTCATCATAACTTATTTTTTCATAAACTTATAAGCAACCATGAATTTACCAAAATAATTTTATTATAGTTCGTTATTTGCTACACATACACTATCAACTTCACATCTCGTCAATTTTATCTCTCTAACTATGATTTTCTCTATCTAACTCAATATTATTTCTCTAGCTTATAAGATCAATAATCCAAACACTTTAATAACTTATAAGCACTTGAGACATTACCTCTTATAAGCTCTTGAAACATCTTATAAGCTAAACACCCCCTTACTCCTATCCAGTGAGGATTAGATTGGACATTCCCAGCTGGCTGATCCTCCATCGAATTGATGTCTCAATATGGACAATAGAAATGTATGGGAATATTTATATAGTTGAAGAGAAAATTGGAGAAGTATCCAATGCTAGCGAAGCATTCGAAAGTTATGGTAGTGAAGCAAGCTTAACTTTACAGATTCGTGTGTTGAGATGTGAAATACACGATTTTACAGATATGATCAAATTACTGTAGGGGAAAAAAGAAGATTGAAAGCGAAATTTCATGAATTTGTGTTCAAGAATGGTATATATACGTGGCGGGGCATATCTAAAATCTGATTTTTATTTTTTTTTTTTTATATCAAGCTATATATGTTGTTTTGTGGCCGAAATCCAGCACATTTTATTAGAGGATCACTCTTTTTAGCACAAGCAATTTTATTCTATTCTCCCAAAAGGAGGTTCTTCATTTTCTCCTTCCAATTAAATATAATAGTTCACTTCTAGAGTAAAGTGGGATTCCATTTTAAAGAATTCCTACCTCTTCACCATTGTTTCATTTTCCGCTTTCATGAATATTTATTCCATTTCTTTTTATATATGATATATAATTAATTGTTAATTCTATTCAGGAAAGGCTTTTGTCACGAAAGCTCAATCTAAAATATGTTGGACATGAGTTTTGATCAAATCAATTACGATCACACACCTACTTCACTGACTAGCCCTTGATCACTTAATTAATGTAATTACTGAAGCTGAACAACAGGGAGATATGAGCATGCAGCAGCACATGTCTCACTATTTAATTTGATGATTAATACTATTTTATGCAAAATAATAATAACATAATGAATCCTGATTAAAATTTATTTCTAAAAATTGAAGCTCAAAAATCTATATAATCTAGTTAATTAGGTAATAATCAATTATTAACTAAAAATTGATATTAAATGAAATGGAACTAAAACAAAATTAATTAGATTGACGAAAAAAATGGGAGAAAAGTTTTTCTAAAAATGAAAACGCGACAAATTAGGATAGATCGGATCCATCGATCGATTTTATTAAAGTAGCGACATTTATTCCCAAGTACATCTATTTTTATTAACGAAGTGCTTTCAAATTAAGCATAAATTGACGATAAAAATCACACTTCTGGTTGTTGTATAAAAGCACTGTGAATCTTGAGGCCTCCCTTCCACTTGCCACGCCAAACTTCATACAAACCAAAATAAATGTCTGAATCATCTGCTGCTTTGGCTTCTGCTCCTGTAATCTTCGCCGTCTTCACCTTGATAACGTCGCTCTCTTTTGAGGTGTCGATCTTGAACCTTTGCCCTTTGAATGTCCCTTCTTTCCCTCTCTTCACCAAAATGTAAACCGGCGAGCCGCTCCAACCGAATGCATCGGGTGTAAACGATATTTTGAACCCTACTTCATACTCCTCATGCCGTTCGGTTTTGCTCACGCACCCCGTCACCTCGAGCCAACACACCTGGTACAGCTCAGCCGGCCCGCTGCACGCACCAAATTCCCACATCAGTTAAACACCAACCATCTACTTGAAATTTCAACCCTAGGCTTCTTACAAGACCAAAATCAAAATTGTGGCTCACATAAACTCGAGAAAGCAAATTAAACAGACACTAGCTAGCACTAGGGTTTGTGGGAAGCCCAAAAGCAAAATCAATTATGCACTCACCCATCCTCAGGCACATTCCAGTATCGTTTGTCTTTGCCCCAAATGATTCTGAGCTGATTGGGTTTGATTTCCATCTTCCGTGGCTGAGAGAGAGAGAGAGAGAGATGTTAGTTATATTGTAAGAGTTGAAGGAATAAATAAGATAGATTTCTTGTAACAAACCGTGAATTCTAATGATTGATTTCCCTCATGGTGTGGATTAGTAGTAGACATTTTGAGAAAATTCAACTAGCTAGAGACAGAGAGAATTGAAGTATCAACACAGGGATTGATCAAGAGGATTTAATGAATATATATATTGTACTATGAGAATATATGTTGTGTGAAATTGGGGTGGTATATATAGAGAGAAATGTGTAGGTGTGCATGAGAATATCTTATCGTTGTAGCTTAAGTAGGCCAAAAGGAACAAAGTGTTTGGGAATATGGGAAAGAATGCTAATGCCGTGTGAATCTTAACTTTGCAAGAGAATTAATGTCAAGATTCTGTATACCAATATTTTTGCCTCACACTAATATTATACGATTCATCATGTATTGTAAGATGCGGTTGAGACTCATTTCATTTCGATACTGTTTGGTTATTTTAGTTCATTAATCTATGTCATGCGAGTATATCTGTGATATCGTCCATTACAAAAAGTATTGTGTATATCGGTAATAGTTAAAATGAGATATAATACAAACATAAAAACAGATATATCGTCTCACATGTACCGTCTTGACAAAGATATCGTTGTTGTT
Source organism: Salvia rosmarinus (assembly GCA_036937905.1). Taxonomy (NCBI): domain Eukaryota; kingdom Viridiplantae; phylum Streptophyta; class Magnoliopsida; order Lamiales; family Lamiaceae; genus Salvia; species Salvia rosmarinus. The sequence goes on from CM072819.1 coordinate 44,701,922, forward strand.
AAGAAAAGTATCATTTACATTAAAAAATATCATTTGTTTTTTACCCTATAATTTAGAAAGTACTCAATCCGTCTCATTATTATTGTCTCGTTTATTAAAAAAAAACAATTTTACACTAAAACTTCCTCAAATTTCATGTCACACACTACTTTACACATAAAACATAACTCTCTTTAATCTACGTGTAAAAAAAAGGAGCCAATAATGTTGGGACGAAGGAAGTATCATTTATATTGATAAAAAATATCATTTGCACTAAAACAAAGTATCAAAGTCTGAATGTACGAATGGGTGCACAGAGACCACATGTAATACAAAAATACCATCTCATTTCAATATTCCTTTGTTCCAAAAAAATTGTGGAATTTGGGAAAAATGTCGTTAATGCCTCATAACTTAAAAGTTACGAATGCTTTAACTCTAAGATAAAGAAAAATTGGAATCATGTTTAAATACAAATTTAGAAATTAATTTAATTCTCAAAGATACTTCGGTAAATACAAGCCGTCTTAGCTCAGCTGGTAGAGCGCGTGGCTTTTAACCACGTGGTCGTGGGTTCGATTCCCACAGACGGCGACACTTTGGATTTTTCATTTCATTTTCATGCGCTTACTGTTGTCCAATCTTCAGTGGTTTGAGCTTCACAGAGTCAGTCCATTTTCATGGCGCTTCTGTCCCTATAATTTCCATTTTGCCACCCGCTTTTCTCCTCCTCAGATTCCGTCCAACACATTATACGCCGCCCGCAGCGAGAAGGAGATCTTTCTCATTCTTCACAAGTACCACGCTTTTATCGTTCTATTCAAATGCTGCTAGTTGGTCCAAACCCGCGCTTTCGGACTTCGTCGAGCTTCCAAACTCCGGCGGCGTCAAGGTCTTGGACCTCCGGATGGGTGACGGCGGCGGCGGCGAAATTCCATCCTCCGGCGATACTGTATTCATTATTTAATTTTTATTTTAAATTGCAATTTCCAATTTCGTTTGGATGGGTTCAATCGGTTTTCTTTGTGATTGGGAAAAGGTCGTGATTCATTATTATGGAAGATTGGCGGCGAAGCAAGGATGGCGATTCGACTGGAGTTACGATCATAATGATGAGAATGGAGATCCCCTTCCTTTTCAGTTTCTTCTCGGTTCTGGAAAGGTTCGATTTCATATTGGTGTCACCATATTTGAAATTTGTTTTCGTATTAAATTAGAAGATGATGCAGATCAACTACTTGAATGAGAGAGGGAATATGTATATATTTTGATGTGATTTATGTGAAAAAGTTTCATTTTATATGCTTCAAGGATTCTTTTACTGCATATAGTCTTCAATCACCTATTTGTTTTGGTTGCTGGTGTAATTTTATATGTCATTCAAAAATCACAGAACGGGAAAAAATTAGGAAAATATATACAAATACACACTTTTAGAAAAGTGTGTACAACCTATAACCATATTTCAAATTTGATACCGCAGTGTATCCAATTGCCTTTTTAATATATATCTACGAGTCTTTCTTGTCTTGATGTGAAATTGACATAACATCGACCAAACATAACAAACATGTGAATAAATAAATGATTGCAAAATTATTTTCGATGTATTCGATATTATTATATTAAATTACTTTATATATCATCGAATCATGTTTATTTTATATATCATCGAATCATGTTAAAAGTGTGAGAAAAAAATAATTAAATCATTGATTCATGTTTTTTTTTAAATAAAAAAAACATAAATGAATCAAAAAATGAATTAACAAATAAAAATCCAAAATTCCGGTCGACAATTCCTTGTTTCCGATCGACTGGAATCAAGGAATCATCGACCGAAATTTTGGATTTTCATCGACCGGAATTTGAATTTTTAATTAATTCAAATTAAAAATCAAAATTTTAATACTAATTGGTCGACCGGAGAGAGGATTTTTAATACAATTTTAATTAATTCATATCTCCCACGACCGAAAACATCAAATTGGTCGAGGAGAGAGAATTATCGACCGAAACAAGTATATATGAAATGAAATTAATACTAATTATTAATTCATGTCTCCAGTCGACCGAAAACATCAAAGGGTCGACCGAAATCAACGATTTTTCGACCGAAAACAAGGATATATCAAATTAATTTAATACTAATTAATTTAAATTGAATGTATGATATTTAAATTAATATTTACAGGTAATCTATGATGGAAATTTTGCAAAATATTGAAATGCTGAAATTATAACACAACTTATTAATTTTGAAATATTTAATATTGAAATTATCCTTCATATTTAGAGTATTAATTAATACTGTATAAAATAGTACTACGAAAAGTAAAAGCTTACAGCTAAAATTGCAGAAAAATTGAAGAAGACAAATAAATGCAGAAAAATTGCTGAAGAAAGATTTGACCACCAATAATTGAACCAATTCTCTCCTATTTATACAATCGTTCCAACAAATTGCTCTTGCTCTTGCTCCTCTAATTTTCGTTCGTTCATTTCGATTTTATATTCAAAATTTTCAAATTTATTTCTTTAATCCAGAACCCAGTAGCTATGTCTCAACAAGTAAGTTATTCGAATTTTTATTTATTTTCGACACGTGATTTGAATTTATTGTTGTTTATGATATTAATTTGTGTTTAGATTTATTATTGTTAATTTTGTTTAGATTTATTATTGTTTATTGGTATGGATAAATTATTGCGTTTAGATAATTAAATTAATTGGATAATTCGTTTAGTGTTTTGAATTTATTGCATAATTCGTATATATAATTGGATATAATTCGTTTAGATAATTAAATTAATTGGATAATTCGTTTAGTGTTTTGAATTTATTGCATAATTCGTATATATAATTGGATATAATTCGTTTAGATAATTATTGCATAATTCGTATATATAATTGGATATAATTCGTTTAGATGAAATTAGATGTTTTATATGATTTTATGGGTTTTTTATATGAAAAAATAATAATTAAATCATTGAATCATGGTTTTTTTTTTAAAAGAAGCATAAATGAATTAAAAAATTAAATTACACTTAAAAATCCCTCTCTCCGGTCGATGATTCCTTGATTCCGGTCGACCGGAATCAAGGAATCATCGACCGGAGAGAGGGATTTTTAAGTGTAATTTAATTTTTTAATTGATTCCGGTCGACGAAACAAGATTATCGAAGATATAATTCGTTTAGATAATTAAATTAATTATTACATAATTCATATATATAATTGATTCCGGTCGACCGGAAACATCAAATTGGTCGACCGGAAACAAGGATTATCAAATTAATCATGATTCCGGTCGATCGGAATCTTCGAATTGTCGACCGAAGAGAGCCTATTTTCGACCGGAGAGAGCCTATTTTCGACCGAAATCTTTGAATTATCAAATGAATTTAATACTAATTATTAATTGATGTCTCCGGTCGATCGGAAACAAGGAAATATCGACGGGAGATATAAAATTGTTCGACCGGAGAGAGATTTTTTGTTTTAGAAATTAATTTTAAATGAAATCAATTAGGATAATTTTAGTGTATTTATCTTAAGTTTTCAATTAGGATGAATATAGTAATTAATTATAATGTAAATAACTAATTAATTCATACGCTTAATTATTGTTGTTTATGATATTAGATTTATTATTGTTAGTTTTATTTAGATTTATTATTGTAAATTTTGTTTAGATTTATTTTGTTTAGATAATTCGAGCAATTTATAATACTATCTTTAGTTTTATTTAGATTTGTTATTATTAATTTTGTTTAGATTTATTTTGTTTATTTTGTTTAGATAATTCGATTGTTTCTGCAATTTATAATTATTGGATAATTCGTTTAGATAAGTGTCGGCATAATTTGTTTAGATAAGTCCCCCTTTAATTAATTTATTGTAAGAGACTTTAATTATTTATAGTAGAGACTTTAATTATTTAATTAGACTTTGATTAGATTGCTATTTTTCTTATTGTAGCGATAATTTTAGTGTAAACATTAAGATCAGATATTTGTTTTATACATTAGAAAAATCATATTAAGGCGTATATTTACGCTAATGTAATCTTGTTGTTGCTATAGATGTCGGGATGGAAGATGTCACGACCAGACTATTTAATTACTTAATTAACTAAATAATCAAGCCGTGACTGGTTTAATTAACGATAATCTTTCAATAAAAGCGTGGTTTAGAAAATAAGTTTTGGAAACAAACGGACAATATAACGTTTGTAAATAGAGTAAGCCAACCTGCAATCAGAAAATATCCAACTACGGCAATTATCAAAATGAGGACACAGCCTACACCATATATATATAAAAGTTTCAAAATAGTTACATGGTTTATCAAAAGTACGGTTTCAAGTTTGAGGTTCGGCGGAAGATCAATGAATATCATGTGTGAAGACATGATATTGAGACATATCAAACAAAGTAAAAGATCAAGCGATATCTCAGCTCAGTTTTCCTGCCACACCTTCTTCATACTCAACCTGCATAATAATAACATTTTTGAAAGGCATGAGTACGAGAAAGTACTCGATGTATAATGCCATATATCTTTCAAAGTTAAACATTTTGTTCAAAAAACCTTTCTATCTAATAGCGGTTCATAAGGCGATTGAATTAGTGATTCATAAGAAAACTTTCACATAATATCATGTCACCACACTTTATTTTGAAACATACTGGCATAACATACCCGAGTTGGTCCCGAAGGATAGCAACTACGGTCATACCTATCTACGTCATACGGTAAAGGGAAGTAGGCCTCGCCACAATACCATGGCCGACCTACTTTTGCAAGCTCACGACCATCTACCCGCACGATAATTCACATTTTCCTACCGCAGATAGGTAATTGCCGTCATACCCACAATGTGGTAAAACATTTAGCATGATTATCATGTGGTGATCAAATGTTTTCACAAGAAATCAAACTCATAACATATCATATGTTTAGCTTGAAAATAAAGTTCGTAATGCATTACCCACCTGATGACGTCACTCCAGTACGTTCGATTCTTCGTTCTTTACTTCCCGATTTCCTCTGCTTGATCCTTATAACATAAGATAATTATTGACTTTAGCAATCTTTCTTACTTATTTATACTATTAGTGATCAAGTAATATCTAAAACGTCTTATGCATATCAAATTCTACCGAAATTTGACGTAACATCTGTAATATGTATAGCCTAAACACACCAAACTACACCAATATTATCCCAAACTCCTCAATATCATCATCATATCATCAAACATACACTTAAGAATCTTATACAAGACTAATATCATGAAATTCAACGTTAATCGCCTAAGGCGATTCAACTATACATATATATATATACATTTCAATATTTTTAGTATATACAACCCATTAAACATCAAATATCATATAATCATACTTAATTAACGTCATTGATCATTATTTCATGATCCATTCAATTATAGATCAATTATATCACATATGAACATAACTTTCAACCTAAACTTTAATTTTGTAACTTTTGATATCTATGTCCAAAATTCCCATAAATTCTATTTAGACCTTATATTTATCATAGATCTCATATATCAACTCAATTCCATCAAATAAAATCAAGAAATCATAGATCATGCCTTCCTTTTTTTCGAAATTTTTGAAAAATTAGTACATGTTTGAATTAAATTCTTATAATTTCATTTTATACATTATCCATATCCCTAAGCATAAATATCATGTCAAATGGATCAAATAAAATCAAAATCATCAAGTTTATATTACTTAAATTTTTCGAAAATTTTAAGAATTAAACTAACATGATTTAATTTTTAATTTCTTCATTCATATGGTGTTTATAAGCATATTTAAACATATATTTAAGCTTAATTCAATCATATCCTAACATATAGATCATATTCAAAGATTAGGGTTTTCATGATCAATACTTTAATTTTCTAACTTTAGCAAATGAAAGGATTAAATCCATAAATCATGTTATTTGTACACAATAAACATAATTAAATCAATAATATAACAAAATTTAAACAAATCAAACATAACTCTAATCTTCCAAATTTTCGAAAATTCACAAGCATTCAAACATAAGATTTATCAATTTAATTAATGAAAACTTTGCATAAATGAAGTAATTACCTTACTAGGAACAATTTCCCTTCAATTCCCAAGTCCAATTATATATTAAAAGTGAGTGTAGAATTTTGTGTGTGCAAGTGTGTGTGTGTGTCGAAAATTATGGAGTATTTGGGAGGTTGGAGATGATTTATTCCTTGTATCATAATTCTAGAAATTAAATTTGAATTTAATGTGCATTTATTTCAAATTTCAACACAATTAAACACTAATTTCAAAAATTTATAAATACACCTCCAACTTTGCTATTTACATACTTTAGGTTAATTTAATTAATAAAATTTTATCTTTGATAGCTTATAAAGTATGATACAACTTATATTCATAATTAAATTTAGATCCATATTGCATAATTTAAATCACTTTATTTAATAAAATTCATTTCATTACTAGAATACTTCCTAAATTTCGAAAATTACATAAATAATTTCTTTAATCATTAGTTATTAATAAAACAATTTATTCAAGACTTTAATGTCTTAAATAATATTTTATCTCATTTTATAAGAAAAATAACATACAAAAATAATTAATGCAATTCATAGCATGATTTCTAATTTATAGCATTTTTCATACAAACATTCATTAATAATTACAAAATTCACATTTTATCACAAATAAACTCATTTCTAATAATTCTCTACATTTTCCGATTCCATATAATTAAATCTTAAGTTAATCGGTTCATACCGATTAATATTTCACTATATTAAATTTCACAATTCTTAAGGCTTAAATAGCTTTTAAGCCTTTAATAATATAATTAAACTTTATTAATTACTATAAAATTTTAGGGCTACTACATTCCTCCCTTAAAGAAATTTAGTCCCAAAATTTTAGTACCTTATTAAATAAGTCGGGTACTTTTCTCTCATTTGATCTTCCAATTCCCATGTGACTTCTTCTGGACCATGATGTTTCCATTGAACTTTCACTAAAGGAATAATTTTATTCCTTAACTTCAGTTCTTTTCGGTCCAGAATGCTTTCAGGTTCTTCTTCATAACTTAAGTCAACATCGGGAGCTATTTCATCATGATGAAGAATGTGTTGTGGATCATACACATACTTTCTAAGTTGGGAGACATGGAAAACATCATGTACGTTAGCGAAGTTAGGGGGCAACGCTAACCTATAAACTACAGGCCCGATCCGTTCCAATATCTCGTAAGGTCGAAAAACGGGTTTAAGTTTTCCTTTTATTCCAAAACGGTGAACTCCTTTGGTTGGGAAACTTTGAGAAAAAATTATCCTATTTCAAACTTGATTACATGCGGCGATTATCGACATAGGATTTTGTGGGTCTGAGCTTCTTTCATTCTTTGTTTTATTTGTCGTGCGATTTGAACCATTTCTTGATCGACTTCGGGCGAAGAATCTTCCGTTCTCTATCTCGTCCCAATACAGAGGTGATCCGCACTTTTACCATAAAGTGCTTCATAAGGTGCCATGCCGATCGTGGTTTGATAAGCTGTTGTTGTAAGCAAATTCTATCAGGGGTAGAACTTGTTCCCATTGATCTCCCCGATCAAGCACTATGGTTCTAAGAATATCCTCTAAGGTCTGAATTGTTCTCTCAGTCTGACCGTCTGTCTGCGGATGAAAAGCGGTACTAAAATTCAACCGAGTACCCAATTCTTTTTGAAAAGTAGTCCAGAACCGAGAGGTGAATTTGGCATCACGATCTGAGGTGATTGAGATCGGCACTCCATGTAGCCGAACAATTTCCGAACATAAATCTGTGCCAACTTATCTGCTCCATACGTTATCGAATTGGAATGAAATGGCGCTCTTGGTTAATCGATCAATGATTACCCATATGGTAGTATTTCCTCGTCTGACTTGGGTAAACCAATTACAAAATCCATAGCGATGTGATCCCATTTCCATTCGGGCACTTGAGGTCGTAACTTTCCGTATGGTCTTTGATGTAAAGCTTTTACTTGTTGTACGCTAAACACCGTTCGACGTAGGAAGCAATGTCTTGTTTCATCCTGTCCAAACAAACTTTTGTTTAAGATCACGTACATCTTCGTACATCCGGGATGTGCGCATCTGGAACCTTATGAGCTTCATTCAAAATTTCATTTTCAATTACGTATCGTTAGAGTGCGTATATGCGATTACCAAACATAATCGCATTATCCACAGGCTTCATGATATTCGGAAAATTTCCCATTCGAATCTTTGTTCGTAGAGTTTGAGTTGTTTATCTTTTCTTTGCGCTTGATAATCTGAGCTCTTAAATTAGGAAGTACCACTAACGGCCACAATTCCTTGAATGTTACGAAGAGGTAATCTGCTTTCCAATTTCATCCTTTCGAACTCTTTTAATAATTCTTCTTGATCATTAAAGAGTTCCTAATCTTCTGAATTTTCCTACTCGGGCGTCTGCGGCAGCGCTGGCTTTTCTGGATGATACTTAATTTCACGGTCATAATCCTTGACCAACTCGAGCCATCTTCGTTGTCGCATATTCGATCTTTTGTTCAAAGAAATACTTCAAACTTTTGTGATCCGTGAAGATCTCGCATCTTGATCCGTATAAATAATGTCTCCAGTTTTTAAAGCATGAACCCTTTGCTGCGAGTTCCAGATCGTGAGTGGGATAGTTGTGTTCGTGAATCTTCAATTGTCGTGAAGCGTGTCGACAACCTTTCCTTCTTGCATTAAAGCGCATCCTATTCCATTTCTCGGCGCATCCGTGTATATGGTATAATCTTTCTCTGGATCAGGTATAGTTAGGATAGGAGCGTTGGTCAATCTTTCTTTGAGTTCTTGAAAACTATTTTCGCATTCTGGGGTCCATTGAAATTTTATCCCTTTGTTCAACAGTTGCGTCATTGGCTTAGCAATTTTAGAAAAAATCCTTCGATGAATCTTCTATAATACCCAGCTAAACCCAGAAAACTACGAATCTCATTTGGAGTCATAGGTGACTTCCAACTCTGAACCGCTTGGACTTTGGCGGGGTCCACTTTAATTCCTTCCCGAGACTATATGCCCTAAGAAATTTACTTCTTTCACCAAAATCACACTTCTTGAACTTGGCATATAATCTCTGTGCCTTAGCTTTTCAATACAATTCTCAAATGCTCCTCGTGTTCTTGTTCGCTCTTTGAATAAATTAAAATATCATCGATAAACACTAATCTGAATTTATCGAGATATTCATGGAATACACGATTCATGAGATCCATGAACACAATGGAGCATTGGTTAGTCAAACGGCATTACTACAAATTCGTAGTGTCCGTATCGGGTCCTAAAAGCGGTTTTCGGTATATCCTCGGGTTTTATCTTCACTTGATGGTAACCCGATCTTAGATCGATTTTCAAAAATACCTTTGCTCCTTTCAGTTGGTCGAACAAGTCGTCAATTCGAGGAAGCGGATATTTATTCTTCAATGTCACCTTGTTCAATTCTCGATAGTCGAATTGCCAAGAGTTGAAGTATATTGAAGAGCATCTTGACAGGAGTCCGTAGGCGCAAACGGATCGTAATTCGGAGTTCAGACGAGGAAGAACGGAGCGAATCGTCAAAGTCGCGCACGGGCACCCCGTCGCACGATGAGTCCAGCGCCTTGCCCCATCGCACGCCTCACCCTCCTCGGCAGCACCGTTGGCGCTCCACCCGGCGCTCGACCAAGCACCACGCACAACCAAGCATCGCGCACAATCGGTGTTCCATGCTGAGCGCCCGCTCGCCTCATCCGGCACTCCTTGCCGCGCAACCGCATCGCCAGGTCGCGGCCTCTCCGAGCGCACCCTCTTCGACCGCCAGCCCCCCCTCCCGTGCGTGCATTCCTAGCACAACTGGCGCTTGCCATCCAATGCGCACCGTATCGCCCATCACCTGGCGCTCACGCCTATCACCCGCATCACCCGGCGCTCACGCCTAGCGCACAGCATCCAGCGCGCCCTCACCAATCGCGTGCCCGCTCATCTCCTTTGCTCACCCACTCACTTCGAGCCAGCACTCACTTCTGAGATAGAAGTACCCTGTGAGTGAGCACTCGGTCTAAGCCGGTGCTCACTTCTGAGACAGAAGCTTTCCATCAGCGAGCGCTCGTCCCCAGCCAGTGCTCACTTTAAACAGAAGACCCCACTCCACGCTCACTCACTGTTATATATATATATATGCTCTCACGTTGAGTTAGGGCAGAGATTATTATTCCTGATTCATTTTGCGCAGCCGTTTCTCTTCAATTTCATTTTTCGGGAGCTTTCCGACGATGACAGAGATAGAAACAATAGATTAGGGTATTAATTCTTGCTTTTCACTCTTTTCGATTTACGTTGGATTATTTCTTGCATTTTATGTTGGATTATCTCCTGCATTTCATTCATTTGAGAATTCTGTAGAACGCATATTATCCGTTGTGAAATTCTGTAGATTTCGAACACATAATGGATGTTGGATTATTGCTTTTTCGATTAATTCTATTCCTCATGGCATTTGATAAATTACGTTATATGCAATCGATATTGGAATTTAGTATTATGTTGAATCTCTCTTTGTTGAATTTTATTGCTTTCTGTTTGATGATTTTAGTTTAGTTTGTTCTACGCTTTAGCTTCCTGCTTTCGTGTTTTCTTAGGTTCTTAACTAGGGATTGACAACTCCTAGTTAGATTGTTTTTATTTATATTTTCTTTTCCGCATTTCAATTTCAGTTTGTTTCAAAACCCCCGTTGGTATTAGAGTGTTTAGAATTTACCATTTTTATGTGCGACACTAACAATAAGTCCTGTTAAGTTTTCCTTGAGAGACGACTTGGGTTAACTTTCCCTCTACGATCACCTCATTCGATTATGAGTCAATTAAAAGAGTGTTTTTAGTTGAAACAAATTTTTGCGCCGTTGTCGGGGAAAACTTTAAGCGTATTGTTTATGTTGATTATTTTCTGTGTTTCTTTTCGTTTTTATTTTGTTATTCTCCAGTTGCATGTGATCTGTTCTTGTTTGAGTGTTGTGTATGCTAGGCCGTCGCTGTCTCAATATACTGCTTGTTACCCCGTTGGACAGCACTCGAAGGTTTAAAAGATCGATTCTTCCGGAACTGGAGGAGTATTGTGCCACTTCTGTGAGTGGTGAACAGTCTGAGTTGTTAACCAGAGATCATCCATCCGTTGAGAATATACCCCCGCTGAGAGAAATGGGTGAAAATGCACGAGCACTGCATGACTTCTACAGACTAGTGATTGGGGCCGCTACCTCACCCATTGTTCTTGGACCAGCAGCCCGTGACTATGAGCTTAAGCCGAATCATTTCTCACTCATGCCCACTTTTCATGGGCTTGCTAGTGAGGATGCTTTGGGATTCATCAGAGAATTCTATTCAGTGTTGCAGTCCTTCCCGCTGGGAGGACTAAATGAAGACCAACTGAAGATGCGTTGTTTCCCGTATACCCTGAAGGATAGGGCAAAGTCTTGGTTTCTGGCACTCCCCGCCAACTCTCTGCAGAATTGGAATGCTATGGTAGATAAGTTTATGACTAAATACTACCCAAATAAGAAGAGTCAGGAGTTGAGGTCACAGATCATGACCTTTAATCAGACGACAGACGAGCCACTCCATGAAGCTTGGGAACGGTTCAAGGACTTATTGCAGAAGTGCCCTCACCATGTATTGCCAGATGAAATTCTCTATCAGTTCTTCTATGACGGGTTAACTCAGAGTTTTCAGTACATGGTGGATAATGCTGCAGGTAGTGATATTGGGTCTCGAACGGCAGTAGATATTGCTGAAATTTTTGAGGCTATGGCTGCTACTTCACAGCAGAAATCCAGTCGAGGTGGAAGAGCCAAAGCACATGTCGTCACCCCTTCTTTCGACATGAATAAGCAAATGGTTGAGCTAATGAGGGAGGTGCAAGAGCTTAAGATGAGGAAGCTTGATCCACCAGCACAGCACAAAGAAGCCATGGAACCTTGTGGAATCTGCAATGAACCTAGGCATAATGTTGATACGTGCCCCAGAATGGGAGAGCATAACTTCGAAGGCGAAGCCAAAGCTTATGCTATGCAGGGATTTCAACCTCGACAGCAGTTCGAGCCTAATCAGCAACAATTTAGCATGGGATGGAGGAATCAGAATCAAGGGGAATGCACCATACCAAAGACCTCCACATCAGCAACAGTTTCAGAACAATAGTTTTCACAACAACAGCAGTATCATCGAGCACCTCCACCACCACCTCAGGGGCCATCTTGGGAGGATACGTTCGTCCAAAGATTGGATGCTCAAGATTCAATAATTAAGCATCTAGAGATGCAAATGGGATAGATTGCTGGTAAGCTTAACGAGCTGTTGCAGCAAGGTGCAGTGGGGAAACTTCCAAACCAACCCCATCAGGCTCATGCGATCACTGTTCTAAGGAGTGACCGGATTGTTGAGGACAAGGTTAGAGAGATATCAGGCAAGCAGCTGTAGTCACCGGAGGTGGAAAATAAGAAAGAGATTGGGTTCAGACTGCATATGGCAGAAAATCCTTACATTCCGCCGATACCCTTCCTACACCGATTGAAGAACGAGAAGCAGACCAGCAATTCAATGAGATCTACAAGCTCCTGTTCAAGGTGAATATGAATCTGCCTTTGTTGGATGTCATAAAAAATGTGCCGGCCTACGTCAAGTTCTTCAAAGAGCTAGCCTCAAAGAAGAGAAGATTTGGAGAGAAGGTCATGATCTCCAAAGCAGCTAATTCCATGCTACATTACCAATTGCTTCCCAAGCTCTGGGATCCAGGTAGTTTTATTATTAAGATTGCTTTGGGTAATTGGAAGGAAGTTTCTGACATGCTTGATTTGGGGGCCGGAATCAATCTTATGCCTTATTCAATGTTCAAACGATTAGGATTAGGTGAACTTAAACCCACTCGGATGTGTCTACAGTTAGCTGATAGGTCCGTGAGATATCCCAAGGTAATTGTTGAGGATATATTAGTAAAGATGGGTGGGTTGATAGTTCCCGTTGATTTCGTTGTTTTGGATATGGGGGATGTTAGGGAAGATGGGGAGGAACACACACTGTTATTGGGAAGGCCATTCATGGCCACAACCAACACGCTAATAGATGTTAAGAATGGCACATTGAAAATGACTGTACTTGGTGAATCTGTGTCTTTCTCTATACGTGATAGTGTGATTTTTCCTTCTGCTAATTTGATTGATGATCATGCTTCCATAGATACTATTGATCCCTTGGCCGAGAATATGTTGTTGCAGGATGAGAATGCGTGCATTGACAAGGATAAAGTGAAACGAATTCGCGATCAACGGATAGTTCGCAAGGATTTAAAGTCGGGAATGAAAGTTTCACTTCTACAGTCTCGTGTTAAACTTTTCCCCGAAAAGCTCAATTCCAAATTGAATGGTCCTTACATCATCGAGAAGGTGTTTCCTTACGGAGCAATTTTACTTCGCGATCCTGACACCAACTGATCATTTACCGTGAACGGACAGCGGGTGAGGCCTTACTTTGATCGAGGGAATGGTCCGAAAGAAGTAGAGAACTCCATGCTCATTGATCCTATCTGTCATTGACTGGATTACGTCGTGCTCACGATGTTAAACTGAGTACTACGTGGGAGTTTACCCACGGATTTTTCTGTTCTTTTCTTTCTTTCTTTTTTGCTTGTTTCGTTGGTCTCTTTGATCTTTCTGTTGTCTTTGTGTTTAGTTTGTTCAGTATTGGGACGTTGTAAGCAGTGAGGTGAAGACATGATACTCCAACTCTGCAGTGCACGCTCACATTCCAGCCCACTTTCTACCATCTATCTTCAGGGAAGTCTCATCTTCTTTTGTTATTTAATATTTTGAGCACTGGGGACAGTGCTCGAGTTTAGTGTGGGGGGGGAGCATTTGACTTTTGTGTCGTGTCATTTCTTTTTGCATGATTGTTGATGTGAGTTGGTGATGATTTTGAACTCTTGGACTTAAGTTTTTGTCTATGCGAATAAGTCTGGATTTTGATTTGTGCTACGAAACTCTGTGGTATTGGTCAAACATAAATGTTATCTCATTTCTCTTGTTGATATGTGATTGAAGTGTAATGTGAATTGACGAGATTGTGTGGATTGATCTTAAATCAGGGGTTATTGACGTGATTTGTCCGACTAATGCTAGGGGTAGTGTTAACAGTGTGGTTATCTATATACTTGTTTCATTATATATATAAAAAAATAAAAGAAGGAGAATGAAAACTCCAATAAATTGTTGAGATTGTTGAAATGGAGGATGAGATTCTACCCCTCTTTCTCGTAAATTGAGAAATGGGCATGGGAAACCATGATAGGAGACTCGAGTTCATCAAGAGTTCACCTTTCGAACATTGTTCCAAAATCTGTTAATACTTTCTTTGTGTTCTCAAAAGAAACTTGTTGCTAAAGGTGACTACTTTAGTTAATTCACCCCTAGCGGAGAGTTGGGTCTGAGCAAAAATCACCTACTTGTTTATTTGATATTTTCACAATCTTAGATTTATTTCAAGTTAACTTTGATTATGCATTCATCAAGTTTGGGGGCAAGGCAAAAAGAGGTTTGATTGATGGGATTAAGAGTTAAGTTGCATGAGTTATTTTTCTACTCTTATTAGTATAGACTTTGCTTGAGGACAAGCAAATGGATAAGTGTGGGGGAGTTGTTTGGTTTCATTTTGTGCTTATTCTTGGTATTCTTTTACATACCGTTTCCAGTGATTTGTCTTATTTAGGTCATTGTTTTGATTAGTAATTTCGATTAAGACTTATTTGGTTTGTTTCGATATTTTGTAGAAAAACGGTATTGAATAAGACAAAATGATATTGCAAAGAGTTGAAGTATATTGAAAAGCATCTTAACAGGAGTCCGTAAGCGCAAATGGATCGTAATTCGGAGTTCAAACGAGGGAGAACGGAGCGAATCGTCAAAGTCGCGCACGGGTACCCTGTCGCATGCCCCACCCCCCTCGGCAGCGCCCGTTGGCACTCCACCCGATGCTCGATCAAGCATCGAGCACAACCAAGCACCGCACATAATCGATGCTTGACAGCCCGCCTCATCTGGTGCTCCGTGCTGAGCGCCCGCTCCAGCGTCGCAGCAGCATCCGCATCGCCCAGCGCCCGCCTCATCCGGCGCCGTGCGGCGCCCGCTCAGCGTCCGTGCGCCCGCATCACCCAGCGCCTGACTCATCCGGTGCTCCGTGTCAAGCGCCCGCTCCAGCGTCCATGCGCACCCACATCGCCCATCGCCCGCCTCTCCACATGCGCCCTCTTCGACCGCCAGCCCCTCTCCCGTGCACATTTCCGGCCTGATCGGCCGCCCATCTAGCCTGCCTTCGCCGCCCATCACCCGGCGCACCTGCATCACCCGGTGCTCATGCCTAGCGCCCGCTCACCCGGCGCTCACGCCTAGCGTGCAGCATCCAGCGCGCGCTCACCACTCGCGCGCCCGCTCACCTCCTTTGTGTGCCCGCTCACTTCGAGCCACCGCTCACTTCTGAGACAGAAGCACCCTGTGAGCGAGCGCTCAGTCTAAGCCGGCGCTCACTTCTGAGACAAAAGATTTCCATCAGCGAGCGCTCGTCCCCAACCAGTGCTCACTTTGAAACAGAAGACACCGCTCCGCGCTCGCTCTGCTTGAACGGGCGCTCACTCACTGTTATATATATATGCGCGTACGCTGAGTTAGGGCAGAGATTATTATTCATGATTCATTTTTCGCAGCCGCTTCTCTTCAATTTCATTTTCCATGAGCTTTCCGACGATGGCATAGATAGAAACAACTAGGGATGGCAATGGGCCGGATCTGGACCGGATCGGCTAGGTCTAGATCCAGATCCGATTTTTTTTGCTTTGGTCCAGATCCGGTCCAGATCCATTGGGTCCAAAAAAATTAGATCCAGATCCATAAGATCCACAAGGTCCAGGGTCTAGACCCGGATCCATATGTTTATCGCTTCTAAAATAAACTCTAATCAACTATAATTTACAGTAACACCATAATAATCTAAATGCATAATAATACTATAATAATTATTTAGAATTTCTACAATTATCACTATATTGGAAGACGTTAGTTACAAATTTACTATAAAGTAGGAAGCAACAAACAACTCGATCGTCGGTGGTGTAAGTGACGCGACCCGTCGTGAATGTCGATAGGTACATAATTGAGAGTATTTGAAATGAAATTTGGAACATATTTGTTTTGGAATAATTTGAAAAAGAAAATGGAAGAGTTTTAAGTTGGGATTATGTATTTAATTATAATAAAATAATATATATATATATATATATATATATATATAAAAAACTAAATGGATTTTGGAATGGGAAATTGGGAATGACGAGGCATACGAATAGATATTATTTAGGTTAACTAATTTAATTATAATAAAATAATATATATATATATATATATATATATATATATATATATATATATATATTATTGGGTCCATGGGCGGATCTGGACCGAATCCGGTCTTAAAACCTAAACTCGCATCCGGATCCGAAATATTGATATATGTTCGGATCCGGTCCGGATCCGTCGGGTCCAGATTTTTGAAGATCCGA
Source organism: Salvia rosmarinus (assembly GCA_036937905.1). NCBI lineage: Eukaryota > Viridiplantae > Streptophyta > Magnoliopsida > Lamiales > Lamiaceae > Salvia > Salvia rosmarinus. The sequence goes on from CM072819.1 coordinate 44,718,601, forward strand.
TCCTAAAAATGGATGCGATCCATGGATCTGGGCGGGTCCTGGATCCATGGATCGGACCGGTCTGGATCCGTTGCCATCCCTAGAAACAACAAATTAGAGTATTAATTCTTGTTTTTCACCCTTTTCGATTTACATTGGATTAATTCTTGCATTTTATGTTGGATTATCTCCTGCATTTCATTCATTTGAGAATTCTGTAGAACGCATATTATCCGTTGTGAAATTCTGTAGATTTCGAACACATAGTGAACGTTGGATTATTGCTTTTTCGATTAATTATATTCCTCATGGCATTTGATAAATTACGTTCTATGCAATCGATATTGGAATTTAGTATTATGTTGAATCTCTCCCCGTTGAATTTTATTGCTTTCTGTTTGATGATTTTAGTTTAGTTTGTTCTACGCTTTAGCTTCCTGCTTTCGTGTTTTCTTAGGTTCTCAGCTAGGGATTGACAACTCCTAGTTAGATTGTTTTTATTTATATTTTCTTTTCTGCATTTCAATTTCAGATTGTTTCAAAATCCCGTTGGTATTAGAGTGTTTAGAATTTACCGTTTTTATGTGCGACACGAACAATAAGTCCTGTTAAGTTTTCCTTGAGAGACGACTTGGGTTAATTTTCCCTCTACGATTACCTCATTCGATTATGAGTCAATTAAAAGAGTATTTTAGTTGAAACACTTATAATTAGCATAATAACTTGTGCTGTAGAAATCATATGATCCATCCGTTTGACATTGTAATATCGGCATAGTTAACAGACTATTAGAAAATTTCCAAGTCGGTTGGTTGCGTAGGATAAAATTAGGCTATATAATTTTTAAATTTTTAGTTTTACTAAATAATTTTAATTAGAATCTATTATATTATAATAGTTTTACTACCTACATATGAATATGTAATATCCACCTATATATAAGTATATTATATACAAAAAATTTATTTATAATATGCCACATATTAATAATATAGGTCCCATATAGTACGATCAAGAGTATGTGGTATAGAACAAGCCAAGTAATGGCCTCAGTTTGACCAAGATATTGTTGGATTTGTATATTGAAAGTTCTATGGTTGAGCTTGTATACAATGTTTTTTATTATCACTATTCCAATCTCATATCTAAATTATTTACCTGATTGCATATATTGTCTCATTATCTCATACAAAAGTTAGATCATATAATGTGTAGAAGATCACATAAGTCTCTATGATTGGTTATGCTAGTTCAGATATGAAAAGGATTACAACTCAGACAATGTGACGTCCCCGACTTCTCAAAGAAGTACGGATCATTTGGATCGTCACTGATATGATAAAGCAGCGGATATATACATAACTAATCGATACAATTAACCAGTTAACTACTCAATAATGCATAGGCTGAAAGGAATAAGTCATTCAACACAAACTCAAGTCACGAAGGACTTGCGAAAGGTTCAATATAATCCAATCGGGGCACAATTCAAGGAACAAGGTACGACCTCAAGTTCAATACGATAATGGAAAACAGTTATAGTAAAAAGATACCAAACAATATCAGAGTTAGGCAGTAATAAACGTGTGGACATGCATATGACGATGCATGCCCAAGGTTCTAAAAATCCTTTCTAATTAACCAACAAAACAGCTGCTACTCTGCATCATCTCGCACCCATCATCAATCATTGCTCAACCTGCACATCAAAAATGAGATGCAGGGCTAAGTACAAAAGTACTCAGTGGAATCATTGCCGAAAATATCTTCTTTGTCATAAGTTATTGAACTGCCCATAATAGCACATGAGGATTTTAGTTGAAAGACTCATGCCTATCAAACATTTTATCATTTTCCAAAAGCGTTTGGCCGAATAATTTTATCCACGTTGTTCCATATCTGATCATTCATTCATTCATTCATTCGCGCACTATGGAGATGGCCACCTACACATAGTCGTCGTGACCAGTCGAGGTAGCTAGCCTTAACACACAGTCACACGTGTACACAATCTGAGTTAGTCCTTAACTAAGTCGGATCCGATCGTTACCCTTTTTAACGTTGGTGGACCAACTCATTCACATACCATATTGGATATACCAATCTCAGATAGGATCACAACAAAACATAAACATTTGGCAGTCAATAACAGTTTATTTAATAATATTTCATAAAGCTTTTGTAAATCATGCTTTGAGATAGATATGCATATCATTTTTGTTTCAAGAGAGCCCACCTGCTAATCCGAAACTAAATGTTCTAAGTGAGCAGGGTATGAGTGTCCTTCCTCAGCAACTACACACGATCGAACCCTTCATAAGAAAATAGTCGTTCTTAGATTCTTTCTATCGATCGAAGGTCGTTTATAAATTACGACTTACAGTTCCCAATTAGGGTTTTCTTTATGATTTCATGTGATGGTTTTAAGATAATTTCTATTATCTTATATTCTCAAATTCTCAAACTATATTACTTCCTCAATCATAGACGAACCTCAGTTTATGAGTCATATACTCCGAGTCTATCCTCGACTCTTAACCTTAGTGTTCTTCTAAACGTTATTACGTTATAGATTGTTAGTATTCAAGTTGTGATTGGTATATTAGGATATTCTCAAGCCACTATCTAGACTTAACAATTATAGTTATGTCCTAGTAGGTTATGCTTGACGTCTTGTCGTATTAACACGACGAATAAATGGGAGTCTTGACTTATGACTCAAGTGATCACATGCTATCATATAAGTAAGTACTTTAGGAATAGATGAATCTTTAGGAATAGATGAATTCCTTAGGGAATATTAACTCGACTTTTGAGACATAAGGATCAACATCTTATGTTCGAATCTTTGTTTACACTTTACGGCGTTGTTTGTTTCTCTTAACTCGTCTGAGATTGTATAAGTTTTATAATCGCTATTCGTTGTCGAGTTGTCTTAACGTTCAATCTAACGTCGTATTGGGTTGTCGTTATTGAGTATCAATGTTGTAGCTGAGATTTTGGTTTTTCTAACTTAGGAACTCACGTTTGAGTATCATTTTATTAATAGAAAACCTTAATTTGTGTCAAACTTCGATTCGCATTAATTCCTTCTTAAGTTATCGAAATTGGTCGATTTCTTTTGGATTCTCGTACATAAAGTATTATGTTGTTTATGTTTGGGGTTTTGTTTGTCGGTACAACATAAACATAAACCATTCAACACCATACAACACCATACACAACATAAACTATACTAAAGCATTAGAAAACCCTAATTTCTAACATAATGCAAAACCATTGTGTATGTGTGCATAAGTGTTCCATTCATTCATCACAATCACAACCATTCATTCCAAGCTTATAGTTAACTATCATAGCATCATTTATCATTAAAATTAAACTCATACTTAACCATTTTGCTATGTTTTCGATAATTAGCAATAATTAGCATATGTATCCAATAAATTCAAATAAAATCATGTTATACTCCTACCATATTATGGAATTTAATTACTAACTTAATATCATCAAATAAAATTTCAAACTATGAGTTAAATGTTCCAAAGTTTCCGGCAATCATAAATTAATGAGCTTTGGTGTTCAATAAATTCCACAAAAAATATATCATGCTTATACCATATACTAAACATGAAATATCATTTCATATCATGCATTAAAAATTAAACACATGCTTTTCACTACATCATTATTTTCGGTAATTATGAAATATATACATATATATTCAATAAATTCCATTCACTTCACAATATGGTTATATTATGCAATAACATGTAATATTAACATTAAACATCAACCAATATTTATAATATCACATATCATATCATTTTCAACAATTAAAAATCAAATAAAACCTAATACATATACATATATTTTTGGTCATTATAGAAAAATAGTAGTGCCTCAAAAATTTCAAGATTAATATATGATGTTTATATCATATATCAAACACTATACCTCAACTATTTTTCAACAAATAAAATCAAAATAATTCTCAAAAATTACATATAACTTTCGGTAATTTCATGAAAATAGGAGATGTGTTCCAAAAATTTCAAGATTTATATATGATGTTCATATCATATATTAAACACCATATCTCAACTATTTTCAACAAATAAAATTAAACAATAGACTAAATATATATATATATATATATATATTCGCCTTTATATAAAAAAAATATAGGAGATGTGTTTCAATTTTTTAAGATTAATACATGATGTTTATATCATATATTAAACACCATATCTCAACTATTTTCAACAAAAAAAATTAAAACATGGCCTAATGAAACCACAAAGCTCACGACTTTTTTTTTTTAAAAATTAAGAAAATTTCTAAAAATTCCCAAATTTATTCTACATGCTTCTAATACATTAACATGCAACAATATCAAATAATATTCAGAATAGTATGCTTTATCTCATATAAAAAGAAATAAAACATAAATAAAAAAATATTAAACATGCTCCAAAAATTCCCAAATTTTAAACACAACCTTATAACACATTTCTAAGCATATTTCATTCATGGCTTGAGAGCATTTGGTGGCACAAAAGTCATGAAGAACGAAACTAGGGTTCTTCATGAAATAAATTCAAAAAACATCAAACAAAAATTATACTCCATTATAAATGATGATGAATAATACCTTAGTATGGTCTTAGAAATTTAATTTGGGGGTTGGAATGGGTTGGGAAGGAAGATTAAAGCTTGAAAAGTTGAAGAACAAAGAGAGAAAATTCAAAATTAGAGAGAGAAAGGGAGGGCTCGGTTTTTGGCTAAAAATTCTGCCCAAATGAGCTGTTTTGTAGCCTATATGGAGAGCCCTTTGTGGTGGTTGGGAGAAGACTAGTCAAATTACCCGATTTGGCATGTTAATACCGACTCTTTAAGTTTTAACGCGCTTTCGATTGATTTCTCGGAACCTTAAGGTTTTATTTTCTTTAATAGGCTTAAAAATACTTATTTCATAGCTTATAATAATTCATGAAGTTCGGATGGCATCCGATAAGTCAATTCTGAGTTATCGCGGAAAAACAGCATCCGACGATTAAATTATGTTCATTCGAAATTCTATTGAATTCTTTCATAATTTATTTGAGTCTTATAAATTATTTCTTATTGATTTAGACCCTTGGTTTGAGTTTCGGTTCATTCGGAATAGTTTAGGATTTTTCCGGTATATTTTCCGGCGTTCGATTAAGTTCTTCAGGAATTTCTTTCAGAAATTGATTCTTATAATTTCTAAATTCATAAAAATATATTCCTTCATGATTTTGATTGTTATCACTAATTATCATTGCTAGCACGGACTGAAAGTTGATCCGCTCATGAATAGTACTTTTGAGACTGACCGAGCAAGCATGCTCGAAATTCTCATTCTTTGGCTTCTCACATGTTTTCGTGAAAGGATTCTAGAAATGCAATCCTTTTGTTAAGATTAATTCTCGATCTTTCATTCTATGTTAAGACTATTCAGAAAACCCTAATCCGGTAGGACTAGTCACTAGTTTTTGATTTCTCTAGTTTTCGATCTTCGAATCGATTCTAATTTATTTTGTTGGTTACCTTAAACATAATTAAGGTCTAAGCACCACAAATAATTGGTTTAAGCATCACTAATAAAAGTTTTAAATTTTTCGGGTTATTACATTCCATCCCCCTTAAAATAAATTTCGTCCCGAAATTTGCTAACCTCTGAAAAGATCTGGGTATTTCTCTTTCATATCTGATTCCAGTTCCCAGGTTGCTTCTTCTTGTCCATGGTGTCGCCATAGAACTTTCACTAACGGTATCTATTTGTTCCTTAGCTTTTGCATACGTCGGTCTAAGATTTCCGTAGGCAGTGCTACATAACTCATATTGTCATCAAGGATAATATCTGTCGGCGATATTACATGGTTGGGGTCATGTATGTACTTCCTTAGTTGTGAAACGTGAAATACATTGTGCATGTTTCCAAAACTTGGCGGCAATGTAAGTCTGTAAGCCGCTGGTCCTATCATTTCCAAAATTTCATAGGGTCCTATGAAACGTGGTCGTAGCTTCCCTTTTATTCCAAATCTCACGATTCCTTTTGATGGAGAAATATTCAAGAAGACTTTGTCTCCCACTTCAAAATGTAGCTCTGTGCGACGTTTGTCGGCGTACGACTTCTATCGGTCTTGGGCCTCCTTGATCTGTTGGCGGATCTGTCTCACAATCTCGATCATTTCGCCCATAGAGTCAGGTCCTAATACTCTCATTTCTCCCACTTCATCCCAGTAGAATGGTGATCGACATATCTTTCCATAAAGAGCTTCGTAGGGGGTCATTCCAATAGTTGCTTGGTAGCTGTTGTTGTAGGCGAATTCCACAAGTGGTAATACTTGTTCCCAACTTTCTCCTCTATCGAGGACAACGGTTCTCAACATGTCTTCAAGCGTTTGAATGGTCCTCTCGGATTGTCCGTCCGTCTGTGGGTGGAACGCGGTACTAAAATGTAGTCGAGTTCCTAATTCTTTTTGTAAACTCATCCAGAATCTGGATGTAAATTTTGAATCTCTATCAAACGTGATAATCTTCGGAACTCCATGTAAACGTATGACTTCTCGAACATACAACTATGCTAGTCTGTCTGATACATGTGTTATCGGAATTGGCAAAAAATGCGCGATCTTGGTTAAACGATCAATGATGACCCAAATAGCGGTATTTCCTCTTTGTGATTTGGGTAGTCCGATAACAAAATCCATGGCTATGTCATCCCATTTGCATTCCGGTATGTCTAGCTGTTGTAAGGTTCCATACGGTCGTTGGTGTAGTGCTTTCACTTGTTGGCACGTCAAACAACGTTCTACGAATGAAGCTACGTCTCGCTTCATTCCATCCCACCAAAATTTTTCCTTGAGATCTTGGTACATTTTGGTGCTTCCGGGGTGTGTCGTGTAAGAAATCTCATGGGCTTCTTTCAAGATCTCGCTCTTAAGCCCTTCGTCTTCTGGAACACACACTCTCCCGTCATACAACAAAACGTTATCTGTTGCTTCTTTGAAATTCTTAGGGTTGTTGTCCTTGATCTTGGCTCATATTTCCTCTAGCTTCTTGTTCTTTCTCTGAGCTTCTAAGATTCGGACTCTTAAGTCTGGGATTACAATCAACGTTGCAATACGACCTTCTATTGTCTGAGACGGGTCCATGACTTCGATATTCATCTTTTGGAATTCCTTTATAAGTGTCTCTTTATGACTGAGGAGACATCCCAAACTAGGTTGGGATTTGCGACTCAAGGCATCGGCTAAAACATTAGCCTTGCCTGGGTGGTAATTGATACCACAGTGATCGCTAAATTTCTACCCAAAATAAATTGATAGTAAAACAACAAGTATATATATCGTATCCACAGGGACTGCGACTCGAGAACACAGCAAATAATCAACACAGAATCTTGATTATTATTTAGGCAACAAAATATCAAGAGATAGAGATTATAAATCTAGACTCAAAATATAGAAAGGAATAAAATCAGATATGAAAGACTGATCCTAAGGATGTACATTAATCTATTTACCAATTTAATCCGCATTCATATGAAGGATCACTAATGTAACTACAGTTTCCGCCAGGACAGCCTATAGTAGTAGGTTAGCCTAAACTCTATCTCCGTCAGGTCTCAAGAGAAGTAAGCTAATTACCAAAAGCACACAAAGATTTAACATCCTACAGTTCACCTATCTCCGCCAAATCTCAAGGTAAAAACTGTATTATGAATTCAAGATATCGATTATGCAATTAATTCCGCCAAGACATCAATCACATAACTAGCATGCATCAATATTAGCCAGATACTAACACATGAGAATTAAAGCCAAGAATCATAAATCATGAATGGGACGTCAAAACAGTATCAATAGATAAATTATACGAATCTAGTCAGACATACAAACCCTATGATCAATAAGAAATTTAGCTACTCATAAATAAATTATCAAAGCAATAAATAATTAAAGATAACATAAACTGAAATAAATAGATAAAACCGTAAGATTCCACGATGAACAACGTAGCACTTGAATCCGGAAGTAAATCTGAACTTCAATACTAGACTACGAATACTGAATGAAATAGAAACTGAAATAATAAACTGGAAGACGTGTAAAAGAAATAACTAGGGAAAAGTGTTCTGTATTCAAAAGCTGATTCTATGTTTCTCGTGGAATATGTAAGTCTGCCTCTCTCTTTCGTCTCGTCGAATGTGTCAAAGTGTCCCTCTCGTCGTCTGACGAATCCATTAAAATACGTAGACCTAAGTTATACATTGAATCACGAGGATCTATCGCGAGCGACACTTGCAAGCTACTGTCGCTCCTCCGCATTCCTTTGCGAGTTATGATCGCGACCAGTAGTCGCGAGCGAAAGTCGCGAACATACTTTACTGGCGTGCATTCATACTTCATCGCGAGTTATGATCGTGACCTTTGGTCGCGAGTGAAGTTCGCGAAGTTATTCTTTGCATTCTCGCCTGTTCCACTCGCGAGGGCTTGTTGCGAACTTCAGCCGCGATGCCTAAATGTGCATTCTTGCATGTTCTACCTTTTTAAATCAAAACCTGTGCTAAAATAAAACAAAATACACACGACATCATATCTTTCAAGGTAATTAAAAATTTATCAAAAGGCAGCTCAAACGATCATTTATCAATTATAAACGAGACAAATATAACCTTATAAAATAGGTAAAAACGAGGCTTATCAACTCCCCTGACGATCGCTCGGTTTACCCGTCGTTAGAGGTCCTGAGACTCGTCAAGATACATTTATAATCTCCTCCAACTTGAACATATAGTTCCGTACATGGCAAGTTAAGGGGTCGAACCCAAGAGAGCTGGTTGTGTTGTTACTCGAGTTGTCACAGTTTGAGTAGGAAGTTTCCCAGAGGGCAAGGTGTCAGTCATGCTGACGGTCTCAGTAGAGATGTACTGAGAGATAGATCTTGAGCAGAATGTAAAAACTGAAACTTAAACACAAGGTAAAGAGATTAAATAACAAGTAGTTGGGCCAAGGGTTCCGCACGTTGAGATACTTGTCAAGACATCAGTCATAGGTTCAAGGATTTTCATCAAGAGTGTATGTCGTTGGTTAAAGGTACCAATGGGTAGATGCCCTTTTAGGTTGTCACGTACACCAGGGCCCCCACCCCCACTTGCCTGTAGATTTTAGGACTACATGAGGCCCCCGCGCCCCTTGCCAAGATGGTCTCCAAGATTGGTTCGTCCGCCCCAACAGCTTTACTCACTAAACATCCCAACTAGCCAAAGCCGGTCCAGGGTGGCTCGCACTCTTTGCCCAAGGCCGACGGCTACAATCACCCACTCACCGCACTTCTCGGGACAAAGAGACACTCGATGTCTTACTCCGGCTATTGCTTGTAGCTACCTCTCCCCCCAAGGCTACCGGCTGAGTTAACGCTCAAGGAAAGGAATAACATGGGTATAAAGGCCTAGAGCTTCGGGAACACCCACTCAAGGTTCTAAGGACATTTAGACCTCACGACCTTTATGACCTTGACTCAACGTGCTTCACCCCGAGCCCAACCAAACCGACTACTCACTCATAATCAACATAAACATAAAAGCAATAAACAAGAACATAATCGAAACCATACTTGAATATAAAATCAAACGTAAATCAAAAGCATTCTCTGCCAAGCAGTTGCTCAAGCAGAGGTCATAAATACATAATATAAATCGTTTGCCCGTAGGACTTGTTTCTTCCTCACCAATCGCTCATGAAATACAAGAGAAAATAAAAGAGAGAAGTTGAGAGAAATTTCGGATGATGCTCTCCACTCCACCGAATGTGTGTCCTCCTTTTGAATATTGTTGTGTGTGGAGTTGTTATCTTGGGAGCCTAAGTGTAGTTTCCTTTGGCTTGGTCGTAGCGTATCTCGAGGCGGTAGGTGGTGAGGCGCAAGGCGGTTTCAGCTCTGGACACCCGACAAGGCTCCTCCGCTTCATCTGGCGGGTTTGTCTCATTCAGTGCTGCAGTTGACTTTCCCTTTACGGCAAAAATCAAGCGGTAGCGAGAGGACCTTGCCTGAATCTTTCCTTCGCGTGCAAGTCTGCGAGAGATCTCGTCTGCGTCCCCCAGCTGCATCCTGACTTTACCCTCTGTCCACTGCATCACTCCTCGTCCTTTTCCCTCTCTTCCTCATCTCGATTACCTTCTTGACTTCACGTCAGCTCTTTGATCAGGCTCGGCTCCCATGCGGTACAGTGTCTTGGCAAGATGTCAGAGTACCTTGCCAAGATAGTCTTCGGGATTTTTACCTCTCTCATGGAAGGTGGCCTGATCTTGCCCAAAGTCCACCCCAACCTGCAACATCCCAAGCGTGTCCTCCCAGACACAAACACACGCAAAGAACACACACAAAATGTACTCTTTCTAGGGCAAGGATTACCCCAAAAAGACCACGAAAAACGGGCTCGTCACACTCACACACTTGAACACAATTGTCCTCAAGCGTACCAGTATTCCTTGCCCAAAAGAAAAACAAAACACACAAACAACACACGCAAAAGACCAGCAAGGATAAGATGAAAACATGACAAAGATAATCGTGCACAGGCGATGAATACGACTATGCATCAAGGTTAGTCAAGATCGGGCAAAGCAAGTTTGTGGGAATTCCTCTCAAGCACTCAAACTCTCTGTGTTTAGGGTTTTCACGCTCAGTGATGACTTGATCAAGGAAATGCCATAGACTTGCCTGCCGTCTACTATCTATGCCCTATACCTTGGTCAAAGTTCTCTATCCTTAGTCTTTTAGGGTTTTATTGAGTGGCTTCTTAGCTAAGTTGGAAGTATTTAATCTTGGGATAAGGTTGTCTTGACTTAGGTCTTGGGCAGAATATTTTCCCATTTCCCTTGGCAAGATACTTACGGGCCTGAGCACACTTTATATTTTTGGGGAAACTTTTTTTTTTTTTTTATACTTTTAAACCTTGTTCCCCCTACCCTTTTTCTTTTCTTTTCTACACATTTTGAATTTAAACTCATTATGCCGGCCGAAGGCCAAGGCATCTAATGTTGTGTTTTGCCCAGAATGATACCCAAGACGTACATATCCCTCCCCTATTCTTCTTTTCTCAATCCCCAAGTCAGGGAAGAGCACAAGATAATTTAAAAGAAAACGAACAGCTCAAAGGGGCTAGCAAAGGTCATATATATCTGGGTTTATTTTCATTGTTGACCATGGCTATGAAAAGAACGCCTAAATCATCTAAAGCACTCAGACCTATAGCAGTTGGGCTTTGATCAAGACAGCAGGCAAGTTCTAGCACAACCAAGTCAAGCATCCGAATATCACACAGAATAGAATTCATGCTTGCAATGATTTAGCATATACAAGCTCAATCTCTCACAGGTGTGCATGCTATGCCCCTTTTCCGTCATACTAACCTTATTGATACAAGCTAAACATGTATTACAAAGCCTATGCCAAGATCATAACTATCATGCTCATCTCAACATGCTGGTCAACACAACAACAACAAAAAACAGGGGGCCATCCACACTCACACACTTTGCTCGTGGCAAAGTGTTAGACTGAGTATGGTCCCCGAAAAACATAAACACGCAAACACACAACAAACAAACACAAAACAAAAAACGGAAAACAAGAAAACAAAAACACAAAAACAAAAAGAAACAAAAACAAAAGGGAGGATAGCTTAGGGGGATGCAGGTGGGTACCTGAATCCTTGGTGGGCAAAGAATGCGAGCTGGGCGGTCTGGATTTCAGTCAAGGTCTCCTGTATTCTGACAAGGGCGGCTTGAGTATCTCCTTGGGCAGGCTCCGGTGTTGCTGAAGGTCCTGCCCTTGCCTTAGCCTTTGAGCGGGCTGGCTTGGCAATGGGCTTCTCAAGCTCTTGCTGGATGGTAAGCTTGCCGTCCTCGTCCTCTACAATCCTGAGCATCTTCTTCAGTACTTTCAGGTCGAAGGTGTCCTCTCTCTCGGGGGTCATGGCAAAGTCGGGGCCAAGCAGCTCCTTCTCCTTGGCAAAGTTAGTCGGCAAGTGGCATAAGGAGAACCTCTGCTGCTCCCTGCCCATTATGCTCTTCATATGTGAGATTGCGAAGGACGCAAAGTTGAGCCTCATCCTTTCGTGCATTGCCCAGAGGATGAACAACTCGCTCTTTGACATGGTTGCGCTGCTATCCTTCTTGCCAAAAAGATTATAGGATAGGATTCGGTGGCATACTTGCATGGCCGGGTCCTTGAGGGTTGTCCCCTTGGCGTCACACGACTTGAACTGTGCGTCATCCTTTCCAATTAGTTTTGACCAGATTCCCGACCACTTTCCGTCAGTAAAATTCGGTACCACCTTGGCTGCTCCCCTGTAGCTGGCTCCCTTTGCTTCCATCAATGTTACCATGTTGAGAGCTTGGTTGAGCTCATCAACCAGAACTCCCTTCGCCCCCGGAGAGTAAAATGTATACCCACGGCACCTTTGTCATGGTCTATGTCAAGATCCTCAGAAACTCCATCACCATCGGCGCAGCATAACCGTGGTATCCCATTCGAGAAACTTCCCCATCCTATTCCCTTAAACAACTTCTCGACCTCCTCCTCGACTCCCGCTTGTTCGAGGAGTGCGATTCCACCGCTTTGGCACAACCATCTCCTTGGTTTCGACTAGCTCATTGGTGTTCACCGTGTAGGACTTCCCTCGCTTTGTGAACGTCGCCATCTTTGCCTTCTTCACGGCCGTTCTCCGGTGAGGAAGACGCCTTCATCCTCGATCTCTTCGCCGAGTCGTCCTTGCCTTCTTCTCTCCCTCCTTCCCTCGCACCTTGGTTTACGTGCGGCCGGACCACATGTGAGAGGGATCGGCATCGTCTTCTTTGATGATGAGGCTGTGAGTCTTCTTCGTTTTCTTTTTCGGTAGAAGGGTGGCTTCCTTCTTTTTCTCCGCACCTTCTCCGGTGTGTTCTCGGCTGTGGGCTGCTCTTCTTCCTCGTCCTTGTTTGGTATGATTTTGTGATGATTCTTGGTATTGTTTTACATGTCATTTTCTATGGTTTGTCCTATTTATGCCTTTGGTTCGATTAATATTTATCGATTCGACTTGCCGTTCATCTCGATGTTTTGTAGGAAAATGGTATAAAATAGGATGAATTAGATCTGCCAAGGATCATATATTATTGAAAACATTTCGAGAGTTCGTGGCACAAGCGGTGCGTAAATAGGAGTTCGGACGAAGAAGGGAGAAATCGTCGCGCCGCGTGCGTGCCAGCGCCAGCGCTTCGCCACGCCGCTGCCGCCCGCGCGCACGCACCAGCGCCAAGGTCACTCGGCCACCAGCGCGGTTGGATGCGGCCGTAGCGTAAATTTACCTCCCGGCGCTCAAGCCAGCGGCGCTCGCCTTCCTCGCCGCGCTTCGCCTCCGCGTGAGCGCGGCGCGCCGCCCGTCCGGCCGCGGCTTTTCTCGCTCACCCGCATGCCGCTGCCTCGCGTTCGCGTGTCCGCCCGCGAGCACTCGCCCGCACCGCTTGCGCTCGCCAGCGTGCCCTCGCCGCTGCTACGCCAGCATCGCCCCAGCGCCCGGCCGCCTCCCACGACCCGCGCCTCGGCCTCTGCCACGGTAGCGCCAGTCAGGCCGCGCTCACTCGCCCAGGCGCCAGCGCTCGCCCGGCCGCGTGCGTTCCAGCTCTCACTGCCCGGCCGGCGTTCCAGTGAACCGACATTACGGCTGGCGAGAATGTTTTCAGCGTGCGCTCGGTCGAGCCGGCTCGGTCGACTTAATATATATATTGCGCTAGGTCATTTAGTGAGGGTTCGGATTATTTTGGTTTCACCGGCCAGTATTGGGTCACTCTTCACCATTGATTTCAGTTTCTTGAGACGACAACAAGCAGATAGTTTCTTAGATTTAATTCTGTTTTCATTTCATTCTTGAATTTAGATTATCGATGCTTTGGATTCATGCTTTGTCGGGATCAAATTTATAGTGTTTTGTTTGATGATTTCTATGGGATTCAATTTCATAAGTGACAATGAAGGGTTCTCGTGTTTCTATAAATTTAATCAGCTTAATGATTTCTTTGCTTTCGTTTATTTGCAATTAGATTTAGATTGAGGGATTGACAAACCCATGAACAATAAATTGCATATGCTTTTATTCTTGCTTTTATTTATCGCTTTCATAATTGACTAGGGATTGACAATCCTGGTTTAGATTATCGCTTTATTAGTTTAGCTTGGGATTGACAACCCCAAGCTTAGGTCGCTGTTATCTTTTCTCGTATTTCAATTCCTCGTATGTTTCAACCCCCGTTGATGTTAGAATGTTTAGGATTTAATTGCTTTCTGTGTGCGACACGAACAATAAGCCCTGTTAAGTTTTCCTTGAGAGACGACTCGTGTTAACTTATCACGCTACGATTACCTCGTACGATTGCGAGTGAATTTGAGTGTGTTTTTAGCTCGATCATCCACCTCCACGTGAATGTCGTGGAGGACGGACACCTCTTCTGTTCCTTCGGCGAACTCAGTGGGGGGGCTCCGTCACCGGACGACAGGCTCCTTTCGGCGGCGGGCTCAGCTGGTGTCTCGGCTGGTGTCTTCTCCATCTTTATGCGATGGGCTACAGTTTTCCTTGGGGCCATGGGTAGGAGGGTAGGGTTTTTGTGCTGAGGTTTGGGGAAGTTTTTGGGGTGTGGTTTGAATGTGGGAAGTGGGTAGGCGAAATATGGGGGGTAATAGAACGTGGGTTGGGGAGGTTATAGGGTAGTGGGCGATGATGGGACGCCTGCGTCGGCTCACCAGAAATTCAAACGCCTCGCTTCCGTGTTCTTGGCTGCGTCGTTGCCTTGCCACCGCAGCCTCTTTTTCGCCTCGCCTTGAGTTCCTTCGACCATTGCTTTAAGAAAATACGCCTCGGGAAGAATCAATCCGCTCAAGCAAGTCAAAATAACGAGGCGGGCTTCCCACTCACACACTTTGCCCGAGGCAAGTGTTAAAAGTGGTCAAAACCACCCCTCGACAAAAAAAATGGAATGAAATGTACGCGGTCAAAATCATACCATGCCGGGTTACCTCCCGGGAAGCGCTGTTGTTTAACGTCGTTAGCTCGACGTCTTCCTTGAGCTCAGGTGTCTTGAGGATCCTCTTGGGGAACCTCGGTAGGCTCATCTTGCTCAGCGTCCCACTCTCTGAGCCTTCGGTCGTCCCCATGGTAGGTTTTAAGTCCGCTTCCGCTTTACCTGAACACTTTCTTGCCGTCCATGTTGCTTATCTCCACGGTCTCGCTCGGATGTTGGGCGTGCACGATGTAAGGTCCCACCCACTTGGTGATCAGCTTGCCAGAGGCATAGCGGAACCTATTCTGATAGAGTAGCACCATTTGCCCATTTTCAAACTTCTTTTCTTTGATTAAAAGATCATGAGATCTTTTGAGCCTATCCTCAGATATAGCGGCATTGTTACAGGCTCGAGGCGAATCTCCTCGAGCTCAGATGTCAAGCTTGCGCTTCTCTCCGCCTCATCCTACCAAAGTTCACCTTGCGGATTGCCCAGTACGCCTTGTGTTCTAGCTCGAATGGCAGGTGACATATCTTACCAAACACCATCTGGTAAGGGGACATTCCAAATGGTGTTTTGAAGGCTGTCCGGTATGCCCATAGCGCATCGTCGAGGTAAATGCTCCACTCCTTCTTGCTCTCTCCCAAGGCCTTCCTCAAGATAGTCTTTACAATGCGGTTTGAGAGCTCAGCATGGCCATTGGCTTGAGGATGGTATGCGGTGGACATCCGTGATGCACCCCATACTTCTTGAGTAAGTCGCCAATGGTGGCATTGTAGAAGTGGGTTCCCGATCACCGACATGGCTCTTGGCACACCGAACCGGCTGAAGATGTTTGACTTGAGAAAAATGGCTACGGTCATTGCGTCCGCCTTGGCCGTGGCCTTAGCTTCTACCCATTTTGACACGCATCCTTCTAGGAGTATGTATTGGTTTCTTAGAGTTTGGCAAGGGCCCATGAAATCCATGCCCCACATGTCTAATATTTCTCCGGCAAGATAGGTACCAAGGGCATCTCATTCCTCCTTGAGACATTTCCTCGCTGGCACTTATCGCATTCTCGGCACTTTTCATAGCTATCCTTAAAGATGGTGGGCCAGTAGAACCCACAATCAAGGATCTTCCTTGCCGTTCTCTTGTGCCCAAAATGTCCGCCGCACTCCTTCTCATGGCAGTGCTCAAGGATGCTCCTTTGCTCACCTTCCGGAACACATCTCCTCAAGATCAAGTCTGAGCATTGCTTCCACAAGTATGGGTCATCCCATACGTATTGTCGACTCTCCTTCTTGAGTTTGTTCCTTTGGTGCATTGGCATCCCCACGGGCAACACTCTGGTCACAATGTAGTTCACCAAGTCAGCATACCACGGCTCCTTGGTGTAGATCTCGAGTAGCTCCTCGTCTGGAAATGTTGCTCGGATTGGATCTCCTTCATCCTTTCTCAAAATTCTGCTCAAGTGGTCGGCCACTTGATTTTGAGATCCACTCTTGTCTTTGATCTCAACGTCGAACTCCTGGAGAAGCAGTATCCACCGTATGAGTCTCGGCTTTGTGTCCTTCTTTGCCATGAGATATTTTCAAGGCGGCGTGGTTAGTGTAAACCACCGTCTTGCTCCCAAAGAGGTAGGAGCAAAATTTCTCGAAGGCAAACACCACGGCAAGAAGCTCCTTCTCCGTGGTCGTGTAATTGATCTGTGGTCCGGTGAGGGTCTTCGATGCATAGTAGATGACGAAGCTCTCCTTGCTAATTTTCTGCCCAAGCACCGCGCCAACAACGTATCCACTAGCGTCGCACATCAGCTCAACATGCCCCATTCGGGTGGCCTTATGATGGGCGCTGTGACAAGGTGCTCCTTCAATATCTGGAAGGCTTCTTTACATGCGCCGTCGAACTCCCATGGTATATCGTCTCGGAGGAGGCGGTTCATTGGTCAGCTATCTTGGCGAAGTCCTCGACAAACCGCCGATAGAATCCAACTGGCCAAGGAATCCCAAGTCGCTTGATGTTGGTGGGATAAGGCGACTTAGCTATTATCTCCACTTGCTTTGTCTACCTCAATGCCCTTCTCGGAGATAACATGCCCAAGGACAATTCACTCTCTGACCATAAAGTGGCATTTCTCATAATTCAGCACAAGATCCTTCTCCACGCACCTCTGCAGAACTAACTCAAGAGGCTCTATACATTGGTTAAACATCTTGCCATACGCAGTAAAATCATCCATGAACACCTCAATGCATTGCTCAAGCAAATCAAAAAATATACTCATCATGCATCTTTGAAATGTCCCCAGAGCATTGCATAAACCAAATAGCATACGACGATATGCAAATGTGCCAAACAGGCAAGTGAATGTAGTCTTATCTTGATCTTCTAATGCCACACAAATTTGCATATAACCAGAGTAGCCGTCAAGGAAACATAAATACCTATTCCCGGCGAGTCTCTCAAGCATCTGGTCAATGAACGGCAAGGGGAAGTGGTCCTTCCGGGTCACCTTGTTAAGCTTTCTGTAATCTATGCAAACCCTCCAGCCTGTCTGGAGTCTCATCGCGACCAGTTCCTTGCCTTCATTCTCGACCACTTGTACGCCGGATTTCTTTGGCACGACGTGGATCGGGCTGACCCATCGGCTGTCCGAGACAGGATAAATGAGGCCCAACTCAAGGAGTTTGAGTATCTCCACCTTGACAACTTCCTTCATCACCGGTTGAGCTTCCTCCGGGGTCTCGACCGTATGGCTTCGCCTCCGAGCAAGATGTAGTGTTGACAAAACAAGAGGGTCGATGCCCTTGAGGTCGGCTAAGGTCCAGCCGATGGCCTCTTTGTACTTGCTCAAGACGGCCCTTGTCTCTTCTTCTTCTTTGACCGTCACCGAGCTTATGATTACCGGCAACGCCTCGTTGGCTCAGGGTAGATATACTTCAAGTGTTTCGCAGGCGCTGAGTCAGTAGCTTGGGGCTTTCTTCAAGGAAGGTTGCATCCTCTCCTTGTCATGCACTAGCGGTGATTGATAGCTTGGTTGATCGTCCCCACCTTGGTCGGCTTCTACCTCAAGCACTTCAGTTGCCTCGACCTCCTCCTTGTCGAGATACTCCAAATTTTCGCAGTGTCCTCGGACGACTCTTTCGTACATGTCCTCGACCATCACTTTGGCGGTATCTCTCAACATCCTTCTCAGTGAGACTGACAAAGTCCACCATCTCGGTGTCAATCGGAAATTGCTCGGCCTTGTAGATGTCAAAGGTGACCGTCTCCCCAGCGAATTTGCATGTGAGCTTCCCCGTATCGCAATCGATCAACGTTCGGGCCGTCTTGAGAAACGGCCTGCCTAGCAGCATGAGCTGCTTCTTGGTCCGGGTACTGCCCATATTTATAACGTAGAAATCGGCTGGGAAAATAAGGTCATGCACCTTGACGAGAACATCCTCAACGATCCCCTCGGGATAGACACTTGACTTGTCTGCCAGTTGAATATCAACGCAAGATGGTCGGAGTGGTCCGAGTTTCAACTCTTAGTAGATAGATAGGGGCATCACGTTGATTGATGCCCCGAGATCTAGCATAGCTTGGTCTATCCTTGTTGTCCCGATCACACAAGGTATATAGAACATTCCGGGATCGGTACACTTGATTGGGAGGTCTCGCTTGAGCACGGCTGAGACGTTCTCCCCCATTTGGAACTTAGCATCGTCCGTGTACTTGACTCTCTTGGTACACAGTTCTTTGAGGAACTTGGCGCACCTCGGCATCGAGGTCAAAGCAGTGATCAAAGGTATGTTGATCTCTACCTTTTTAAAGATCTTGATCATTTCGCTCATCTCTTGACTTCTTTGTTCCTCGCCAACCTCCCTGGGAAGGGAGGTCTGATCTTGATCTCCGTCTTGTCTTCTACCTTGGGCAAGGGAGCCTTCACCTCGGGTTCGGGTTCCTTGACCAAGTCCTCGACTTCCTCGGTTATGTCTTCTGTCTCGACTGTCTCCTTGACTGGGGCTCCCTCCCTGCCTGGCAATTTCTTTCCGCTCCTCAAGTTGATTGCGTTGACGTGCGCATTGGGTTGGATTTGCACTTGAGCAGGAAGTGTCCCTTGTTTTTGGTTGAGCTTTGATATCTCTTGCGTCAAGGTGTTGTCGGGTAAGCACCGATTGCGTGACTCCCTTGTCTCTGCTTTGAACTTGTCGAGGTCTTGCACTATCCTTCCTTGGGTAGCTCCTCGATTATGCACTATCTCGGCTAAAGATGGCCGAGCTTGAGGTGGATTCGCCCGGAGGTGCTTGATAATGTGTGCCTCCGCACTCAAGTTCTCATGATTTTCCACGGTGGATTGTACGGTCAAAGCGGGCTTCCGACCTTGAGCGCTTCCTCCACCACCGCTGTCGACATGCCCAAGGCATTTACTTCTTCTTCTTCACCACTTGTAGACACTCGTACGTGTTGTGGGTGGTGGCAAAGCAAAGTCGACACGCTGACATTCTTCTTGCCATAGAGGGCCTCATCAAGTCCATCATTTGTTTCATCATGGCCTTCATATCTTTCATGTCGGATCCGTCTCAAGTGGTAGCTTCTTGGCCGGGCATCGCTCGACCATTGCGCTGGCATCATCTCGGACTCTTCACCAAGTCTACGAGTAGTTTGAATGCCTCACGGGTTGCTTGTTGAGTATGGAACCTCCGCATGCAAAGACTCACGAGCTGCCTCGACTCGCCCCCTCAAGCCATTCACATAATATTGGATCAGATCTTGATCAGAGATTTGGTGATTGGGACACTTTGCCAAGATGGATTTGAAACGACACCAATAGTCGTACACCGTCTCGCCATTCCCCATCTGGAGGGAACTCATCCTTTTCCTCACGCTTTGTATCCTTGAGATGGGATAGTATCTCTCAAGAAATTTCTGTTGGAGCCCTGCCCAAGTAGTGACACTACCCGTAGGCAAAGTGTACAGCCACTCTCGAGCACCATCATGGAGAGTGAATGGAAAGGATATGAGTCGGATGTACTCTTTCTTAACTTCGTCCGCACACCTTATTGTGCTACAAACCATTTCGAAGTCCTGGAGATGGCGCTGGGGGTCTTCTCCCGGCATATCGCTGAAGCTTGGCAAGATCTGCATAAAAGAGTGCCTCAGCTCCCAGTTGTCCTCGATCTCGGGCAAGGTGATGCCCAAGGGGCGGAGACTGTTGTTGTTTGAGAACATCATCTCCCGAAGCGTCTGCTCTCCTGGAGGTGGTGGGTTTTGTGGATTCCTCTCCTCCATGTTGTCTTGCCTTGGTACGTGCCTCCTCAAGACGGGGCCGTTTCTCCTCAGCTTGCCTCTTCTTCTCCGAATGGTTCTCTCAATCTCTGGGTCAAACAGGAGCTCTCCATCCTCGCCTACAAGGTTAGGTCGGAGCATGCAAAAACCAAACAAAAAATAAAAAAGTGAATAACAACACTAGAATAGCGCAGCTCCCCGGCAACGGCGCCAATCTGACGACCGCTCGGTTTACCCGTCGTTAGAGGTCCCGAGACTCGTCAAGATACATTTATAATCTCCTCCAACTTGAACATATAGTTCCGTACATGGAAAGTTAAGGGGTCGAACCCAAGAGAGCTGGTTGTGTTGTTACTCGAGTTGTCACAGTTTGAGTAGGAGGTTGCCCAGAGGGCAAGGTGTCAGTCATGCTGACGGTCTCAGTAGAGATGTACTGAGAGATAGATCTTGAGCAGAATGTAAAACTGAAACTTAAACACAAGGTAAAGAGATTAAATAACAAGTAGTTGGGCCAAGGGTTCCGCACGTTGAGATATTGGTCAAGACGTCGGTCATAGGTTCAAGGATTTTCATCAAGAGTGTATGTCGTTGGTTAAAGGTACCAAGGGGTAGATGCCCTTTTAGGTTGTCACGTACACCAGGCCCCCCAGCCCCAGCTTGCCCGTAGATTTTAGGACTAAGTACAGAGGCCCCCTGCCTTGCCCCCTTGCCAAGACGGTCTCCAAGATTGGTTCGTCCGCCCCAACAGCTTTACTCACTAGACAACCCAACTAGCCACGCTCTGTCGAGGGAGTGGCTCGCAGCCTCGCCCAAGGCCGACGGCTACAATCACCCACTCCAGCTGCACTTCCCGGGACAAAGAGATACTCGATGTCTTACTCCGGCTATTGCTTGTAGCTACCCCTCCCCCCAAGGCTACCGGCCGAGTTAACGCTCAAGGAAAGGAATAACATGGGTATAAAGGCACAGAGCTTGAGAACACCCACTCAAGGTTCTAAGGACATTTAGACCTCACGACTTGTATGACCTTGACTCAACGTGCTTCACCCCGAGCCCAACCAAACCGACTACTCACTCATAATCAACATAAATATAAAAGCAATAAACAAGAACATAATCGAAACCATACTTGAATATAAAATCAAACGTAAATCAAAAGCATTCTCTGCCAAGCAGTTGCTCAAGCAGAGGTCATAAATACATAATATAAATTGTTTGCCCGTAGGACTTGTTTCTTCCTCACCAATCGCTCATGAAATGCAAGAGAAAATAAAAGAGAGAAGTTGAGAGAGAATTTCGGATGATGCTCTCCACTCCACCGAATGTGTGTCTCCCCTCCTTTTGAATATTGTTGTGTGTGGAGTTGTTATGTTGGGAGCCTAAGTGTAGTTCCCCTTTGGCTTGGTCAACGCGTATCTCGAGGCGGCAGGTGGTGAGGGCAGCAAGCTGGCTTCAGTCTCTGGACATCCGACAAGGCTCCTCTGGCTTCAGTCTGGCAGGATTGTCTCATTCCAGGCGCCGCAGTCGACTTTCCCTTTACGGCAAAAATCAAGCAGTGTGCAGAGAGGACCTTGCCCAGAATCTTTCCTTTCGCGTGCAAGTCTGCCAGAGATCTCGTCTGCGTCCCCCAACTGCATCCTGACTTTACCCTCTGTCCACTGCGTCACTCCTCATCCTTTTCCCTCTCTTCCTCATCTCGATTACCTTCTTGACTTCACGTCAGCTCTTTGATATCTCCCATGCGGTACAGTGTCTTGGCAAGATGTCAGAGTACCTTGCCAAGATAGTCTTCGGGATTTTTACCTCTCTCATGGAAGGTGGCCTGATCTTGCCCAAAGTCCACCCCAACCTGCAACATCCCAAGCGTGTCCTCCCAGACACAAACACACGCAAAGAACACACACAAAATGTAATCTTTCTAGGGCAAGGACTACCCCAAAAAGAGCACGAAAAACGGGCTCGTCATCCTCCAAACTTAACCTTTTGTTTGTCCTCAAACAGACTAGAACAAGAGAAAGACGACTAAAGATAGGCAAATAGTCGAACTACAAAAGCAATAAGCCTCAGAGCAATGAGCAATAAACGATTCGATCAAATGAATCAAATCACAACATCTTTCATTAAACTCCACAAATCATAATAATCATAAGCACAAGCCTTCTTAAACCTGAATCTCACAACATGGATGTATATATAAGAAATCTCAAACACTCAAGTGTATCAAGGAGGATGTGTATACTCTCAAAGTTTAAAAACACATGGAATCTAACATAAGCTTGCAAATCGTCTAATTCTCCATTGCTCAAATATGTGCTCAAGAACTAAGATAGAAAAGGTCTTCTACAAGGTTATAATGTAGGCTCTTTGGTAAGGTATGATATATTTAGGCTAAGTGACTCATAATCCCATAATGGATAACACCATAAGTATCATAAGACACAATTCCCAAACTTTCACAATTCATTTCACTTCTCTATACCAAGAAGTCATATTTCTTTAAGAACTTCATAATTATCATATAAGTGATATACTCATCTCAAACACTAGCCACTTACCCATTTATGTTATTTTCACACACTTGTGCTAACTCTTTTTTTTTTTTTTGAACTTATATGGGTAAACAACTATTTTTAATAATCATTTTCTCCTCATTTATTTCTTTTCTTTCCTTTCTTTTTCTCAACTCTCAATTCAAACAACCAAAAATCACACTAACAACATAACCCAACCTATGGCTATATGAAAGAATAAGGTAGGCTCAAACGGGCTCATCAAAGGATAATAAAAATATAGGCTAAGAAAAGAATGCCTAATATCATTTCAAAATTCTCAAGCACATCAATGCAACCTCGAAAAAAATTCAGAGCAAGTTCTAGAGACACACATGCTATTTCAAACTATTCACACAGAAAGAAACAAGACTGAAAAGATGTGACAGTCAAAAGCTCAAATCTCACAGGTTTCGAAAGTGTGATCAAGTTCTCAAAGGCTTAATACTCACAATAATCATAACATGCTCCGTCTCACAAAATCAGTTGCAATAAATTTTCTAATAAACACAATTCTCATCATCGGTTGCTCGTCATTCAACTTAATCCAAAACAGACACAAAACCCAAACGGGAAAAGCAAAACAAAGCAAAAACAAACAAAAACGAGAAACCAACACAAAAAGATAAAACAAAGAGTAGCAAGAAACTAAAGAAAACAATGCTCACTGCGGAGGTGGTGGTGGATGATATGGCCACGAGTTATACATGTCCTCCAGGAGCTTGAGATATTGCTCGTTGTATCGCACCTGCTCTACCCATCGTCGCTCGTTTTGCTCTTGTTGGCGTCGCTGCTCATCAAAGAACTGTGCCTGAGCAGCTGCATATTGACCCATGTCTCTTCGTAAGCCAGCAAACTGATAATCAATATAGAGGCGATCCTCTGTGCGGCTGTCATCTACATACTCATGCAGCTCTTGATGCCTCGTGTCAATGTGGTCAAATATCCGTTCCTCCATGGCATATAGATCGAAGTCTGGTGCCCGCATATGGAACGGTCGATGACCCTGCTCGTGTTCTGACTGGTTAGTTTCATCTCCTCCTTGCTCAAAAGCGACCTCCTCCTCTGCTCGGGCCCTATGCTGCTCGTACCTTATTCCAGATCGAGCACGTGGTACATCAGGCTGAAAGGCTGCTAGATGCTCGGGAGTCCTCATCATGATATTATGTAGCACTGGAACATCCCCGTGGGTCAATCGAGTAAGAGCTATATTCGGCAACTCAAGTACCATGTTTCTGTTTGTCTGAGTGATCTTCCACAACAGTCTATCCTTTCTGGGCTTGAGGAACTGCATATGATTAAGGGCTCGTCGGTCGAGATAGATCTCTCGAGTGATCGGCTCATCAGTAGGGACTACATTGAAGTACGTGGCGATCGGTAATATCATTCCCCCACAATAAATGTTAGCTCCCTCAACTTGGGATTGAGTCTCAAAATGCTCTGCCAGGAAATAGGCTACATTCATCGGATGTGCTTCCAAGGCTGCCGCTAAATATGCATATCTACACTCTGGACTTTCCCGGCATTCTCCCGATCTAAGACGCTGGAGGTGATCAATCTGTGGAAGTATCTCAGCGCTGGATTTCGAATTGATGCAGCTGAGGACGTCTGTGGGCTGTATCCTTTAAATTTTTTGACTTCCATCCAAGCTAACTGTGCCCAGAAGGCTCTGATGTTCACTCCGCTTTCTCCCAAATATATACCTCGTGGGGATCCTTGCATAATTTCCTGCAGATCTTCAAAAGATAATTCTCGTTCCTGATTTCCCAGCTGGAAACTCATACGCAAAGGAACTTCATTCTCGTATCTGTGGAGCTGATATGTGGATAGGAATTCCAAAGTTATAGTCCTGTGAGTAAACCAGTTTCCTGTGAATGGTCCATGGAATCCTACTCCATGAGTGAGCCTCATCACATCGCCCAGAATCCCCATCTCATGCAGTATCCGTTGGTGCATAAATCTCGTCGGCCGTATCTCCAACCTAGATAATCTATCCCATCGTTCATGTGCTTCTGATGTGTGCAAGGTGATATCCCGCAGTATAGGATGATGCTCATGAATGATCTCGTTTTGAGCTGATGTGGACGACAACGCTCCATTCCCCTTCTCTGCGACTGAGGCCTTTCTACGAGGCGGCATTGTGATATCTACAAAAATACATTAAATCAAATATAATCCGACAAATATATTCCTCACCAATGCACAAAAATAACTCTGAGAAATTCGTCAATTTGGCCTAAGCAACAATACTTTATCCACACACATCGACCTTCTCAACTCCCCCAAACTTATATATTTCTCAATACATCAATATATTATCCTCACAATAAGCACCAATTTGAATTCTAGCAACACCACATGTTAATATTTTAACAATGACGAACAATAATGTTAAATCACAATTTATGCAAGAATCCAATCAACATATCTTTAGCAATTTCACCAATATATTTTCCACAAAAATCATAATAATACACTGTAAAAATAATTAAATATATGCGTCCATCATTAACATAGAAAAATATGAGTAAGGACAACACAAAAAAATTTGCTGAAACATTGTGGAAATTTAGCTGTTCTCGCAAGATAATTCAAACAATTTTGAGAACTGCAGCTCGTGAGTCCTTATCGCGTGTGAGGGAGTCTGGTTTGGCGAGAATTATCCACGAACAAGGGCCAAAGCATTGAGTAGAGAGAGGAAGATTGAAGACTTACCTCGCGAGGGAAGATGGAGAGGGGGAATCGTGACTGTCTTCACGAGGAAGGAGACAACATAGGTCGAGAGGGAGGCGGCTCACAATAAAAAAAAATCAAACAATAAAAACTCTAACCCTAACCTTTTATCCGATTCAGCTCGCGACACACACTCGCGATAGGAAGTCGCGAAGCAAAGTCACGAGGCCCAATTCTCTCTCGGCTCCCGTTAGAGCTCATGACACGACTTCGTGAGTTGCAGTCGCAATGAAAAGTTACGAGGCTGAGTAAATCGCTTTCGCGTGCTTGGCTCGTGAGTTTGTCTTGCCTGCCGTCTCGCGAGGCGAGAATAATTTTCTTCGGAAATTTTGTTTGACTCCACTCCTTGTCCGCCTAGCTTAAAATTCAAGCTACTCAAAAACAAAAAACAGAACACAACCAACTAAAAAGATAAAAATAAAAACAGAACAAAATGAAAATATTGGGTTACCTCCCAACCAGTGCTTAATTTAACGTCTTTAGCTAGACTACTACCTCAATTACTGGGGATCCTCAAATAGTGTAAGTTCATTCACTTCCTTCCCGTGAGGTCTAAAATAATGTTTAAGACGATGCCCATTGACTGTAAATGTATTCCCATCCAATTTGAAAAGCTCAAATGTACCATTGTGATTGCTCTTTTCAACAATGTACGGACCCGACCACTTTGACTGTAGTTTTCCCGGGAAGAGACGGATACGAGAATTATAAACAATTACCTCATCTCCAGCAGAAAAGTCTTTCTTCTTGATGCTCAAGTCGTGAAATGTTTTGGCCCTCTCTTTGTAAATTCTGGAGTTCTCAAATGCTTGATTCCTCCACTCATCTAACTCCGGCAATCCTTCTCTTCGGGTATGTCCAGCGGCTAAGAAATCTTGATTTATCCTCCTTGTTGCCCAATAAGCCTTGTGTTCTATCTCCACTGGTAAATGACATGATTTTTCGAACACAAGTTGGTAAGGAGACATACCAATGGGTGTTTTGTATGCTGTCCTATATGCCCATAGTGCATCGTCTAAATGTTTCGCCCAATCTTTCTTGTTGACAATGGACTTCTCCAGAATCTGCTTAATTTCTCGATTTGCCAACTCTGCTTGACCATTAGCTTGTGGGTGGTATGGTGTCGTGATCTTGTATTTGACCCCGTACTTGGCTAGCATTGATGACAACCACCTATTGTTGAAGTGGCTCCCCTCCATCACTGAGCAAAGCTCTCGGAGTTCCATACCGAGATAAAATATTCTTGTGCAAAAACTTAATCACCACTTTAGAATCATTGGTGGTTGTAGGAATGGCTTCCACTCACCTAGATACATATTCCATTGCAAGCAAAATATATGAAAAAACACAAGAATTTGGGAAAGGTCCCATGAAATCAATACCCCAAACATCAAATAATTCAACTTCAACCATGATATTTTGTGGCATCTCATCCCTTTTTGATATATTATCCATCCTTTGGCATCTATCACATTCTTTTACAAAGGCATGACAATCCTTGTAAATAGATGACTAGTTAAATCCACTCTGGTTGATCTTCATGGCTGTTCTATTAGCTCCAAAGTGGCCTCCTGTGAGAGCGTTGTGGCACTCGACGATGATCCTATTCCATTGGGATTGATGAACACAGGTACGGATAAAACCATCCGCACACCGTCTATAAAGATGTGGATCTTCCCAATAGTAGAATTTAGCATCATGTATAAACTTCTTCTTTTGATGGTAAGATAAAGCTTCCGGGATATGCCTGATCACCAAATAATTCACAAAATCAGCATACCATGGCGTATGATCAG
This sequence comes from Salvia rosmarinus, assembly GCA_036937905.1. Classification (NCBI taxonomy): domain Eukaryota; kingdom Viridiplantae; phylum Streptophyta; class Magnoliopsida; order Lamiales; family Lamiaceae; genus Salvia; species Salvia rosmarinus. The sequence continues at coordinate 44,745,983 of CM072819.1, forward strand.
TAAGGGCGAATACTTGCTCATCTGGAAATTGCTCCTTGATATGCACATGTGGATGATCTCCTTCCACAGGCTGCTCCAATCGAGACGAGTGATCAGCTACCACATTCTCGCATCCTTTCCTATCCTGGATCTCCATGTCGAATTCCTAGAGAAATAAAATTCAATGAACTAGACGTGGCTTTGAATCCTTCTTGTTAAAGAGGAATCGTATAGCTGCTTGGTCAGTGTGCACAATGGTGTGGGAACCCACTAAATAAGGACGAAATTTATCAAAAGCATATACCACCGCTAATAACTCTTTTTCAGTAGTGATATAGTTCAGCTAGGCTGAGTCTAATGTCTTGCTCAAGTAGTAGATGACTTTGAAAATTTTATCTCTCTTTATTGAAAATAGCTCAATTGCCCATCACCGCATCACACATCAACTCGAAGGGTGCACTCCAATCTGGGGAAATAAGAACAGGTGTATTAGTTAGAGCAGTTTTTAAAATCTCAAAGGTTCCCAAACATTCCTTGGTGAAAACAAATTTAACATCTTTTTCTAACAGTCCACACAAAGGTTTGGTGATCTTTGAGAAATTCTGTATAAAACGACGGTAGAATCCAACATGTCCTAGAAAACTTCGGACTGACTTCACATTTGTTGTTGGTGGTAATTTTTCAATGGCCACCACCTTGGCTCTATCAATCTCCAAGCCATCTGCTGAGACTCTATGTCCTAACACAATGCTTTCCTTTACCATAAAATTACATTTCTCCCAATTCAACACAAGGCACGTATCCTCGCATCGTTGCAACACCTGGCTAAGATTATCAAGACAATTGTCAAAAGAGGATCCAAATACAGAAAAATCATCCATAAATACCTCCATGATATTTTCTATTAACCCATGAAAAATCGCCATCATACACCGCTGAAAAGTAGCGGGAGCATTGCATAGTCCAAATGGCATCCGTCTATAAGCAAAAACACCATAAGGGCAAGTAAATGTCGTCTTATGCTGATCTTCCGGAGCGATGGGGATCTGATTATATCCTGAGTATCCGTCCAAGAAGCAGTAGAACTCATGACCTGCTAACCTGTCCAACATTTTATCAATAAATGGTATAGAAAAATGATCCTTACGTATGGCTGCATTTAATGCTCTGTAATCGATGCACACCCTCTATCCGATGACCAATCGTGTTGCTATCAGCTCATTATTTTCATCCTTGATCACTGTCATTCCTCCTTTCTTTGACACCACCTGTGTGGGACTCACCCCACTCACTGTCGGATATGGCATATATCATTCCGGCATCTAAAAGTTTCAAGACCTCTTTTCTGACCACTTCTTGCATAGCTGGATTCAATCTACGCTGAGGTTGCACCCTTGGTCGATTCTCGGATTCCAATAAAATTTGGTGCATGCAGAGAGACGGACTGATTCCCTTGATATCCGCGATGGTCCATCCTATAGCTTCCTTGTATCTTCTCAATACTCGTAGGAGCTTCTCCAATTCTCTGGGGTTAAGCAAAGCAGTAACAATAACAGGTAAGTATCATTTTCTCCCAAAAAGGAATACCTGAGATGATCCGACAGTGGTTTGAGCTCGAGTTTGGGTACGTCTGTGGTCTCCACTGCTGATTTCTTCTCTGTTGATGAACTCTTCCCTCTGGACCCCCCATCAACTGGTCGATGAATGTCCATATATGAGACCTGTCGGCCATCAATAATGAGATTATGGTTGGTTTCATCTCGCCAATCGCCAAACGGTTGAAAATAGATAGCGGTAGGGATGTCAACGGGCGGGCTTTACCCGGACCAAAACCAATAAATCAAGATTGGTTACGGTTCGGATCCCACCCAAGAAACATCGATTCGGACCGATCCCACCATCAAGTTATGGATCCGCATCGGGTATTACCCATTGCTAATCGGTTACCCGTTGGGCGCTACACTCAAATCCCAAAATTTTCAATTTCATATTTCAAATTTCAACAAATTAACGATTTTCGTCCTCATATCGTTATTTTGAAAATATTACTGACATTTTTCTAACATCGCTTTAATTTTATATAATTGGTACATTCGTAAATGATTATTACACGTGTTTCTTTCTTCTAGCCATAAATTTCTTTCGATTTTTGTTTCAATCGTTTCTTCGACTTTAATTCAAAATTGGAAAAGATAAATAGAAGTTATTCCAATTATAAAAGAAAAGTATAAAAAGATTAAAATTTTATACATCGCTTCGGTTTTAAAAGTTTGCTATCATTGTAGCATCCGCAACTTTGCTTACTCTATTGATTAATTTGTTTCTTTTAGAAGATGAGCAACTTTACTTTCTATCCTTTAGTAAAATATACTTGTGACAATCTCGAGCGTTTTTCTCTTATGGTACTTCAACTTTTTCCTTTTGGTTTTATTCTAATAATAAACACCATATATATTAATATATATATATATATATATATATAATATAAAGATAAATACAAATTAGACATTAAAACAGATACATATCGAGCAATATATATATATATATATATATATATATATATATATATATATATTAATTTTAATTTACGTTTTTGGTAGATGATGGTTTTAGTAAATTAATTAATATTTTGTAACTACTCTCAAATGGAAAATACTCTTATAGAAAAAGTGGATATGTAACGCTCAAATTTAAAAAAAAAAAAAAAAAAAATGACCGGGTCGGACTAGAACCGGACAAAACAGACCGGGTCTTGACCGGTCCGGGTCCAAACGGTTCTGGAACCGGAACCGGAACCGTTGTCTTAAAATTTTAATGGGCTTTGAACGGTTCCGGATCGGTCCGGGTAAAGACCGCTCCGTTGACATCCCTAGATAGCGGCATCAAATTAATGCTTGCTCCCAAATCGCATAACACGTTGGGGAATGTATGCTCTCCAATCCTGCACATCAAAGTAAAACTCCCTGGATCATTTTGTTTGAGTGGCAACTTCCTCTGTATTATAGCACTGCATTCTTCAGAGAGGTTGATTGTCTCAAATTTTCCTAGCTTCTTCTTGCTTGATACTGCATCCTTAAGAAATTTGATATACCGGGCATATCTCTAAGCGCATCAAGGAGAGGTATGTTGATATTCACTTTCTAAACACCTCCATAAAACGGGTGAGCTTCTCGTCATATTTTTTCTACCCTAAGCGCTGAGGAAATGCAGCTGTAGGCTTTGGGCTTGTCTGATCCTTCGCGTTTTTCATTCGCGATTCTTCCTTTATGTCTATCTCTCGCAAGACGCCTTCTCCATCGGTCTTCACGTCTTTAGCTCGCGACAAAAAATCGTGAGAACAGTCCGTGATGCCTTTTCCGTCTATCTTTGCGGATTTCCCTCGCGACTCTTGCTCGCGAAATAAGGTCGCGAGGTGAGATTCTTCATCCGGCGAGGCTTTCCTCGCGACAGTGACTCCCGAGTTGCACTCGCGAGGCGAGAATTCGTTGACTCATACGTCTCGTCCTCTTCGTCTCTTTCATACTCCGGATGGTTGATGTATGATTTTTCGCTTCTCATCCGAATGGCATTGCATCGATTACGGGCATCCGATTTTTCGGTTACTCGCTCAGACATTTGAAATCGACCACGCTGTGAGTCCCTGGCTCTCATTTGCCATCTGCCCTATTTGATTTTCCACCATCTTAAGTTGTTTTCTAATAGATGTAACAGTATCATTGATGGAACTGATGGTATTCTCCAAAGCATTTATTATGTGTCCTGTCTGTTGTATCTGAGTATTCTATTGAGCTACAATTTGTTGGTGGCTCGCTATAATCTGCTGATTACTCATTAATAATTGCTGCATCATCTCCTCCAAACTGAGCTTCTTTGGCTCCACAATGACTCCATTATTTACGGCGAAACCAGGCGGTGGTTGCTGTGCATTCTGAGCATTTGCATAAGACAAATTAGGATGATTCCTACTATTTGGATGATACGCTGGATTTGCACCCTGATTCCCTTGGAAGCCTCGATTCTGAAAATTACTTCTTTGATTCACAAAATTGGCCTCTTCATTATCCTGTGCCATTAAAATAGTTATCTTACCCTTTCTTTCTTCTTCACATTCCTTTTGCAATGCTGTGAACTTTTCCAAGAGATCATCATATTTACTCTCCACCTCAGTAGCAGCGACTCTTCTTATTGGCTGTCTCTCCATCGGCCACTGATAACTGGTGAATGCCATCTCCTCAATTATTCTCAACGCTTCATCTATACCTCGGTTGAGAAGGCACCCTCCGGCTGAGGCATCCACAATACTTCGGGTATTGGCAGTAAGACCACTATAAAATTGTGTCACCTGCTGTTCAGGAGAATAACCATGTTGTGGACATTTTCGCAGGAGACTTCTGAATCTTTCCCAGGCTTCAAATAATGACTCATCTCCCAATTGTGAAAAATGAGAAATCTCAGCAATAATCTTCTGAGCCTTGGCAGGTGGAAAATATTTAGACATAAACTTCTCACAGAGTTGCTCCCACGTAGTAATTCATGATCTGTCTAATCGTTTGAACCATTCTTTAGCTTGGCTTCTCAGCGAGAACACGAACATCCGCATCCGGATGGCATCAGTTGGCACTTCATTATGCTTGATAGTATCACATACAAGGAATGCCTCTAAGTGTACGTTGGGGTCTCCAGTAACCCCCCCTCCCCAAACTGCTCTGCTTGTATCATGTTGATGATGGCAGACTTTAACTCAAAATTATTGGCATTGACGTTCGGCCCCCATCCTCCACCTTGGAATTGATCCGCCGGTGGCCTGTACATGTGATTGAGCGGTATGGGTTGTGCTCGTCCACCAATCTGGCCCATCTGATTATTCAACGCCAACATGCCAGCATTGTCGCTAAGATCTCTATCATCCGATCATGGCCTTGAGGTTGTCTATCTGCCATTGCTAGTCTTCTTTCCCTGCACTCCCTCTTATGTGACTTTTCAATCTCAAGATCCAATGGAACAATTTATTTCCTTTGGGATCTTGTAATCATGCAATCGACAGAGAGATAAAACCAAATCGCATCTAAGAAGAACACGTAAATAATATATATATATATATATATATATATATATATATATATATATATTTATTTATTTATTTATTTTCTATTTTTTAAGCCCTAATTAATAACTACAATTCGTAAAATTATCACTATGCAATCTAAACAGTCCCCGACAACGGCGCCAATTTGATCGCTAAATTTCTACCAAAATAAATTGATAGTAAAACAGCAAGTATATATATCGTATCCACGTGGACTCATGACTCGAGAACACAAAGAAATAATCAACACAGAATCTTGATTATTATTCAGGCAACAAAATATCAAGAGATAGAGATTATAAATCTAGACTCAAAATATAGAAAGGAATAAAATCAGATATGAAAGACTGATCCTAGGGATGTACTTAACCTAACCAAATTCACACAATTAACCTATTAATCTGTTTACAATTTAATCTGCATTCATATGAAGGATCACTAATGTAACTACAGCCCGCCAGACAAATTTATAGTAGTAGGTTAATGATCGCTCCCTTTTCACACGTAAAGGTGTATATAGAAAGTAAGCGATATCGTATCCACGAGATTGTATCACGAAAACATAGAAGCTAGCTCAGCGACTATTCATCATTATTCGCCACGAATTTGGGTGATAGGTTTAGGGGCTTGAATTTAATCAAAGCAAAGGTAACCAGCGAAATAAACTAAAGCAATAAAATCACGGAAGATAACTATGAAGAAAGACTAACCACAGGGATGCACCAATCCTATCCACAACGATGTTTATCACGCTTATTATTAACCGTTTTAATCCGGACAAGACGGAAGATCACATATATAACCAACAACTTGATTCACGACAATTGCGGCGATTGATTACTAATTTTCCTATCACGATTCGTCTACAGAGGAAAATAAGCAACTCAAATGGATCACTAAGAATATGCTTCCTCTGAATGTCCTATCTCGATTCGACTCGAGGCTTATTAGTATCATGCATTCAAGATCGATTGACAATTAATACAATTACGTCGTTAATCGGCAACTAGATATGCATCAATATTGATCAAATCAACACATATAAATAAGCACCATGAATCATGAATCAATGCCCGGAAGGTAAATAACAATAGCGAAATCACAACATATAGGATCGGATCATGCAAACCCTGGATTAGAGCGGAAAACTAGCCGGACATAATAAGCGGAATGAAATACGATTTAACCATAAAAACGGAAATTAGATATATAAAACCCGTAGGGAAGCGTCGGATGAACAAAGGTTGGTCTTGAATCCAATTCCAAGCGAGCGAGCGGAAAACAAAGGAAAACGATCGGACAAAACGTTCCGATCGATAGCGAAACAATAAACTAAACTAGAACAACGTAAGAACAATACTAGAATTAAGCGGAAGCTAAAATAAAGATAAAGCGAGGAAAATCTGAGAGAAATAGGTGCAGGACGTATTGGGTGTGTTAGGAGGCGCGAGTGGGGTGATCCCTATTTATAGAAAAGGGTGAAACCCCACTAATTTCTCTCTGCCCGCGCCGCCTCGCGACCGGTCCTCGCGATCGCTACGTGTAAAATGCTGCTAAACATCTATCTCCTCCGTTAGGTCTCAAGAGAAGTAAGCTAATACCAAAAGCACACAAAGATTTAACCTCCTATAATTCACCTATCTCCGCCAGGTCTCAAGATAAAATTGTATTATGAATTCCAGAAATCGATTATGCAATTAATTCCACCAAAACAGCAATCACATAACTAGCATGCATCAATATTGGCCAGATACTAACACATGAGAATTAAAGCCAAGAATCATAAATCATGAATGGGACGGTAAAACAGTATCAACAGATAAATTATACGAATCTAGTCAGACATACAAACCCTAGGATCAATAAGAAATTTAGCTACTCATAAATAAATTATCAAAATAATAAATAATTAAAGATAACATAAACTGAAATAAATAGATGAAATCGTAAGATTCCACGATGAACAACTAAGAATCCCAAGTAACGAACTTCAATACTAGACTACTAATCGAATGAAATAGAAACCAAATAATAAACCGGAAGACGGTAAAAGAAATAACTATGAAAAGTGTTCAATGTGTGGAATGTGTGAGTCAAGGCTCTCCCGTGTCGTCGAATGTGTCAAAGTGTCCCCCTCGTCGTCTGACGTCTCATCCATTAAAATACGTAAACCTAGGTTATACATTGAATCGCGAGGATCTATCGCGATCTCTCCTCCGCATTCCTTCGCGAGTTATGATCGCGACCAGTAGTCGCGAACATACTTTACTAGTGCGTATTCATACTTCATCGCGAGTTCTGATCGCGATTGAAGGTCGCGAAGTCATTCTTTACATTCTCTCCTATTCCACTCGCGAGGGCTTGTTGCGAACTTCAGCCGCGATGCCTAAATGTGCATTCTTGCGTGTTCTACCTTTTTAAATCAAAACCTGTGCTAAAATAACACAAAATACACACGGCATCATATCTTTCAAGGTAATTAAAAATATATCAAAAGGCAGCTCAAACGATCATTTATCAATTATAAACGAGACAAATATAACCTTATAAAACAGGTAAAAATGAGGCTTATCACACAATCGTAATCTTTCACCAGTTCTAACCATCTACGTTGCCTCATGTTAAGATCTTTCTGCTCAAAGAAATACTTCAGGCTTTTATGGTCAGTATAGATCTTACATCTAACTTCATAGAGATGGTGTCTCCAAATCTTTAAGGCATGTACGACCGCTGCTAATTCCAGGTCGTGCGTAGGATAGTTTAGCTCGTGTATGCATAATTACCTTGAAGCATAAGCAATAACTTTGTCTTCTTGCATCAGAACACATCCTAGTCCATTCTTCGAAGCGTCTGTGTAGATTGTGTACTCTTTATCCGCTTGCATCATGAGTACTGTGGGTCGTCGACAACTCCTTCAATCTCTGGAAACTAGCTTCACACTCGGCGGTCCAAGTGTACTTGATTCCTTTCCTCAACAATTGGGTCATAGGTCGGCAATCGTTGAAAATCCTTCGATAAATCTTCGATAGTAGCCGGCAAGTCCTAAGAAGCTCCGAATTTCTTTCGGGTTCTTTGGTGATTCCCATTCTCGAATCAGACGATCTTGAGGGTCTACTTTGATTCCTCGACGGACACGATGTGACATAAGAATGTCACCTCGCCTAAAAAAAATTCACACTTGCTAAACTTGGCAAAGAGTTGCTCTTGCCTTAATGTTTGCAGCACAGTTCTCAAGTGCTCTTCGTGTTCTTAGTTATTCTTGGAGTATATTAGGATATCGTCTATGAATACTAAGACAAATTTGTCTAGGTATGGGTGAAATAACCTAATCATGATATCCATAAATACTGCTGGGGCATTTGTAAGTCCAAAAGGTATAACGATGAATTCGAAATGACCATACCTTGTACGGAAAGCCGTTTTAGGTACATCCTCTGGTCTAATTCTTAGTTGGTGGTATCTCAAATTTAGATCTATCTTTAAAAAGACTCATGCTCCCTTAAGTTGATCAAACAGATTGTCAATTCGGGGCAAAGGATACTTATTCTTAAGAGTTATCTTGTTTAACTCTCGATAGTCTATGCACATTCTCAAAGTGTCATCCTTCTTCTTCACGAAAAGGACAGGTGTTCCCCATGGAGACACACTAGATCTAATAAAACCTAACTCCAAGAGTTCTTGTAGCTGGATCTTTAGTTCCTCAAGTTCCTTTGGTGCCATCCGGTATGGGGCTTTTGACATAGGGGCAGAACCTGGTTCGAGGTCGATCGTGAACTCAATCTGTCGGTTTGGCGGTAATCCCGGTAGTTCATCTGGAAATACATCGGGGTACTCCTTCACGATCAGGACGTCTTCTATCGTCCTCTCATTTTGCTCTTCCTCCTGGAGATAGACAAGGTAGGCATGGTTCTCTGTCTTGTTCAGCAACGTCCTTGCTTGTAGTGCGGATATGATTGGGGCCCTTCTCCCCATGCTGATCCCGTGAAAGTCTGCAGGTTTCTCTCCGGGATGTTGAAAAGAAATTTTCCTTTCATTACATAGGATGGTCGTATTATATTCGGTTAACCAATCCATTCCTAGGATTATGTCCACATCCGTCATAGATATGACGTGAAGGTTATCTGTCAAGACTTTAAGTGAGCCTAGTCCAAGTTCTAGGTTCGAGCATATGTGGGTTACCGTTCTTATACCTCCTACTGGAGAAAAAATTCTCATGATTTGTTCGGCGCGTTTAGGATCTAATCCTAAGTTCTCTACGCATGCTTCAGCAATAAAAGAATACGAGGCGCCAGTATCAAACAGTAGGATAACAGGAAATTGGAGGAGTATTCCCATACCTGCCAAGTTTCCTTGGTTCCTTGGCGGCTCCTGTGGGAATTCCCTTTCCTGGTTGAGGACGTAGGCCCTAGCTTGCGGTGGTGGTTGCTGTTGTTGGTGATGCTGTTGTTGTTGCGGTTGTTGCTGCTGTTGTTGTTGTTGTTGCTGTTGCTGTTGGGGCTGTCGGTACTGCTATTGCGGCTGTCGCCATTGTTGTTGTCGTTGCCGTCGTGGTCAATATGGTTGCTGATTCGGCTGGTAGTACTGAACCGGAGGCTGTTGTTAGAACGGTTGGGCTTGAATAGCCCGGACCGGTTGGACTTGGTTGGGCACATTAGGACGGCCATTTCCCTCTTGCACTACCAGACGCCTCTCTAGTAGTGACCCTTCCGCCACACTTGAAGCATCCATCATTGGTGAATGCGACGCCCCTCAGGACTCTTATGGCACCTTGGGCACATAGGGAGCCTTACGAATTTCTGGTTTCCCCCGCCAGGTGCGGGTACCATAGGGCGTCCATTTCCTTGCCCGTGCCCAGATGACATGTTATTCCCTTGCCATGGCCTCCTGTCAGCCTGGCCAGCGTTGGATCCTTATCCTTGGTGGGGTCCTTCCCACTTCCTCTTCCCACGATCCCCTTGGTGATTCGGGGGATGTACAGCGATAGTCCTATCCTCAGGCATAGCAGCCTCGATGTCCAAAGCCCGACTGAGAGCCTCACGGTAAGTCAAATTTCCGTGACCAGCTAGCGATACCCTGATCTCATGGCGGAGTCCTACCCGAAACTTCTCAGTCCTCTTCTCATCGGTGTCGACCAACTGAGGCGCATACCACGACATCTCGCAGAATGCATGGTTGTAATCAGTGACCGTGGTATATCCTTGTCGCAGATTGTAGAACTCATGTTCTTTCCTCTTCCGTAGCTCTTAGGAATGTACTTCTCGTACACTTCCTTCTTAAATTCCTCCTATGAGAAATCCTCTAATTCCTCCTCGGACTGAGTCTTCCTCTTTGCCTTCCACCAGAAGTCGACAGCACCAGTCATCTGGAAGGCAACGCATGACAAGCGTTCTTGAGAGGTGCAGTGAAGGAAGTTAAAGATTCACTCCAGAGCGTGAATCCAAAGTTCAGCATCCACGGGATTCCCAGTCCGTTGAAAGTCGGTGGGTTCTGCCTGAGGAATAGTTCCTCAATCCGTCTCCCTGTTGATGGTGGTGGTGGTTGTTGGATTTGTATACTGGAAGCAGTTTGGTTGAGCTTGTATACAATGTTTCCTGTTACCACTATTACAATCTCCTATCTGAATTGTTTACTTGATTGCATATGTATGTCCCCTTATATCATATATAAGTTAGATCATACAGTGTGTTGTAGATCATAGAATTCTGTATGATTGGTCAAGCTTAATGAGATATAAACAGTATCACAGCTGAGACAACTTGAGGATGAGTTGTCGGTATAGGCTGCGGTATAGATAAGAAGTGATTTGACTTAGTTGCTTGTCTATACTGGTACGTCTCTGACGTATTGATGGATCACAGTGAGATTAGTTCTTCTATCTGACCGTCGTGAAGAACCTAGATCTCGATGACTTACGTTGATCTAAACCTCGATAAGGTATTAGGTGAGCATGAGTTGCTGACCATCACTTTGACTTGTTATGGGTGAGGGTTACATGAGTTAACCCAAGATTCTCTGCATCTTAGGTGGTGGCAGTGCTTATATGTCATGCTAGTTACCGTGTCGAGTCACCGTATCCGCTTTGGGATGATGACGCCCCTTAAGGAGCTCAAAGGTTTATTGTACTAAACCCTACAGTTGAGTTATCTCAAGTACAATAATAAGGTTGAGTGGTACTACTTATGGAATTAAAGTAATTAATTATTTTAAGCAATGATCATTGTAAATAATTAATGGACGTCTTTATATCTTAAATACGGGGATTCGTGAAGTCTAAGTGCAAGCGCGACTCAACTTCGAAAATAAATGGGTAAGTCAGCATTTATTCTCCAGTGGCATGAATAAATGTTTATGAATTAATTTATGTTCTGGGCTGAACATAAGATAATTAATTTATTTGAGGCCCATCTTTATTCTTTGCATTTGATCCCTGGGTTGGCCCATCCTGGCCATGAGCTATGAAGATTTCCGTCCCCCTCCATATAGAGTCCCACTGGGACTCTTTCTTAATCCTCTCTATCTTAAGTGATATTATTATATTTATTAGATATGCATAGATTCTATCTTGATAGGATTTAGGATTGCATTATAAATATAAGGTGAGAGAAAATCAAACCCTAATCCAAGTGTGTGAAATTCTCGAAAATTACTATTCACATAGTGGAGATTTTTGAAAACTTCATTGGGAGGAAGAAGGCGAATTTCTATAGCATTCTCCATAGACTGTCCTCACTCGACATTGGAGTTTAGGCAATCGGGACACAATCCAGAAGATCAAAGCACGAGTCTTGATCCAATCCTTGCCTGGCAAATTCGCAGGTAAACACGAGAAAACACCAACGTGTTGCAATTAATTATATAGGTGCATGCTAGGTATATAATCAATGTATGGTGAATTAAACATCCAAGATAGATCCTCGGGAGATGGTTAAAATCAGATTTCCCTACAATTGGTATCTGAGCCTGGGATCAGAATCTTGGCTCTGTTGGATTAATTCACGTTTGATTATAACGTGTGCAATTAATTAATTATGAATCTGTCGTTCATCGTAGCTCGTTTTATTTTTGTCGGATTTTGTTTTTCACCACGAGAAAATCCGTGGTTAGATTAGATTTTTTCTTGTAAATCATATCTGTAAAAGAAGAACGAAGACGAAGAGCACGAAGAACGAGACGACGGGAGGCACGTCAAAAATAGCCGTACGGTGCGACGGTGTATGGGTGACGACACACTGAGTTTGCTCGGCATTCGCAGACACATCGCCCAGCAGCCGTGCGTGTTTGCTCGGTAGCAATTGGCGGGCAGGGCTCGGCGATTTCGGCGGCATCGACGGACGTCGTGCGGGAGGGCCTCGGTAGCTTTGGGTGGCCTCGGCAGGTCTCGCCCGGAAGCACCTAGGCAGCAGCGGTGGCATCAAGCGATGCGAGGCGCACGATTCTCGCGGAAGCCTCAGCGGCGCTCGGCAGTGGGTCTCGCCGTCCATCGACAGCATCGGGCGTGGGTGATGGGCATGGCTCGGTAGGTCTCGCTCGGAAGCACCTGGGCGGCATCGATGAGCCTCGACAGATCACCCTCGGCACTCCTCGATAGCATCGGGCATCGCGGGGATGCGCGTTTATCGTGCGAGAACCTCAGCGCACTCGGTGGGTCGTGCCCGAGACCGCTCGGTGGGCTCGGCAGCGTGCGAGTGTTTCTTGCTCGGCAGCGCCCGAGCACCCTCGGTAGAGCTCAGTGGGTCTCGATGCACGTTTCTCGGTAGATCACGTGCAGCAGCTCTCGGCTGACAGTGCACAGATCGCGCATGGTTTTCTCGGTGCCTCGGTAGTGCGTTTCTCGGCAGATCGCTAGGAGACAGCGCGCGAGTCACGTGCAGGATTTCTCGACAGATGCCGACACCTACGTACAGACGACTCGGTAGCTGCTCCCGGCGAGGCGAGGCGATTCTTAGCAGGGGCCTGGCGCGCGGTTGGGCGACGGCGTGCGGTATTCCTCGGCGGGCGCGGAGGGTTGTCGGCGAATCTTTGCTTTGGGCGTCGCGTGTGGGCGTGCCCTAGCACCTGCCCAACTCATCTTAGGCCGACCCGGCCCCTTTTCGGCACAGACCTGATTTTTTGACCCGGTTCCAGTTTTTTGACCCGATCCGGCCCGTTTTTTCAAATTTTAGGCCCAAATCCAGTTTTGACGAATCCGGTCTGGGCCCATGCACGCGAGGCCCGTTTTCGAGATTTTTGAAGATCTGTACTTTGTAAATTTATGTAATAAATTAGGCAGGGAAGTACAGGATCCACGATGGGTCGCGATGAACGAATTTATTTTATTTTTATCATTCAAATCATGTCTTGGATGTTTAAATTATGCAGAAGCATACTATGTATGTTTAATTACATAGATAAAATATTATATGTTTTCGTGATTGGATGCGCATAGCAAGCATGCTAGGTTTATCGCGTTTTTCAAGCATATTTTAGAATTCTGCGAGCATGTTTTACATGTTGAGTTCTATAGAAAAGCATGCTAGGATTACGTGATCTGCATGGACAAACCTTTTGAAACAAAAGACTAAGCAAGTAACCCGACATATTAATTTTTAAAATTAAAATGTCAAGACCTCCACTTTTGATCTCTAAACAAAGTGATACGCACTGTGAGTAAACGTCCACACACGTGGCTTGCTTGCACTGTTTATCATAAGTTTGTTAGATGAGATTTCTAAATAAAACATTTTAATCTATTGAGAAGTGGGAGTTTCATGTGTAAACGTCCACACGCGTGGCTTACATATGCGATTTTCATAAGTTCTCTAGAGATAGATTTAAAATGAGATAACAAAGGAATCTGGATTGGAAGCGGTATGGTCCTAATGAGTATGCCAATTCTAAGAATTTATTTTCTGCTGTTAAAATTGTGGTCATTGCTTAGACATCACCTCAAGTACAACTTCCCGTGAAGTCCCTTCTTGTGATAGTGATGTGGTCTAGTAAGGTCCAATCATTAATTTCATTTGTCATAAGGATAAGTTGACATGGATTGAAATTAAACGACTAAAAGGTATATTTTAATGCAGTCGAGGGGTTCATGTAAACGCCCACACGCGTGGCTTGCATGTGGAATTCCTTGGGCGATTGGAGGTTTCAATTAATATTGTTTTATCAAAGGTTAAAATATTATTATTACGAATTATGTGCGATCGTATGCTTATGTGTTTACATTACTTTTCAAATATGTCTCTTACAATCGATTATCAATATGCTCGCAAAAATCCTCTATCCGTCCAAATTTTATCGAGTGGAAGCGAAACATTGAGATTGTTCTTCTGCGAGAAGAAAATTTATTTATACTCACTACACCCCGTCCCAAGCCTCTAGACGATTTATCTACTGATGAGGAGCGCAAGGAACCAATTCAATCGATCACAAAAATCGGTCAAATCGATGACAACGCTTCACTGGACAAATCAAATAGAATGGAAAAGTGCCTTCTTTTGGTCACCATGTGCGAGTCCCCGCAACTCCAGCATCAAGAGATGGAAGATGCAGCCACTATATGGCTAAATCTCATGAAATCGTATGAGGAGTCGGACATAATCGCTTGTCATAATTTGACAAAATCAATAATGTCAAGTTCAATTAAGGAAAGCGATTCAGTGCATGACCATGCAGAGCAAATGATCAATCTCTTCGGAGAGCTCGAATTGGTTGGAGGATATATTGATGACGTAGTCAGAATCGATATGATCCTACACACTTTGCTCAAGTCTTTTGATGACTTCCGTTATGGAGTAGTCCTTTATGATAAGAGTTATACTCTAGATTCATTGCAAGAGGATCTAGTAACGAAAGAACGTAAAATGGGCAAAGGTGCACAGTCTTTAGTACGCACCTCAAAGAAAACCACTACTTTATCGAAAGATGAAAAGGAAAAGTGGAATTCAGGAGATGCTAAGGTTAAAGAAAAGAGTGGGAATAATAAAAAGGGCTCTACCAGCGGTTTGAAAAAGCCAAAGGAGAAGGGCAAATGTTTCAAGTGTAGTGAGACTGGGCATTGGAAGGCTAAGTGCCCCAAGTTCAAGGCTCAAGGTACGCCACTTGCTTTTGTAACGGAAACATGTTTAGCGACTTGTTCTACTCATTCATGGGTAGTAGATACGGCATGTTTGTTACACCTTGCAGGGGTTCCTGTGGACAAGGGAGCTGTTTAATGGCGAGATAACGATCTCCATGGGCAACGCGGCGAAAGTCGAGGCCATTGCAGTCGAAGATGTTTCTTTATGTTTTGATAGGACAGTTTTTGTCACAGCCCGGCTAATTAATCAAGGATTAACTAACTAACCGGGTTGCGACTAGAGGAAAGAAATAATATAACTGACTAATTTTAGAGGCTCGCAGAAATAAACAATTATCATTCCAGAGAAAGACGAGTCTTTGAACTTATGATTAACTAATAATCAAAAGTCGAACATTAATTAATCACTATTTAGCAAGTTGATGCAATAATCTTCGACTCGACTTTATACTTGTTTATCAAATGTCTAACCCATTAGGACTCTGTACTCATAACACATCACAATCCATAAAAAGAGTTGGCATCAAAAGAGTAGTTGAATTTATGTGCGAAGACATAAACCTGAGGCAAAACATATTACATGATAAGATAAGTCTTCGCTCAGCATTCAATTTCCGTCATCAGCTCCTACACAACCTCCATATTTAGAAATACATGCAGGGCGTGAGTACTTGATGCACTCAGTGGGCACTTGCCGAAAGTAACTAAAAACATGCTCTTAGAGCTATATAATCGACTTGCCACTTATTAGATTCACAGGGGTTTTAAGAAATATCCTATGAATCAAACTTTATGAATTCACTTACTTCATGATCAATGCATGTGCTAAAAATTCTAGTTATAACATGTATGTAGACAATCATCAATAAACACCATATCTACGCACAAACGTGTTGAGAAGTAGGCCTCCTCCTCAACACCTTGGCCAAAGGCCACCTGTGTACACATACCCTTACTAGCAGCTCGTCTAGCATAGGGCCGATATCGTCATTCTCTCGTAGATAGGCAATATGCAATATGCTCAAAAACAGGCAAGTCAATTAACTTTTGCAAAATAGGCATATGCTCATTATCATAAACTTGTGCACACATTTTTTTGTTTAGAAAACCCACCTGGATATCTTGCTTACTCGAGACCTTCAACTTTTCCTTTCTTGATCTCTATCCCGCTCCCACTAGCTCCTTAATAAAGAAATAAGAAGAATAAACGTGGGAAAGAGAAAACTAAGAGTTTCTAACTCTTGAGCCTCTACTAAAATCTCTCGGTATACTAAGGTTAGGCTAAGCTCTGCTAGGTCAATGCATCCATAACTTAATTAATTCATATCATTATGAAAAGTATTTTAGTAGAACTTTAATCTTTCACTTTCTTATATATATACAAGAGATACATTTACAAATAGAAGATAATTTTAGCTTTTCAATCTATTCCATTAGAAACTTTGATCAAGTTAGTCTTGATCATGCTAAATTATCATGAAAATCCATATTTTGGAATCAAATCCCAAATATCATGCCATAATCATAAAGTCCTTTGTAATTATGCAAATTAACGAATTCAAATTTTTACATACAATTATAGAAAAATCCCAATAAATCAAAATAAGCTAATTTCATATACTTTATCACAATTATGAATCAAGTTCTTCCAATAAAATCAAAAACCATAACTTCTAAGACTCCATAAGCATATTAAATTAGGGATTTTCACATGAGTTGGAACTAATTCCAAATTCTTTCACCAAACAAGTTCTAATATATATAATTACGTAACTACTACTTAATTTAAACAAACGAGAACCAAAATCATCTTGAAATTAAGGCCTTTATTTTTTTCCATAACAAGAAAAATAAAGGGTTCGATTTTAGTTTCCACAATCGACTCTAAACATGTTTAAACATCTCCAATTACATAGATATAAGCTCAATTTAAGTAATCAACAACCATTTCTCAAGATAAGAATTAGGGTTCTTAGCAAAGTTAGGGGTTTTCTTAAAGATAATCAAATTAAACCCTAATTCAAGCATAAATCATTCCTAAAGGGTAGATCTATGCATAAATAAACTAAAGATCGAAGAACAAAAATTGTAGGGGACAAGGCCCAATATGGCCGAAACTTTGGGGGTTTTGGGGTGGGTTTTTATCTTGATTTTCACTTTAAAACTTGGCTAAAGTTAGTGATTTACCTCTTGAAGACGTTAATCTACCAACTTGAAAAGAAACGGAAGCTTGGATCTTGAACTTGAAAGAAGAAAATTGAGTGTGTGAGTGTGTGTGTAGTTTTCGAAAATGAGAGCAATGAGAGAGAAAGGATTTGTGAGAAATGAAGCCTTTTGGAAGCTAGGAACACATATATATATATAGTCTTATTTCACTATTCAAGTCTTCTTTAAGAAGCTATTAATAATCTTCTTTGATAAGCCACTAAATTCCTTCCTTGATAAGCTATTAATTTCTAGAATTTTCCCTTAGCTTATCATATAAGCTTTAGATGGCTTTAGCTTATCTTATAAGCTTTGATTGCCATTAGGGCCTATTACAACATATTGGT
This sequence comes from Salvia rosmarinus, assembly GCA_036937905.1. Classification (NCBI taxonomy): domain Eukaryota; kingdom Viridiplantae; phylum Streptophyta; class Magnoliopsida; order Lamiales; family Lamiaceae; genus Salvia; species Salvia rosmarinus. The sequence goes on from CM072819.1 coordinate 44,763,660, forward strand.
GCTAGGCCCAATTTATGAGGGACGTTATGTCCTCATCTGAAAATATATATATATATATATATTCAAAAAAAATAAGGATATAATGTATCCTTTGAAATTAATAAATCAAGATAAATCAAATAGAAATATAGAAATTGCTAGTGAGTTGAAATTTTCATAAATCACTCTTTCTAAAATAAACGTTGAAATAAAATAATAAATTAAAATTTATTATTAAATCAACCAACTTTAGAATTCTAAAATAAATCTTTGAGTTAGAACTTTATGTAATCTTATCTGAGGATGCATTGTCCCTAGTCACTTACGTAATTAATCTCTAATTAATCACGTAACTAGCGCCTAATTAAAGCTATGGAAATCCGGAGTGTTACAGTTTCAGTATTAAAAGACGTTTTATATGTGCCGGAGTTTCGGCGGAACCTTATTTCAGTTTCGAAACTATTTATTCATGGATATTCAGTTGTTTTTGATAGTGGTGTTTTGATCCAAAGAAATGATGAAGTTATCTGTGGTGGCGCTTTATATAATTCGCTTTATACTATTTCTGCCAAACATAATACCTTTAATTATGTTGCATCTACATCAAACCTTAAAAAGAGAAAGTTTTATTCGCAAGATGACACCACTTTTCTCTGGCATCTTAGATTAGGTCACATCAATCTAAATAGAGCGTTGGGTGATCTCACAGTTACTCCGTTCCCAGTCTGTGAATCCTGTATAGAAGGAAAGATGTCGACCAGACCCTTCAAAGCGAAGGGTTATAGAGCCAAAGAAATGTTAGAGTTAGTCCATTTTGACTTGTGTGGACCTATGTCCACACAAGCTCATGGAGGGTACGAGTATTTTGTCACTTTCATTGACGATTACTCAAGGTACGGATACATATACCTGCTTCACCGCAAGTCTGAATGCATTGAGAAGTTCAAATAATTTAAGGCGAAAGTGGAGCGAAGCTTGGTAAAAATATCAAGTCATCGCAGATCGATCGCGGTGGCGAATACCTCGATGTGAGTTTATGGACTATTTGGTGCAGTGTGGGATTACCTCCCAGCTCACTACACCGGGCACTCCACAACAAAATAGTGTGTCAGAGCGAAGAAATAGGACTATTTTAGAAATGGTTAGATCGATGATGAGTTATGCAACGTTGCCTATTTCGTTTTGGGGGTATGCCTTAGAAACAGCGGCATACTTGCTAAATCTAGTACCATCCAAGTCAGTCAAAAAGACCCCGTTCGAGTTGTGGTTTGGGCGCAAGCCTAGTTTAAACCATATAAGGATATGGGGTAGTCCGGACATGTCTTTGAACAAGAAGGCGACAAGTTGGAGTCTAGATCCGAGTAAGGCGTTTATTGGCTATCCTAGAGGAACGAAGGGTGGTTATTTCTATAGTCCTAAGGATCAGAATGTCATTATTAGCACTAATACCCGATTCTTAGAAGATGATTATATGAAAAATCATAAATCCAAAGTTGAAATCATTCTTCAAGAATTAGAAGATGATCGTATTCCACCACCGATTAAGCGAAAGGTGCGAGATGTCGGTGTCAGTGGGAGGATCGACACCAGATACTTCAAGAAATTGAAGTGGGTCGAGTTCCACTGGAGATACCAACCGTACAAGTGGCACCTATTCAGCAAGTTGTGCAAGATAGAGAACCACAAGTAACTGCACCCATCGTTGCCATTGTGCCAGTAGCGCCTCATCGTAGTGAGAGGATTGTTCGTCAACCCGAGCGATTTATGTTCGTGGGTGAATCTTGGTTTAGTCCCGTGAAGCGAAAGGACAATAATCAACCCATGGACATACGGTGGGCGATCAAGACATTGATGTAAGATCATGGCACACCGCTATGGACTTAGAAATTGAGTCCATAACAGACTATGGATGTATACGAAAGATACCTCTACCGGATGGCAAGGAAGCCATAGGTAGTAAGTGGGTATACAAGAGGAAGAGAGATTCAGATGGAGAGGTTTCGGCTTTTAAAGCCAGGCTTGTGGCGAAAGGGTACACTCAGATTAAGGGCATCGATTTCGATGAGACCTTTTCGCTCATAGCAATGCTCAAGTCCATCGAATTCTTACGCCATAGCAGCCACTTAAATCTCGAGGTTTGGTAAATGGATGTGAAAACCGCTTTTCTAAACGGTTACCTTGAAGAAGGTAGAGACACCTATATGAAGCAACCCAAAGGTTATGTGGTGAAGGGTGAAGAGCATCTAGTATGGAAGCTTAAGAAGTTCATTTATGGACTTAAGCAAGCTTCACGATCCCGAACTTACGCTTTGACGAGGTGGTAAAGTCCCATGGATTTACCCGGTTGCTAGCGAAAGTTGTGTGTATCGCTTAGATGTCAGCGGTGATGTGGTATTTCTTGCACTTTACGTAGATGACATCCTTCTAGTTGGCAACAATGTGAAGTTTTATCGACGTAAAGAGTTGGTTATCCGATCAGTTTCAAATGAAAGACTTAGGAGATGCAGCGTACATTCTTGGGATCAAGGTTTACCGAGATCGCAAGAGGAAAATGTTGAGCTTATCTCAGGCATCTTACATTGATCTTGTAATTACTGCTTTAGTATGCGACCGACCGCGAAAGGATTGCTACCTTTCGGACATGGTGTTCCTTTATCTAAGACACGATCACCTATGACTGCAAATGAGATAGAGGAAATGAGACAAGTTCCTTACGCTTCCACCGTAGGAAGTCTCATGTATGCAATGCTATGTACGAGACCTGATATCTGCTATGCGGTAGGCATAGTAGCAAGATATCAATCTAACCCTGGACAAGCTCATTGGACCATGGTAAAGCATATACTTAAGTACCGAAAGGACTCGAGATTATAGGCTAGTTTACCATGCGAGATAGTCAAATGCCTTTGGGTTATTGGACTCGGTTTCCAAGTGACCGTGATGAGAAAAAGTCTACCTCAGGCTATGTGTTTACCTTGGGAGGATGAGCCGTATCCTGGCGGAGTGCAAAGCAGCGATGCATTGCGGACTCTACCATGGAAGCCGAATATGTAGCCGCTTCGGAGGCTGCTAAAGAGGTTGTATGGTTCAAGAACTACCTCATGGATCTAGATGTGGTACCTGGTTTGCCCAAGAGTATCATAGTTTACTGTGATAACTCAGGTGCAGTAGCAAACTCGAAGGAACCACGGACCCACAAGGCAACCAAACACATAGAGAGAAAGTACCATGTCATACGAGAAATCGTTAGACAATGAGACGTGCTGATTGAAAAGATTGGTACTGCGGATAACCTAGCTGATCCATTCACGAAGAGCACGCAAAAAGTCTACGAAGAGCATATTCGAGGACTTGGATTGCAAGATGGCACCCACGAAAGGAAACTTTTGTATAAGTGGGAGAAGCAAAGTGATGGTGTTGTTTGTAATAGCTAGTAGAGACACATTGTATACTAAAAGTTTGCTTTAGTATAAGTAGGAGATTGTTGGTTGTATATTGAAATGGTTGAGCTTGTAACTTTTCATGTTACCACTATTACAATCTCTAAACAAATTGTTTACTTGATTGCATATGTATGTCCCTTTATCTCATATATAAGTTAGATCATACGATTGTGTTGTAGATCACGTAAGTCTGTATGATTGGTCAAGCTTAATGAGATATAAAAGTATCACAACCGAGACAACTTGAGGACGAGTTGTCGGTATAGTCTGGATATAGATAAGTGACTTGACTTAGTTGTTTGTCTATCTTGATGCGCCTCGATGTATTGATGGATCACGGTGAGAGGAGTTCTTCTATCTGACCGTCGTGAAGAACCTAGATCTCGGTGACTTACGTTAATCTAAACCTCGATAAGGTATTAGGTGAGTATGAGTTGTTGACCATCACTTTGACTTGTTATGGGTGAGGTTACATGAATTAACCCAAGATTCTCTGCATCTTGGGTGGTGGCGATCTTGTATATCATGCTAGTTACCCGTATTCGAGTCACCGTGTCTGCTTTAGAATGATGGCGTCCCTTAAGGAGCTCAAAGGTTTATTGTACTAAACCCCGCAGTTGAGTTATCTCAAGTACAATAATAAGGTTGAGTGGTTCTACTTAAGGAATTAAAGTAATTAATTATTTTAAGCAGTCAGATCGCTGTAAATAATTAATGGACGTATGATATCTTAAATTCGGGGATTCGTGAAGTCTAAGTGCAAGCCCGACTCAACTTCGGAAATAAAGGGGTAAGTCAGCATTTATTCTCTAGTGGCATGAATAAATGTTTATGAATTAATTTATGTTTTGGGCTGAACATAAGATAATTAATTTATTTGAGGCCCATCTTTATTCCTTGTATTTGATCCCTGGGCTGGTCCATCCTGGCCTGGAGCTATGAAGATTTTCGTCCCCCTCCATATAGAGTCCCACTGGGACTCTGTCTTAATCCTCTCTATCTTAAGTGATATTATTATATTTATTAGATATGCATAAATTTTATCTTGATAGGATTTAGGATTTCATTATAAATATAAGGTGAGAGAAAATCAAACCCTAATCCAAGTGTGTGAAATTCTCGAAAATTACTATTCACATAGTGGAGATTTTCGAAAACTTCATTGGAAGGAAGAAGGCGAATTTCTATAGCATTCTCCATAGACTGTCCTCACTCAACATTGAAGTTTAGGTAATCGGGACACAGTCCAGAAGATCAAAGTACGAGTCTTGATCCAATCCTTGCCTGGCAAATTCGTAGGTAAACACGAGAAAACACCAACGTGTTGCAATTAATTATATAGGTGCATGTTAAGTATATAATCAATGTATGGTGAATTAAACATCCAAGATAGATCCTCGGGAGAGGGCTAAAATCAGATTTTCCTACAATGGTGTGGGTTCTCTTTCAGGTGTTACTTCACGATTTCTTCTTCTCGGTGGCATCCTATCATTCATAAACACACGCAATTAAATATTGTCTTATACTATCTATCAGGATCAAAGTATATATATAAGCACGGCATTTGTATAAGTATGAGCATAAATCTAGCACATCATCGAACACCACATATCACAATGCTAAAACAAAAGGCTCTCGAGGAGCTATCATCATACCATATCAATTGTCTCTACGAGGACTTTCATCAGTGTTTTTAAGATTTACAAAAGACCATGTACAGAGTATGATGCCCAAAAACAAATATCAGCATCACTCTGTGTACCTAGTCACAGTGCGTACAAAAATCTAAACGCTACCGTGGACATCAAAATAGGGTTTCATGTCGGAACGACTCATCGTTTCCGCATGCATCAAAAGATATACAAAGTATATAGACAAAAAGACAATCTAGTCCTAAGAACTAGATCTATGATTGCACGGGGTGTAGATAGGGCTCCATGTATCAGAGTCAGGACTGGAAGCATGGGAACTATCCACTCCCTCCATCTCATCATCGGCTACTAGATCCTCCTCGAGGTCTTCCTCCGTGTCGGGTGCGGGAGCCACGGGCTCTCGGTCTCTAGCGGCCCTGGCTTCCTCCATAGCAGCTAGGTCTCGGCGGATCTCAGCCATGACCTCCTCGTAAACATCATCCGAAAACGGGGCAACCGCAGGGCGAACATCGATCTCTCTCAAGGTACCTGTAGCCATGTCACGTGGATCATCAATCCTTACAGGCATCGTGGCCCAAAGGCTCAGGCGGGGATGGCGGCAGCTGGACTAGAGGAGGGCCGACAGGTGGAGGTGGATACGGGCATGGCATGACCGGCGGCGATGGTCTGGGCGGGCAGTGACGAGGATAGAATCCTACTGGTGGTAGGACCGGGAAGGTCCCACCTCGAACATGTCCCTGCCACTACCAGGCAAGAACACGGGTCCATCAGCTGCCAAACGGGGCACCTCTGGGTGGAGCCACTCGGGAATCTCATCGCACCAAGTGTATTCCCGTGCGGGGGAGATACGGCCCACGTGGTGCAGCTCCGTACACCGTGAATACATAGCTCAGTGGTTAACAAAGCAAGGCAGGTCTGCCTCCAGATCGAAGCTCTCTCGGCGTCGATAGATATAGTCTGCCGATATTTCACGGGCATACCCTTGCCAGTCGGATGACAGTCTCATGATCAGTTTTGAGTACACCATCATAATGCGATGTACCTCGGGCATGTGCAGCAGCCCAATGACGTGTGAAGTACACCAGGAACTCGTCGAGGTCGTCTCCTCGGCACATCTGGTAGGAATAGTACGAACGTATAACCTCCTCGTGCGTGGCCCTAGAGGATAGAGAACGCCTAGTCGTGAAGACAGTCCGAGCCATCTGAAAAGGAAGTATCACTATGGTCATACACGATAAACATAACAGTATATCTAGAAGAATGTATGTACACAATAAACATTTGTACAAAGAAGGTTATATCAATCTATATTATCCTATGACCTACATTCCTAAATCCTTATGGCATTACTTCCATGGTTTGGTCTCCGGGAAGAGACGGTATGGTTTCTTAGAGTAGAGCAACGATCGACGTCTAGCCTTCGGGTAAAGGCCAAGTGGTCGCCTTAGCTTATGGGGCTCTGGATTCCTTATTTCTATTCGCGTCATAGTATCACATCATATCTGTTCCCATTATGTACTTACAATTCATTATTTCCTTTCATACTTCCTTAATGTTATACATCGATTCTTTCCATTATTATTACGATAGAGGCAACACACATGGTGTTTGAAATTCCTTCGTGTAGAGAGGTTGGGATTCATAACAGTGTGAACCTCCAGTTAAGCAATCGCTTCGTCATCGTAAACTCGTCGTGTTCTCATCCTCGAGTCCGTTCGGATTGTGATTCTTAAGATTTCTATGTTCTCGTTCTTCCGTAGTATTTCGTTCAATTGGGGATACCTTATGTTTTCATACTAAGTTCGGCGCAAAAGGGATCATGAGTCTTAAGAGTCTATGTCCTCATGGAAAAACATACTCATTTATATCCTGCTTCTAGCATACTTCGCATATAGCAGTAAACATAGATCATAACATGTATTGCGACAAACAGTATTCTCATTTTACTCATTTACCAAGCCTCTAAAGTTTGCAACTTTCTTTCAACTAATGACAAATCAATTGAAACAACTTTTCAATTTCAAAATATTCCTCTTTCCAATATATATTTCAATTCCCCAACAAGGCAATATTGTAAGTCTGTTTCACAATTCATATACTTCCATCATTTCAAAACAACCTTTAGTCGAAATAGTTACCTTCTTCCTCGTTGAGCAGGACGACGATGGAGTGCAGTGCAGTAGCAGTCAAACATAAACAATTTCTAGACTCAACTTTCAACTTAGGATTCAAGGAAAGGGTTTCTAGGGTTCAGAGCGAACAAGTGCTCTGATACCACTTTGTGACTTCCCGACTTCTGAAAGAATATGGATCATATGGATCGTCACTGATATGATAAACCAGCGGATATATACATAACTAATCGATACAATTAATCAGTTAACTACTCAATAATACATAGGCTGAAAGGAATAAGCTGTTCAACACAAACTCAAGTCACAGAAGGACTTGCCAAAAGGTTCAATATAACCCAATCAGGGCACAATTCATGGAACGAGGTACGACCTCAAGTTCAATACGATAATGGAAAACAGTTATAGTCAAAAGATACCAAACAATATCAAAGTTAGGCAACAATAAACGTGTGGACATGCATATGACGATGCATGCCCAAGGTTCTAGAAATCCTTTCTAATTAAGCAACAAAACAACTGCTACTCTGTAACATCTCGCACCCATCATCAATCCTTGCTCAACATGCACATCAAAAACGAGATGCAGGGCTAAGTACAAAAGTACTCAGTGGACTCATTGCCGAAAACATTTTCTTTGTCATAAGTTATTGAACTACCCATAATAGCACATGAGGATTTTAGTTGAAAGACTCATGCCTATCAAACATTTTATCATTTTCCAAAAGCATTCGGCCGAATAATTTCATCCACGTTGTTCCATATCTGATCATTCATTCATTCATTCGCACAATATGGAGGTAGCCACCTACACATAGTCTTCGTGATCGGTCGAGGTAGCTAACCTTAACACACAGTCACATGTGTACACAATCCGAGTTAGTCCTTAACTAAGTCGGATCCGATCGTTACCCTTTTTTAACGTTGGTGGACCAACTCATTCACATACCACATTGGATATACCAATCTTAGTTAGGATCACAACAAAATATAAACATTTGGCAGTCAATAATAGTTTATGTAATAATATTTCATAAAGCTTTTGTAAATCATGCTTTGAGATAGATATGCATATCATTTTTGTTTCAAGAGAGCCCATCTGCTAATCCGAAGCTAAATGTTCTAAGTGAGCAGGGTGTGAGTGTCCTTTCTCAGCAACTACACACGATCGAACCCTTCATAAGAAAATAGCCGTTCTTAGATTCTTTCTATCGATCGAAAGTCGTTTATTAATTACGACTTAAAGTTCCCAATTAGAGTTTTCTTTATGATTTCATGTGATGGTTTTAAGATAATTTCTATTATCTTACATTCTCAAATTCTCAAACTATATTACTTCATCAATCATAGACGAACCTCAGCTTATGAGTCATATACTCCGAGTCTATCCTCGACTCCTAACCTTAGTGTTCTTCTAAACGTTATTACGTTATAGATTGTTAGTATTCAAGTTGTGATTGGTATATTAGGATATTCTCAAGCCACTATCTAGACTTAACAATTATAGTTATGTCCTAGTAGGTTATGCTTGACGACTTGTTGTATTAACACGACTAATAAATGAGATTCTTGACTTATGACTCAAGTGATCACATGCTATCATGTAAGTACGTACTTTAGGAATAGATTACTTCCTTAGGGAATACTAACTCGACTTTTGAGACATAAGGATCGACATCTTATGTTCGAATCTTTGTTTACACTTTACGACGTTGTTTGTTTCTCTTAACTCGTCGGAGATTGTATAAGTTATATAATCGCTATTCGTTGTCGAGTTGTCATAACACTCAATCTAACGTCGTATTGGGTTGTCGTTATTGAGTATCAACGTTGTAGCTCGGCTTTTGATTTTTCTAACTTAGGAACTCACGTTTGAGTATCCTTTTATTAATAGAAAACCCTAATTTGTGTCAAACTTCGATTCGCATTAATTCCTTCTTAAGTTATCGAAATTGGTCGATTTCTTTTGGATTCTCGTACATAAAGTATTATGTTGTTTACGTTTGGGGTTTTGTTTGTCGGTACAACATAAACATAAACCATTCAACACCATACACAACATAAACTATACTAAAACATTAGAAAACCTTAATTTCTAACATAATGCAAAACCATTGTGTATGTGTGCATAAGTATTCCATTAATTTATCACAATCACAACCATTCATTCCAAGCTTATAGTTAACTATCATAGCATCATTTATCATTAAAATTAAACTCATACTTAACCATTTTGCTATGTTTTCGATAATTAGCATATGTATACAATAAATTCCATTAAAATCATGTTATACTCCTACCATACTATGGAATTTAATTACTAACTCAATATCATCAAATAAAATTTCAAACTATGAGTTAAATGTTTCAAAGTTTTCGGCAATCATAAATTAATGAGCTTTGGTGTTCAATAAATTCCACAAAAATTATATCATGCTTATACCATATACTAAACATGAAATATCATTTCATATCATGCATTAAAAATTAAACACATGCTTTTCACTACATCATTATTTTCGGTAATTATGAAATATATACATATATATTCAATAAATTCCATTCACTTCACAATATGATTATATTATGCAATAACATGTAATATTAACATTAAACATCAACCAATATTTATAATATCACATATCATATCATTTTCAAAAATTAAAAATCAAATAAAACCTAATATATATACATATATTTTCGGTCATTATAGAAAAATAGGAGTAGTACCTCAATAATTTCAAGATTAATATATGAGGTTCATATCATATATCAAAAACTATACATCAACTATTTTTCAACAAATAAAATCAAAATAATTCTCAAAAATTACATATAACTTTCGGTAATTTCATGAAAATAGGTGATGTGTTCCAAAAATTTCAAAATTTATATATGATGTTCATATCATATATTAAACACCATATCTCAACTATTTTCAACAAATAAAATTAAACAATAGACTAAATATATATATATATATATATATATATATATATATATATATATATGTATTATTCGCCTTTAAAAAAATAGGAGATGTGTTTCAAAAATTTTAAGATTAATATATGATGTTTATATCATATATTAAATACTATATCTTAACTATTTTCAACAAAAAAAATTAAAACATGGCCTAATGAAACCACAAAGCTCACGGCTTTATTAAAAAAAATTAAGAAAATTCTAAAAATTCCCAAATTTATTCTACATACTTCTAATACATTAACAAGCAATAATATCAAATAATATTCACAATAGCATGCTTTATCTCATATAAAAAGAAATAAACATAAATCGAACAATATTAAACATGCTCCAAAAATTTCCAAATTTTAAACAAAACCTTAGAGCACATTTCTAAGCATATTTCATTCATGGCTTGAGTGCATTTGGTGTCTCAAAAGTCATGAAAAAAAATGAAGAACAAAACTAGGGTTCTTCATGAAATAAATTCAAAAAAAATCAAAAAAAAATTCTACTCCATTATAAATGAAGAGAATGATGAATACTATCTTATTATGGTCTTAGAAATTTAATTTGGGGGTTGGAATGGGTTGGGAAGGAAGATTAAAGCTTGAAAAGTTGAAGAACAAAGAGAGAAAATTCATAATTAGAGAGAGAAAGTGAGGGCTCGGTTTTTGGCTGAATATTCTGCCCAAATGAGCTGTTTTGGAGCCTATATGGAGAGCCCTTTGTGGTGGTTTGGAGAAGACTAGTCAAATTATCCGATTTGGCATGTTAATACCGACTCTTTAAGTTTTAACGCGCTTTCGATTGATTTCTCGGAACCTTAAGGTTTTATTTTCTTAAATAGCCTTAAAAATACTTATTTCATAGCTTATAATAATTTCATGAAGTTTGGATGGCATCCGATAAGTCAATTCTGAGTTATCGCGGAAAAACAGCGTCCGGCGATTAAATTATGTTCATTCGAAATTCTATTGAATTCTTGAGTTTTCATAATTTATTTGAGTCTTATAAATAATTTCTTATTGATTTAGACCCTTGGTTCGAGTTTTGGTTCATTTGGAACAGTTTAGGATTTTTCCGGTATATTTTTCCGACGTTCGGTTAAGTTCTTTAGGAATTTCTTTCAGAAATTGATTCTTATAATTTATAAATTCATAAAAACATATTCATTCATGATTTTGATTGTTATCACTAATGATCATGGCTAGCATGGACTGGAAGTTGATCTGGCTCGTGAATAGTTGTGACGACCCGACTTTCCAATAAAGTACGGATCATATAGATCGTCACCGGTATGATAAGCGGCGGATATAAACATAGCTAATCAAGGCAATCAATCATTCAATTACTCGATAACGCATAGGCTAAAGGGATAAGCAATTCATCTGGACTCAAGTCACGTAAGGACTTGTCAAAAGGGATTCAAGATTGAAACATAACCCAATCAGGGCAAAATTCGAAGTACGAGGTACAACCTCCAGTTCAATAAGACACAAAAGTAGTTATGATCAAAGCATCAAAAATTATCAGAGTTAGGCAGCAAATAAACGTATGGACATGCATATGACGATGCATGCCCAAGGTTCTAGAAACCTTCCTAATAAAGTATCAAAATAACTGCCACTCTGCACCACTTCGCATCCATCATTGATCCTTGCTCAACCTGCACATCAAAAACGAAATGCAGGGCTAAGTACAAAAGTACTCAGTGGACTCGTTGCCAAAAACATTTTCTTTGTCAAAAGTTATTAACTGCCCACAATAGTGCATGAGGATTTTAGTTAAAAGACTCATGCCTATCAAACGTTTTATCATTTTCCAAAAGCGTCAGGCCTGACTATTTCATTCACGTTGTTTCCATATCTGATCATTCATTCATTCATTCAATCGCGCTATATGGGTGGCCACCTACACATAGTCGCCGTGACCGGTCGAGGTAGCTAACCTTAACACACAGTCACACGTGTACACAATCCGAGTTAGTCCTTAACTAAGTCGGATCCGATCGTTACCCTTTTTTAACGTTGGTGGACCAACTCATTCACATTCCACATTGGATATACCAATCTCAGATAGGATCACAACAAAACATAAACATTTGGCGATCGATAACAGGTTTATGTAATAACATTTCAGAAAGCCTTTGTAAATCATGCTTTGAGATAGATATGCATATCATTTTGTTTCAAGAGAGCCCACCTCGAATTGTCCTTCTTGAAGTACTTGCTAGCGATCCTTGTCGTTTTCGTCTCGTCCACGCTGGACCTTATCAACGTAAGAAATATAATTTAGTCGTCATTCGCTTCTTTTGGTAAGCATCATTAAGATTCGACAACTCGATATCTTTTAAGTATTAAATTTACGGGTTTTAGGATTTTCGTTATTGATACGACTCGATTAACAACCTATCTATCGTCTTTTAGGTTCGTCTGCACCGGCGATAAATGACACTTGACGTCGCATTCTTCCCTTCTATCAATGTCTCTCACGTCGTTTCGTACAATTTATGAATCTTAAATTCATAGCTAATATTCATCATTTGTTAACGCGTATCACGATTTCGAGCTCTAAATACCTCATTCGTCACTATCATCTTCTTGCCGTGTTTCTCGCCTCACACGTCCCACATATTCTATCAGAGAAACTCATATCTATGCTACACGATCAATAAATATTTCTCGTAATTTAATCAACATCTAGTAAACGTTTTACGAATTAAAATTACTAGTATTTCTCAATCATCTACTTGACATAATCAATATCATTAATTAATTAATTAAATCATTAATTTAATTAATTAAATCCACAATTAAAGTTAATTAAATGGATCAATTTAAAAGTCCAATAACATTTGATTAATCAATTAAATTAATTTAATTCATCTTAGATATCCACTAATTATGATTTATTTCCAATCACACCTATTTAGCAATTAGCTTAAGGTTCATCGTATTATATAAATAAATTACTTAAAAAGGATAATTCTCCAATTATCCCTTAACATAATTAATTAATTATGCTATTCAATTTCTAAAACAATTATACTTTATTCAATCTAATTGTAATAACCCGCAGTTTTTAAAAGCCTAATTACGGTCTTTAAAACCCGTAAAATAAAATTTTGCTGTGATATCAAATCACATATGAAATCAAGTAAGATTTCAATTGTTTACAAGGAATAATTTCCTGTTACACACTCACTCAAACTTAGTGAAGGAAAGAATCGAAAGTTTTAACTTTTATCGGTGAGTATATTTTAACGTCGAATGCGTATCGACTATTGAAATATCACGATATTTCTTAAGCAATCAAGCTTGGAATTATATTCCATCAATAATGGAATATTTTTATGATGAGATTACAGTATTTACGACCATTTTAAAGATGAGTCAATACGTAGCGTTTTGAGGCGTTTTCAAGCGTCAGCGTTTAGAATAAGATGAGCGATGGTTTTAATGATCAAGAAACTTTAGGAAATTATTTCTTATGATATTTTTATGATATTACAGTACTAATAAGCATTTAATTAATGCTTGAACATTAGAATTGATGAAAATCACATAACTAGTTTGAAAACCCTAATTTTTGAAATTAGGGTTTCCTTCAAAATTTATGCTCTTTTAATTATCCTATGCTATAATTATTATCTAGATCATATACCATGGTGTATATACCTAATTATGACATGAAATAAAATTTTAACCTATGATTTAATCAAATGGCGATAGCCGTTTATGTTGTACATAAGTTGAATCATTTTCTTCCTTTATGCTATTTAATTAACCTATGATATTAAATATCATCTAAATTATATTATAAGATGTATATATGTATGTTTAGCATGAATTAAATTATTTAAAATGTTTAAGGCATAAAAGCAGTGTCTTCATAAATGTATGCAACAAGGTGTAATTTTATTCTATCACTCTTATATATTTATATATGTGTATATTCAGATTTTATATCATCAAATCTCCCACTAATCATTTTGTAGCCATTTTTCAAGAAGATTGTGTAAGACAACAATGATTAAACTCCACTACCTACATAGAATATTATTAAAAGTGAAGAGTCCCTATTGTGTATTGGGGTGAGGGCATGACCGAGTGAGGGGGTTAAGGAGGAGTAATTTCAGTTTTATCTCACTCTTCACTCCACACTCAAACATCTCACTCTTATCTCTCCAAACCTCTCATCTCTCTCAAGAACACCATTCTCCTTCCCATTTTCTCGCAGTGACCGAGAGCTCCTCTTCTCCTCCAAGCTTCATTTCTTTTATTCCTTCTTCCATACCACACCTCACTACCTTATACCTTGTCCATTAAATTAATATCAACAAGGTAGGAGTCGATTCCATCATCTTTGTTCTTCTTTGCGAAAATCCGAAATCAAAGTAACAACATTTCATGTGTTCTTGAGTTCTTGTTGTGAAAGATTTTGTGTGTGCATGTGGTTGGTGGAAGAAAAATGTGTAGATGATAGTGTTCTTATTTTCTAAGTCTTGCATGTATGATCCAACCTCAAAATCTTATGAATATATGAGTATGTTATGTTCTAGAATGTGTAGCATGATGTTTGGAAGCTTAGATTGTGTTTAAAATTTATCTAAACATGGTTGAAAATTTTGAGTAATGACCATGACTCATACTCTCGATAGGACTCGCTTTTACGCATGGTTTTCGCCTGCCAGATTCCTAACGCTCTGAACTTCATTTGTTATAAAGGACAGAATCTCTTTTCCAGCTCCCAAATACAGTAGGGTCTGGGTAAAGTTCAGCTTGAGTTTTAGATAGAACAGGAACCTATAATACCTCGTAGCTTAACATAGCGATAGGAGTTTTGTTTACTAGATGGGTTAAGAATGTTTGATTATAGGTTGAATAGGTTATCCTAGTTGATTAATCAAGTATTAAGCTATCCTATTCGCTATCGTGCATTAGTAGTGTCAACGGTTAGTTTTTGATCGCGATGTATTGGCGAGATGCGTTATATTGCGAGGAGGAGGATAGGACCCAACCCGACTCCGAGGAGACTATTCAGATTCATCGGAAGCTGGATGTGTCTTGGCGAGGATCTAGGAGAGTTTCGATGTATTACTTTAGGTTGTGGAGAATGCGAGAGTTTACGGCGCTGGATTACGACGGCATTAAGCCGCCTTCTTACTATACTTCCATGTGATTGGGAGGATTATGCTCGTGAAGTTTCCGGAATTACATTTACGGCGCGACCGAGGATATGACGAGGGCGGCACTTGTTCAAAGACTGGAGCAGCAAGTGCCTGAGAGCATTGGGCCCCCTGCTTTCCACCTCGATTTTCGGACATCCGCACGCTCACCACTACCGCCTTTACCACCGATGGCGCACCCTTACCGCCAATGAGAGTTTCACGACAAAGACGGATTAGTGTGACAGCACTTTGACGGGTATAATCCCATCCATGACATTCTACAAACCGATTCGGGTGGATTATGGTCCATCACAGACATCCCGATGGTAGAGAGAATTGAGCCGACCCCAGAGCATATGGCCAAAGTTGATGACTCCGGACGAGGATAAGAGGATCCGGAGGAAGATGAGGAAGATTCGAGGAGTTGATGTAGATAGTGATGTTGATGTAAATTTGAAGGATTATGTTATCTATTTTATGTATGTTTTAATTATGCTTTTAAACTCAATGGGAAATCGAATTTTGTAGCTATAAAGTTGTGTATGACTTTGATTTTGTAAAGCCTTAAGGCCAATATGTGTATGGGCCTTTCTTTTGAAATATTTTGGAAGCAAGTATGTGAGTAATCCTTGATGTAAGGACTTGTGTTGCAAAAGCACGCTATCTATGGTGCTTTTGCAATTGTATATGTGTGATCCAGAAGGCTTTTGCAACAAATTTATGTATGACAAGAATGAAATGTTTTATTTAAGTTATCGCTTCTAAAAGGCAAAGAAATGAAATTATACTTATTCAAGTTATAAGAATGATACATGATGCTAATGATATATTTTACACAATGTATCGCCTCCCAGACAAGATCCCGAACGAGAAGTAAGAAGCAGGCTACACCTAGGACGAGGTAACTCCCAACAGGAGGAACAAGTCAGATCAACCACCTCCACCTCAACCTCGACCGCAGGATAGAGGAATTGTTTTAAGACAAACCTCCAACTTTCAACGGGAAGGTAGTCCAAGATCTTTGAACAGGGACGAGAACCATCGAGAGAATTTTCACTTTTCTAAGGTGACAACCCAAGAAAGACTATCGTAGCCTTCCGCTTAAATGGACCTGCTGATTTCGGCGGAGGCCGAAGAAAACTTCACAAACAGAAAGAGTATGGAGGAATCGACTGGGAAGATTTTAAAGGAAGTGTATGATAAGTATGTACCAAAAAGTTACAAGAAAAAGAAAGAACATGAATTTTTCTTGTTAAACAGAAAAGATGCTCAGAATCGACACGATCGCACTTTTATGAAATGTCTAGATATGCCCGGATCGTGGATAACGGATTTAAAGATGGCGGAAAATTTAGATCGTGGTTAAGGCCGTAAATAAGAATGTCTTTGGCGGTCTTGGAGACATGACTTATAATCGAGGCTCTTACACGGGCTTGACATTGAGGCAAGAATGCCAGAGGATAAGTCGGGATCACCTGATGCGTAATACTATGGATAGAGGAAAGAGAAATGGGATACCGCTTTGGTAATAGTAGCAGAAGCTTTGAAAACAAAGGTAACAAACAAGTGGCGGTGGGGAACTCAAGAAACCAAGGGCAAGGATGGAAGCCTACTATTCCTCCAAAGAAGGGACTACAAGAGCGCAAGGGCTCTTCCGCGTCTAAATGCCGAAAGATGCATGTGGATGTATGGCGCAGTGAAACTGCTTTTAGGTGCGGTATGAAGGACATTACGCAAACTTTGTCCGGAATACGCTCGAAACAATTGTAAGGTCAACCAACCCGTAATGTCCAACACCGAGGGCTATCCATTTCAATTTTCAACCTCAACAAAGAATCGCACTGAACAATGGCAACAACCTCCACAACAATTACAGCAGCCCACAACAACAAATACCACAACAAAGAAGGGCACCTCCAAGAACGAAGACAAGAACTATAACGGCAACGCTGGCCGCAACAAGAGCCTGACAATGACGAGCTCTAAATACCTCATTCGTCACTATCATCTTCTTGCCGTGTTTCTGCGCCTCACACGTCCCACATATTCTATCGAGAGAAACTCATATCTATGCTACGATCAATAAATATTTCTCGTAATTTAATCAACATCTAGTAAGCGTTTCACAATTAAAATTACTAGTATTTCTCAATCATCTACTTGACATAATCAATATCATTAATTAATTAATTAAATCATTAATTTAATTAATTAAATCCACAATTAAAGTTAATTAAATGGATCAATTTAAAAGTCCAATAACATTTGATTAATCAATCAAATTAATTTAATTCATCTTAGATATCCACTAATTATGATTTATTTCCAATCACACCTATTTAGCAATTAGCTTAAGGTTCATCGTATTATATAAATAAATTACTTAAAAATGATAATTCTCCAATTATCCCTTAACATAATTAATTAATTATGCTATTCAATTTCTAAAACAATTATACTTTATTCAATCTAATGAATTTAATTAACTCACTCTAATTAATTGATATTTAGATTATTATTTAATTAACTAAAATAAACCTCCACAAATTAAATCATTAGATTTAGATCTCATTTTTAATTAATATGGAATTAATTAAATCCTTAATTTAATTTAATGGATTCTAGAGGTAATTAATTCAAGTCCATTATCCATTTATATACTTGGCCCAATATTATTTTAATAGATCAAGTCCAAATGATTTAATTGGTCAAGAAATACTTAAATTAATTAATTAAGGCCCAGTGCTCTTAATTAATTAAAGTCCTCCTAAGTTAATTAATTGGGGTTAAGTAACTTAATTAATTAATTAGAGTCTAGCTCAATTAATTATTAAGGTCCATCTAAATCAATCAATTACGCTTAAGTAGCTTAATTAATTAGTGTCAAAGTATAATTAATTAGAGCTTATCAACTTTATTTAATTAAAGTTGATCTAAATAATTCCTTAAGTCCAAAAGATTTAATTAATTAAAGCCCAACTTTAATTAATTAAAGTTCAATAATATCTTGGTAGCCCAATTCTACTTATAACTTAAGTCCAACACAATTAATAAGAGAGACCCATATTCTGGAAGCCCATCCCTAAAAGTCCAGCCAATTAATTAAATGGCGGCCCAATGCTCGGCCCAATTATTTAATTCTTGGCCCAGCTTAAATAAAATCTTGGTCCAGCTAATTATTTCCTTGGCCTAACATCATTATAATTTTCGGCCCACACCATTTTAATTTTCGGCCCACACCTATTTTAATTTTCGGCCCACAACTATTTTAAATTTTCGGCCCACACCTATTTGGCCCCCAAAAAAAAGAAACTACCCTAGTTCATAAAAAAAAAGGAACCAGCTATAGCCCCCCCCTTCAAACTCACATCTCTCTCTCTCGGATCTTACACACACACTCACACGTACGCGACACACACACACCATCTCGCTACCGTGCCGCCACCTCTCCGGCCGCTAAGTCGTCGTCATGAGCTGCTGCGCTGGCCAGCGACCTCGGTCTTCTCTCCCCGCCTCTTCTCGCACGCACACTACCGCGCAGCCTCTCTCTCCATTTTCGTCGTCGGCGTCCCCTTGTCTCCGGCGAGCCGCGCCATCACCGCCTCAACCAGCGCGCCTCCTCGTCGACATCTCGTCCTCTCCTTCTCGCAACCCACAAACGCAGACACACACACACGAGGCCATCGCCTCTTTTCTCCTCGGCGAATCTGCCTCCAACACTGGGCTCCGGGGAGGCCCCGTCGGAGAAGCTCGGCGTCGCCGCCGTGCGTAAGGCTAATGGCTGAGCCATCGCCGTCGGTTACCGGTCGAGTCGTAAGTGGCTTGGTCTATCACTGTAAATCTATGTTCAATAGCATCTCCTATACATTTAGGATTCTATTTGTTTCGATCTATACTAGGTTTTCAATTCACAGCATAATGTATTTCTATAAATTCTGTATGTATTGTCTAGTTTTGGTGTAGAGGAATTTTCTATGGTTCAGTTTAAAGGCGGAATGTATTGTTTTGTATCAGTATGCAAGTTTATAAATTGTAAATGTGAGAAATCTGTAATTGGAGCAGAGTTCTAAGATAGAACCTTGGTGAGATTAGTGTATATGCTCCTCTTCTTTTTTCAATCGACAGCAACAGAATGGCTTCAAGAAAAGAAATGGAAATGGGATGTCTGTTTAAGAAGAAATATATATGTATTGAATGTTTAGAAACTGAAATTATTACCTTGTAGTTCTTCTTATCTCTCTTTGTTCTTGAGTGTGTTGTAAGATTGAGAGAAGATTTTGAAGGTGGAATTTGTAATGGGGTTCTCGTCTGTGAAGGAACAAAATGAGATAGTTAAAGGTGAGAAGGAGGATTTGTTTTGTTATGTTGCAGGGGCTGCAGAGATTTGGGTCTGCAGAAGTTTGATTTGGGTCTGCAAATGTGAGAGAGAGAATGATATAGTTTAAGTTGGTGTTATACTCAAAATAGCCCTTTTTTTGAAATTAGAATTTTTTGAGATAATTCACGATAGCGACATATCACTCGTTTTGTTTGGACGATGATCGATGATTGTGACTCATCCTTGACGATTAGGATACCGAGAAATCGTTACTTCGATTGTCATTGCACGCATTCGCGATCTAATTTATCGGATCCGATCATATTACGCTATCATTTGATTATCAATCGATAAATTTTCTCGTTTATAAATAAAAAGGAAAAGATCAAATAACAATTTGGATTAAATTCTTTGTTAACACAATTTTATTTTACGGGTTATTACAATAGTACTTTTGAGACTGACCGGACAAGCATGCCCGAAATTCTCATTCTTTGGCTTCTCACATGTTTTCGTGAGAGGATTCTAGAAATGCATGCAATCTTTTGTTGAGATTAATTCTCGATCTTTCATTCTATGTTCAGGCTATTCAGAAAACCCTAATCCGGTAGGACTAGTCACTAGTTTTTGATTTCTCTAGTTTTCGATCTCCGAATCAATTCTAATTCATTTCTTTGGTTACCTTAAACATAATTAAGGTCTAAGCACCACAAATAATTGGTTTAAGAATCACTAATAAAAGTTTTAAATTTTTTGGGTTATTACAGACAACTTGAGGACGAATTATCGGTATAGACTGTAGTATAGATAAAAGTAACTTGACTTGGTTGTTTGTCTATACTGGTACGTATTGATGGATCACAGTGAGATGAGTTCTTCTATCTGACCGTCGTGAAGAACCTAGATATCAGTGATTTTACATTGATCTAAATCTCGATAAGATTTTAGGTGAGTATGAGTTATTGACCATCACTTTGACTTGTTATGGGTGAGGATTACATGAGATAACCCAAGATTATCCGCATCTTGGGTGGTGACAATGCTTGTATGTCATACTAGTTACCTATATCGAGTCACCGTATCCGTTTAAGATGATGACGTCCCCCTTAAAGAACTCCAAATGTTTACTGTACTAAACCTTACAGGTTGATTTATCACAAGTACAATAATAAGGTTAAATGGTACTACTTAAGAAATTAAATAGATTAATTATTTTAAGCAATTAGAGTACTATAAATAATTAATAGATGTGAGATATCTAAATACGAGGATTCGTAAGTCAAAGTACAAGCCCGATTCAATTTCGGTAATAAAGGAGTAAGTCAACATTTATTCTTTAGTGGAATGAATAAATATTTATGAATTAATTTATGTTTTGGCTGAACATAAGATAATTAATTTATTTTAGGCCTATCTTTATTTCTTATATTTGATCTCTAGACTGACCCATCAAGGCTTTTACTATGTAATTTTCGATCATTAATTCCTGTAAGAATCTCACTGAGATTCCGCTTCGATTAATGTATTATTTATTTAATATATCTTCAATATCTAGATAGATATTATATGATATTATTAGATATCAAGATATAATTATCCTAAATAGAAATTATCTTCACGGAAGAAGATAATTATTTTATTTATTAGATATATCAGATTCATATTCCAATAGGATTCTAGTGAAAACATTAAAAATACAAGATATGAGAAAATCAGATTATTCATTCAATACAGTGGTTTTCAAAATCACTATTCATCGGTGCAAAGGGGTAAAAAAAATTCAGTATTCTTCATAAATTATTCTCACTCAGTATTGGAGATCGGGCATCCGGGAAACAGTCCAAAATATCAAAGTTTGAGTATTCCATTGATCTACTGTACCAGAAATTCGTAGGTAAATACAAAAAAATCTTTGTGTATTATAATTAATTATATAGGGACATGCTAAGAATATAATCAATTTATAATGAATTAAACATTTAAGATAAATCCTGGAAAGCGCTGATATATTCAGATTTCTTATCAAATATTGCACCGTCGTCCAATGTATTGAATTTATGTATTTTTCATGTCGAAGAATTCGAAAACTTAATTAGGTTTGCCAAGTCACGTTGAGTTTTAATAAAGCTTAAATTCTTTTCAAATGAGTAATTCAATGAAGCTTCAACCTTGAATATAATAAAGCACGTGTATATATATACATAAAATTCTTAACATACATAAATGATAATAAATCATGTCTATTTGTTTTGAAAATCATACAAATATTTTTAAATATGCATTTTAATTAGTTATATACAAAGTTCTACATATAATTATGCATTTACGTCATAATTTGTGCATTTGAATCTGAAGCGTCCATATTGACTCATCAATGGTTGATTTGTCCCTCATATTTATATTATAAGGAGTGTCCACACGATAATAAATATATATATATATATATATATATATATATATATATATATATATATATAGAGTGAGGTTCATATAAGAACCAATTTTAACGTGAGAACTAAGAACTACGAAAAACAAAATGAATATGCTATGAAAGTTAATGAATACGCTGCGAAAGTTAATGAATCCAAAAATTCGGAATTTTCACCAGGGTTCGAATCCCATGAGAGGCGAAAATTCTATTTTTTTTTATTCATTAACTTTCGCATCGTATTCATTTACTTTCATAGCATATTCATTTCTCATGTTCTCACAATAAAAATGGTTCTCACGTTAACCCTTCTCTAATATATATATATATGGAAGGGTTAACGTGAGAACCATTTTTATCGTGAGAACAAAAAAACAATTATTTCGTTGTAAAAGTTGATGAATCAATTGAGAAAGTTACTGAATTAAAAAAAATAAATTTTCGTACTTCATGGGATTCGAACTTGGGTGAAAACTAATATTTTTGATTCAATAACTTTCTCAACGGATACATTAACTTTCATAGCGATTTCATTTTATTCATAGCGAATTTTCGTAGTTCTTAGTTTTCACGTTAAAAATGGTTCTTATTTTGAACATCAATATATATATAATAAGGTTGGGTTATAATAAAAACATATTTTTTCATAAAACCTATATAATATATGTACAAAGTTAATGCACTTTACATATAAAGCTAATACACCATTGAGTTATGATAAAATGCAACACTATCATTAATATTTCTTAGTGTAATAACTTTATATATAAAGTGCATTAACTCTGTACATAAAGTGCATTGGTTTTTAGGTTTTTACGAAAATAGGTTTTTATTTGATCCTCTCTCTCTCTCTCTCTCTCTCTCTCTATATATATATATATATATATATATATATATATATATGATGAATCAAGTAGGAATGAAATTATTTATGAGAAATATGAATAAATCTAAGCCATTGATTTTAGTAAATCAATGAACAATATTAATTTATGTTGTGCTACAATACATTACTATATATGTTGTACTTCAATTTCGTAGGATTTATTTAAATGTTATATTAGTAATTTTGTTTTATGTTACAAACGGTTATTTCCTTGATTTTAGGGATTTTATGTAATCTATCTTGTTACTTCTTATTTTAGATAGATTATTTTTTTTTGTTGCAAGGGTAGCATACATTTGTAGCATTTATCATACAATAATAAATTATATTGCATGATGTGCAATGTGTGCCAAATATTTTTTAAATATTTGTATTGTTTGTATTATATATATGCTATAGAAAGTTTAGGTAGAGTAACAATACATTGTGTTGCATGATGTGTAATATGTGTCACATATTTATAAATTATGTGCTATAGAATGAGTAGTTTATGCAACATTATATTGAGCAGATTATAAAATTCCTAGTTTTTTCAAGTGGCTAGATTATCAGAAAGTGACGAGATTTACGTCCGGAGTGGCTGAGAAAATATTTTTTTTATACCAAATTTACCCTTATTCGAATAATTTAATAAAATAAAATTTGAAATCAAGTTGAATCATTGATATGAGTTAGATGTGTTAATTTGATATATTCTTGTTTCTTACATTTATAAGCATTCTCACGAGAACCACCTATATATATATATAGAGAGAGAGAGAGAGAGAGATCAAATAGTACCTGAGTCTGAGGTAGTATGTAGTACTCAATCTTATTCATTCATCTCATAAATCTTATGGTGGAGATTTTTTCGGATTTTTTAAGCTTATTTTCATTAATTTCGCTACAGTAAGGGTAGATTAATAATTTGATTTGTTATGTGATTTCGAAAACAAAGCATGCATAGAGTTGAACTCAACTATGCATTTAAATCAACACAATAATGCATTCACTTGAACACAAAAATGCATATGAGTTTCGAATTTAATGCATGCTGAAAACACACTCCCAACGCTCGCTTGCTCGCACCCAGCGCCGGTTGGGTGCGATGCAGTTTTATGTTCAAGTGAATGCAGTGTTATGTTATTTCATATGCATTTTTTTTGTTTTGTTGTGGCTCTTCCCAAACCCAGCGTCCATACCCAACGCTGGCGCACACCCAACGCCCCTACCCAGCGTCGGCGTGCACCCAACGCCGGTTGTGTGCGATGCATTATTATGTTATTTTAAATGCATTTTTATGTTATTCTGTATGCATTATCTGTGTTTTGTTGTGCCTCTCCCCAAACTTGGGGCCCGCGGAGACCCCAACGCTCGTGGACTCCCTACCCGGTCTTGGCGGGCACCAGCGCCATTGGGTGCCTTACCATTTTACCTCTGAGCGAAAAATGAGTTTTCACGTGTCAAATTTTGGTGCGTCCACGTGTTCAAAATGTGTGGTCTAGATTGAGTACTACATACTATCTGGGGATCGGATACTACGGGAACCCAACCCTATATATATATATATATATATATATATATATTGGTTATTGTAAAAATCTTCCTTAATATATGAACTACAAACTCGTGAAATCATCTGAGTTTGCTGTGAAAAGTATCTGAATTCAAAAAAAAATAAAAAATCATCATTCATGAGATTCGAACCTATATGTTTGAATTCATTAAGGTTATAAATTCACTGTAAATCTTCATGATTCAAGGGCTGAAAATTGAAGTGCTACGACGAAACACATAACTTGCATATAAAATAACATAACAATGTATGTTGGCCAACGAGCGTGGGTTGTGAGCGTGTGTTGGGAGTGAGTCTCTGGTACGCGAGCGTAGCTGTGCGTATGTATCCACAAAACACAAATATGCATGCAAAATAACATAGTCATGCATGCAAAATAATGAAAACATGCATGTTGATCGAAGGGCTCGGGGAGTGCTTGAGCGCATCGGATGCGCGAATGCGTACTGGGCATGCATTTCCTACATGCTTTAAAATCGAAACTCATACGTATATTTATGTTCAATTACATGCATATTTATGTTTAATTATATGCATAAGTTTGTTCGAATATATGTATGATTTGCTTTTTGTATCACATAACAAATCAAATTACTAATTTACTTCTATAGCGAAATTAATGAAGAAATTAAAAAAATTGTAAAAAATCTCCATCATAGGATCTATAAAATTAATGGATGAAATTGAGTAATACATATGCATGGTTTTTTTTCTGTATCACACAACAAATCAAATTACTAATCTAGCATTTCATAGCGAATTCATTTGGTCCCTAAGGAGTTCGTATTGGCGTATGGGGGGACTACACAAGTGAAGGTAAATTCAAACATTTTTGTTTAACACAAGACTAAATCTTCTACTTAATCAGTAGACGTCGGTTAACTGAAGTCAGTTCAGTATTGGTGTCAGTATTGTTGATTAGTTCAAGTACAAAGAGTCTTGTACATAGTGATATCAGTTAGCAAACCTTCTGACTATTGGAGCAAATGGTCAGTTAGACTGATAACTGATGTGGATGTAGAATGTGGTGGTTACGTTTTTGTCTTTACTGAAAACTTAAACTGATGAAAATACTTAGTCGAATATTGGCTAAGACAGTTTTCAGTTTATCTCTTTAGTATCAAACTGATATTGATAAGGTGTTTCATAATAGTGTTGTGCTACATGTGCTGATGATATTCAGTTCAATAATTTGGAATGTAAAGATGATACTGAAAGTAAAAGACATTTAGTTTTTACATGGTTCGGAGAAATCAACTCCTACATCACAGATTGA
The DNA here is from genome assembly GCA_036937905.1 of Salvia rosmarinus. NCBI lineage: Eukaryota > Viridiplantae > Streptophyta > Magnoliopsida > Lamiales > Lamiaceae > Salvia > Salvia rosmarinus. Next base: position 44,789,469 of record CM072819.1, read on the forward strand.
TAACACAGTTAATCTACTATTTAGGATTTGGTCCTGTTTACCGATATAAAAGTAAACCTAAATATAGATTTTAATTTTTTCTATATCGCCTAACTTGACGTTCCTTCCTACGCTTACTGGTGTTAAGAAATCTCTGACTTTTTACAGGTTCAGTCGACCTAACTTCTTGCTTAAAGGTGCAAGACAACTAAACTTTAAGCAACTAACACTTTGTTGCTTACTTGTCCAACTTCTATTTAACCTTTGAGAATTTTGATTAGAGAGTTTTCTTACTAGGGTTTGATTTGTCACATGCGACAACTGATCAATATTTCTTGGCTTAGAATATTACATGAAAGTATCCTAAAATCTAATGGAGTGTATATTGAAATCTTGAACTAATAAGTATATTTGAGCTCTGAGGATTTTCTTATGATACTTTGGAACTCCCTTCTTCTTCAAAATCGCTGGGTAATTGTTCATGAGATATAAGCTCCGGTTGCTTTAGAATAATTGGATGCACAACATTTTGGTAACCTTCAAATGTTGGATTCTGTGTTTATTTATAGAGCAGATGATGAATAGTATAATTGGAGGGAACACTAATCACATCCATTTCATTTGTCATTTGAAATCTGTCTGTTTGAATCCTCGTACATCGTTGTCGACGTCTGCATCATCATACACTATAGTTTTGCAACTCTGAACAATAGATTTAGCATGTCAGGATCTTCTGCATATACGCTATGAGACGTGGAAAATCAAACACTCAAGGTTTAAATAATTTTATGTTTCTTCAATTGGGTTGACTATGTATTTTTTTATTATGTTAACTTCAGGTCGTATCAGTTTAGACTACTCTATTTTTCTTCCACAGATATGACTCTATCTTTTATCAGTTTGGTGACCCTAAGTTAGTATGACGCTTCAGCTTAACGTAGATCTTAGCAACTTTGACTTCTTAGTTGCTGATACTACACCTAGTCATAACTTCTTTGTTTTCAACAGCGCTGAGTCTTCAGTCTTTAGATTCATAGTTCAGTCTTCAACTTCACTCTTCAGTAGCACTGTTCATCAGTATCAATGTACTTCGGTCTTCAACCTGCTTGACTCCAGTCTTCAATCTGCGAACTTCAGTAGTGCTTCTCTTTAGTTACGCTAGTACTGAAACTTCTTTCAGTACGACTGACTTCAGTACTGTTTGAACTCCTTCATTATTAGGTATGTCCAAATTGGTAGTTCTTCTTCTTAAACCTGTAACCAAAAAGTCTAACTGCCTAACACGTGAGTAACACTATCTTACATCAATAAGCAATCATCAGCGGATTTTGGAATCTAATCAAAACACACAGTTAAGACAGAATCTTTCCAACAACCATATATTGTGTCCATGTGGACACACTAGATAAGCTACACATGGCTAGGGATGACAATGGACCTGATCCTATTACATAAAGATCTAAATCTAAAATTTTATACTTAGGTCTAGATCTAGTCCTGATCCGTTGGATCTACAAAAATGAGATCGAAACCCAGATTCATATATTTTCTAGATCTGAATTCATATTTTTTCTCTTCTAACATAAATCCTAAACTAACAAAAAATTTACAATAACACCATTACACCGTAGTAATCATCTGAATCCACAATAATAATCATTAAAAAAAAAATAAGTCATTACACCATTAATCATGAAATTTTTTGCAATCATCAAAAATAAGTTATAACACTGAAAATATATAATAATCCAACATATGACACATCCAAATTTCATCAATATACTTATGACAAAACAAACAATAATATTCAAGAAAGCCTTTTATGTTAAATCTACTTTCAACATCCTAAAGAAGGTAAGAAAAAAATATCATAAGAAATGCATACTTATTTCAATAATATAAATATAAAATGATAGAAAATTAATTATCATATGTTTGGGAGAAGTTGAAGTAAAACGGAGAGTAGTGAGCTGATGTTTGGAGAAATTGCAAAAAAAAAATTAAAGAATTACATATAGGGATAGAAATTTAATTAGAATAATATATATATATATATATATATGGAGTGGATCAAATGAGAACCACATCTTTTTTGCGAACTCTGCGAACCATATATATATATTAGCGGGTTCATGGATCGGATTTGGATATAAAAAATAAACTCCAGATCCAAATCTAGAATTTAGGAATACAATCCAGATCCGTCAGTTCTAAATCTTTATGGATCCATATCTTAAAAAATGGATTTGGATCTACGGATCTTGATCGAGTTCAAGATCTATTACCATCCCTATACGTGTAGACCTTTTATTTTTTTATTTTTTTTTAAATTTTCGTAGAGAGGCAAAATCGTCATTATTTATTCCCTCCTCCAAAATTCCTGCCTCAGCTCTATCATTCATTTTTCATCCCATCTACCTCTCTGGACTCTCCGAAAACGATTGTTGTTGTTCAATAGAGAAGAAAGAAAAGGAGGCAGCAACGATGTTGTGGTGGAGACAGTTGCAATGACTTGCTACATGTGTAATGACGATAAAAAATGGTAGCTGATGATTGTGAGTTTTCACCTGAAGATTTGAGAAAAATGGAGAAAGGTGTTTTAAGAGAAGATTGACGGATCGAAAGATAGGGTGGTTATGTATGGCGATTGTATATCTACGGTGGAGTTTGTCGAAAATATGAGAAAGATACGACGAAATTGACGAAGTAGGACAAGATAGGGTTTTCTATTGAGAGTGAAGCCCTATGCAACAATGAAACCCTCTGTTGGAAGAGGAATATGCACACTACTACACAGAAATCTGCATATTTACAAACATGCATACTTTAGAATAGAAAGTTAAAATGATCCATTCTAACGCATACATGTATCTTATTCTCGCATATCTCTCTTTCTCTTTTATTAATCTGCACAAACACTTTCCTTGTTGATCATTTTCTTTCTTTCTTGTGAATCCTTTGTTTTCTTTCAAATTATGAAGCTAGAAAGAAGCGATTTAAACAAGAAGATTGAAGCAATCAATCTCATATGCATATTTGTATTCAAAATTATGCATATTTTGTGTTCAATCATATACATATTTATATTTAACAATATGTATGTTTTTTTCTATATCATATAACAAATTGAATTACGATTCTACCCTTACTACAACAAAATAATGTCTACTAAATTAATTTTTTTTTTTGAAAAATCTTCATCATAGGATCACTGAGATTAATAGATGATATCTAGTACTATAATCGAAAAAATATAATCTTCTTGACTAATCAATTAATTACGATATCAAATTTCAATTCTTTGGGATTCCCACATAATTAAAATTAATAAATGAAGTAAAAATTTAAAATTGACAAATCTTTATAATAATGTAGTTTGTGAGACGAGTGATTTCATTATAAAATATTAATTTGTATCTTTTTATATTGGACAATTAGAAATGCCTATCATGCATATAGTTGTAAAAGTACAAAAAATGGGAAAAGAAAGCCCATTAAAACTACAATACATTGTGTGATTAATTAATCTAATTATTGGTGGTTGGCTACATATATTTTTAATAAGGTTGTTTGTCATAGCACCTTGATGGGATGTCGCAACCAATAACTAAATATATATAAATTGTGGGGATTGTTTCTTGATTATTAATCCCAATATTAATAAATTTTAATGGTTATAAACTGAAAAATCGAATATTTTTTTGTCAATTTAATACGAATTTAAAGATCGTCATGTGACTCGAACTCGGGGCCTTTGGCCTCGGCGATTAACCACTCTACCACTAGGTCAACACACGAAAAATCGAATCTTGATGACGCTTATTGTAATATTGTAACTCATGAGAGAGAAGAAAATCTACACACACGTAGGTAAGACCCCAAACCGTATCATAAATATCATGAAAATAGTCATTTTTTTTTTGTGTGAGGACAATTCCCTTCTAATATTTTCATGTCCAACTCACGTTTTCGAAATTTCTCTAATATTAAAAGGCTGACTATGGCCTACGTTTGACGTATCATCTTCAAGAATAGACGGTCATGAAAGTATCAAGGGTGACGACAATTGATTGAAACTGATAAGTTTTCTAAAATAAATTTAGCCAAACCCCCTCTTAATATTTCATTGGAACTTTTCAATTTTAATACTCCTTTTATCATCTAAAATTTTCGATTTTATCTCTTTCAAACTATTTTTTTGCATCCATACGTATAGAAGTAGTGCATTATTTGAGAGAGTTGGAGGAGTGGGTGAGGTGGGGAGATGCAGATCGTAGAAAAGGGGAATATGTGGAAGAAAAAGGTTTGGTTAGTATTCATCTCCCAAAACTCTGCACTGCAAACAAAAATAGATGAGCCGAGACATTTTTTTCTCTGAAAAAACAAAATAAAATGAAAAATAGGACATTTCAAATTTGTACCCATTAATATTTTAGACATATATTGTAATAACTTTTGACGTTTTCGCAATGATCCTTCAAACATAACGTGACTCAGCAAACCTAATAAGCACTAGCAAATGAATAACTAGTCTAGACTATAGATGTATTCTCTCCGTCACATCCAAGACGACTCATTTCTTTTCGGCATGGTTATTTAGGAGAAGAGATAAAGTGGTTAAAATGATAAAAAGTAGGTAGGACCCACAACTTTTGAAGAGTTAATTATTTCATAAAAAGAAACAGGTCATCTTGGATGGGACAGCCCAAAATAGAATACGAGTCATCTTAGGTGGGACGGAGAGAGTATTATATTAGACAAAAAAAGTATTTTACACATGATTTTGACATGTAAATGTCTGTATACAATGGATTGACTGTTAACTTAACAAGGTTGTAAATGAATTATATTATTCGTGAGCTATTCAAACAATGATTTGATAAAAATTTATTTAAGTTTGTTTATAATGAATTTCATTAGCCCTACGGGCCAAGTTCTAGATTATCTATAATCGAATAGTTAGTTTATGAGTGAACTTGTTTAACGTTAGATTGAAATAGAAATAATTGATTAAATATAACCTATGTTTTTATATTATGTTGGAAATCAAGCGTATATATATATTTATATGTGGTCGAGTTCTTGCGAAGCTACTTTGACCAAGATTTTGAGTGACGTAACATTTAATTTTGTGAAATTAAATGGCATAGGATCGATCTACGTTTTGAGTAGATGATCGTGGTGTATTCACATTCTCAAATCCGATTTCCGTGAGTGAGAAATAGTGGATCAAAGTTGGTCACTAAACATGGAGTTTTGTGCTTAAGGGGATAAGCATGGATTAATTAATCTTTATCCCACATTGATTAATGTACCTTCATTAATTGTCTATATAAGTGGTTCATTGAACACTTAGTATAATTATGTGCACAAGTGATGGGTGGAAAGCCCACGCACAAGCCTGCCGTATGCCGCCGCCGCCCGGCCCGGTGCCGGTGCCGGCCGGCGCCTGCCGCATGTCGCCCGCGCCGCGCCCGCGCCCGCCCGCCCGCCCGCTCGGCTCCGGCTCCGCTCGGCTCGCTCGGTTCGGTTCGGTTCCGTGGATCTTGGATCTTGCAATTGGTCTGGGTGGTCTGGGGCGTTCTTTGGGCTGTTCGGTGGGCTTGCCGTGGCCCATTGCCTTACTTTTAGATCAACGTTTGATCGAGCCCAAAGATGGAGTTGGTCCGAGGCCCAACTCGTGTGGCCCAACCGTTGGGCTGCTTGCACTTGAAGAGACGTCCGGGATCGTCCAACGAACACGGGCGCACGCGTTGTCCGGATTCATCGTAACCGCCGTGTAACGCCCGACATGATGGCTCTGGGAAGCGTGCCCACGTTGTCTCCGAAACCGCCACGCACTCAATAGGGACATAACTCCGTAACACCCGACATCAATGCGGTGTTGACTCAAAGATGCTTCCCGTGAGGGGCGACGCTATAAATAGGACATGTCTCCCAACATTAGCCACCGATCGCAAAAGCATTCCAAAGATACCTAAGAGCACTCTCTGCATTCATATTTTGTGTCCAGCTCTGTCCTCGCTTCCGTCCGGTTCACGGAGCTCGTTGGTTTGCGGTGCTTTGCCACCCACGAGCGTTGCGTTTCATCTTTGGGACGATCGCCAAAACCGAAACACTACTGGGCGTATCTCGTCTTGAAAAGAGGACTCTCGACTCGGCATCTAGAATACGGTTATTTGTAATTACATTATATCGTTTTAAGTTCATTGTTAGTTTGATCTTCTTATTTTTCTCTTTTCGAGTTGTAATCGCCCGACAAGTTCATCATCGCTTATGTACAACACTTTCCAACAATCGCAAGACGAGATAATACTTGCCACGAAGAGTCGACTTAAAATTGACTTAAAGCGTTCAAACATAATACCTTTGCTTGGAGATGTCGACCGTACACCACCGACTCTGCCTCACTTGCTCTTGTGCCGCCGCCCGCCGCCGCTTGCCGCCTCTCTTCTTCCGCCAATTCCGCACAATGGCTTCGGTCATGTTTGGTTCGATGCCTTGGGTCAACCATGGGACCACTTTGGGTCGATTGTTGGTTCCACTTTTAGTGGTTCAACAATTGGTTCCACTTTAGTGGTTCCTTTGGTTCGACGATCGCACTTTTCGGTGGGTCGATTGTTGGATCCATGGGATCTAACACCGTGGATCCGGTCATGGATCGATCTCGGCGCTGCTCATACCGCAGGATGATGCCGCCGCCGAAGCCACCAAGTTTGGAGGATCCGACTTGAGATGGCAGAAAAGATGTTGTTCTACCTCACGACGTTGGGCTTCGCCAACTTCTTGGTGGAAGATGAGCCCGCCGTTAGGGTCAAGTGACGGACTTTCACGTCCGAAAGCATATGACAATCGGCGACCGGCGACTACCTTTGTAAAATTTTATACTTGGTAGTTTAGAAGATAGCTTGTATAGTGTTTATCTTTGTTGTAACGACATCCAAAAGTATGTGGGATCGCTAGAAAGAAGTACCGTAGTGATGATGCGGTACTAAGAAGTTCATTGTAGCCAATATTTGGACTACAAGATGGTCGATTCCCGACCGATCATGGACCAAGTGCAAGAGTTTCAACTCATTGTGCACGAGGTTCAATCCGAAGAACACATATTATTTCGACGACTTTGTCGTCGCTCATGATTGAGAAGCTACCCCGGGGTGGAGAGACTTGAGGTCTACCTTAAGCACAAGCGAAAGGATATGACACTTGAAGACTTGATCGTCGATCTAGCGTCGAGTCGGCGTGAAGAAGCTAGAACTAAAGGGAAGGCTTGATCGATGCTAGAGCCAACTGTTGGAGAGGCGGTCCCTCCAACAAACGTGTTCGTCCCATGTCAAAGATAAAGGCAAAGGAAGGTAGTTTCCGTAAGTTTGACGGGATCATACAATTGTGGCAAGCATGGCCACACGTAGAGGCTGCCGTCGACTAAGAAGAAGGCTAAGCAAGTTACCAACGTTGTCGAGAAGGACTTGACAAATGGGACAAGGATGACTTGGCTGCTGTGGTGACCGAAGAAGTCAACCACGTCGAGAATCAAGGTGGATGGTTCATCGACATCGGCGCAATCGCGCACGACGCCGAAAAGATGCGTTTCTCCACCTACAAGCCTGTTGAGGGAGGAAGCTCAACATGGGGAACCAAGCTTCGTCCGAGGTTGCGGAGTTGGTGATGTGGTGCTCAAGATGTCGTCCGCATTGAGATCACCTTGAAGGATGTCTTTGCGTGTCCGGACATTCGCAAGAATTTAGTGTCGGGCTCTATTCTAGTTAATAAGGGTTTTAGACTAGTTTTGAGTCGGACAAGTTTGTCTTGACTAAGTTTGGAAAGTTCCTTGGTAGGGGTTATCTCACGGGGGTCTTTTCAAATTGAATGTAATGGTATGTCTGTACCGTGTACCCAAGATTGCTATGAATAAAATGCATCTACTTCCTCTTACTTGATGAGTGCTCGATTTATGGCATTGTAGATTAGGACATGTTAATCTAAATGCAATAAAAGATTAGTAAATTTAGATTTACTAAAGTTAAATGAAGTTAATACACAAACGAAATGTGAGGTTTGTGTGGAAGCCAAATGGCTAAGTTACCGTTTCATTCGGTGAGAACGGAGCACTAAGCCTCTAGAACTTATTCACACCGATGTGTGTGATTTAAAGTTTGTACAAACTAGAGGTGGTAAAAGTACTTCATCACGTTTATTGATGACTCATACAAGATATTGTTATCTTTACCTTCTAAGAAGTAAAGACGAGGCTATTGAAGCTTTTAAAAACTTCAAGAACGGCCGAGAATCAATTAATTTGTCGAATTAAGACTGCTCGAGTGATAGAGGAGGAGAATATGTAGCTCCGTTTGAGGCATTATGCAACGAAAGTGGTATAATACATCAAACGACAGCTCCTTATTCACCTCGGTCTAATAAGCGTTCTTGAACGTAAAATCGAACACTTAAGGAGATGATGAATGCTTTGTTGATTAGTTCGAGGTTACCCGAACTTGTGGGGAAGTCGTTTTGACGACCCAACTACATCTTGAACAAGATTCCACTCAAAGGTAAGGATGTCACCCCACGAGTTGTGGAAAGGAAGAAAGCCATCGTATAAATATCTCAAAGTGTGGGGTGTTTGGCGAAGGTTGAGGTGCCTCTTCCAAAACAAGTTACAATTGGACCTAAACGATCGATTGTATCTTTATTGGGTATGCACCAATGCAGCGGCGCTTATCGTTTCGATCCACAGTCGAGGTACGAGATATGACTGTGGGGACGACGATTGAATCAAGGAATGCTATATTCTTTGAAAGTGTTTATCCCTGTAAAGACAAGGATAAAAATGAAGCCAGTTCTAGCAATAGAGCTGATGGTGAAGCTTCGAGTTCTAAACCTTTGGAGGAAGAACCGATATCGCATAAGCGATCAAGGTCTGATCCAGAGGGGTCGGAACCGAGGCGTGGCGATGAAGTCGAGCGCCAAAGGATTTTGGTCCCGACTATATTGCGTTCATGTTGACGAAGAACCAACTTCATCAAAGTAGCATATGCTCGGCGCACGGAATGCTCGGCGAGAGGTCGCTCAAAGTGAGATTGATTCCATTCGCAACCACACTTGGGTGCTGGTTGATTTGCGAAGGTTATAAGCCCTTAGGATGCAAATGGATCCTTAAAAGAAAGTACAAGCGATGGATCAATTGAAAAGTATAAGGCCCGTTTGGTTGTCGAAGGGTTTAAACAAAGAGAGGGTACGATTTCTTGATACCTATTCACATGTGATTTGCGGATTACGTCTATTAGGGTGCTTCGCAATTCTTTGCTTTGCACAATCTTGAGATTCATCAAATGGACGTTAAGACTGCGTTTTGAATGGTGACCTCGAGGATGAGGTATATATAGAGCAACCCAAGGGTTTGTAGTACACAGTCGAGAGGCAAGGTATGCAAACTCGTGAAGTCTCTATATGGTTTGAAACAAGCGCCGTTGCAATGGCACTTGAAATTTGACAATGTAATGTTGGCAAATGGTTTCAAGATCAACGAGTGTGATAAATGTGTCGTTAAGAACACCGATAATGGTTATGTTATAGTGTCCGTATGTAGATGACATGTTGATCATGGGTAGCAATACTCAAGTCATTAATGACACAAAGCGCATGTTAAATAGAAATTTTGACATGAAGGACATGGGATTAGGCGATGTGATTCTTGGAATCAAGATTCTAAGAAGATCGACGGAATTGTCTTGACACAATCTCACTCACGTCGAGAAAGTGCTTAAGAAATTCAACGCGTTTGATAGTTTACTGCTAAGACCCATTGAGCTCAATGTTCACTTGAGTAAGAACAGGTGAACACGTTGGGCAAGAAGACTATGCTAAGGTCATCGGGTGTTTGATGTATCTTACAAATTGCACCCGACCACATAGCTTGCGCTGTGAACAAATTGAGTCGTTACACGAGCAATCCAAGCAAGGAGCATTGGAAGGCTTTAGTGAGAGTTTTGAGGTACTTAGTATACTCAAAATCATGGGCTGCATTCACGAGATATCCCCGGTGCTTGAAGAGTGCGTGATGCCAATTGGATATCGACACGAAGATTCACTTTCTACAAGTGGAGTGCGTGTTCACGATTGGGGAGGTCTTGTTTCTTGAGATCCACGAAACAGGCGTGTATAGCCGATCCACCATGGAATCGTAATTCATAGCTTTGGATAAAGGCGGTGAGGAAGCCGAGTGGCTCGTAATTTTGGAAGATATTCCATGTTGGTCTAAACCCGTGCCACTAGTGATGATTCACCGTGATAGCCAAGCGCTATTGGAAGGCGAAAAATGGTTTGTATAATGGTAAGTCTCGACATATCGTCGTGACATAATCTGAGTGAGGCATTTGATCTCAGTGGGGTTATATCAATTGACTATGTCAGTCGATAGATAATCTGGCGGATCCGTTAACCAAAGGGTTGAACCGAGATCAAATGATCAAATTGCTAGAGGAATGGGACTAAAATCCACATCTTAAGAACAATCATAGTGGTAATCCAACCATGATGACCTGGAGATCCCAAGAACTTGGTTGATGGGAGAACTAAGCTATATGAGTTCGTGTATAAACACTCGAGTTAGTCATTCCTAGAAAGCAAGCGAGTGTTGAAAAACTTGCTTAGTGGTGAGGTTGAGTCGTTGACTCTTAATGATTCCTAAGATACCTCGGGGAGGTTGAGTATGGCGAATACTCGGTAAAGAATCACCTATGTAAGTGCGAGTGGGGCTCAAACAAAACACTTATGAATCCAAAGTGGATGTCCATGGCCAAAATGGAATCAAGCGTGAGAACGGATGAGGTTGAGGTGTTAAAGTGTTAATACCATTGTCTCGATTGCGTTGTGGGGAATAGTTCATGCATCGTGTCCACTAATCCGCCTGTACTCGATGGTACTAACTATGGAAGGTTGAGCCATAAACCACTGTCCAAATATTTTAACATCTCTTGAGGATCGAGTGTATGTGCATACATGCATATGGCTATTTCCACTCATGTGGGGATTGTTGGAAATCAGCGTATATATATATTTATATGTGGTCGAGTTGTCGAAGCTACTTTGACCAAGATTTTGAGTGACGTAACATTTAATTTTATGAAATTAAATGACATAGGATCGATCTACGTTTTGAGTAGATGATCGTGGTGTATTCACATTCTCAAATCCGATTTCCGGTGAGTGAGAAATAGTGGATCAAAGTTGGTCACTTAAACATGGAGTTTTGTCTTGGGGATAAGCATGGATTAATTAATCCTTATCCCACATTGATTAATGTACCTTCATTAATTGTCTATATAAGTGGTTCATTGAACACTTAGTATAATTATGTGCACAAGTGATGGTGGAAAGCCCACGCCGCCGCCGCCCGCCGCCTTGCCCGGGCAGGGCAGGTGCCTGTGCGGCCGCGCCCGCTCGGCTCGGCTCGGCTCGGCTCCGGCTCGGTTCGGTTCCGTGGTCCGTGGTCCGTGGATCGTGGATCTTGGATCTTGGATCTTGGCAATTGGTCTGGGTGGTCTTTGGGGTTCTTTGGGCTGTTGGTGGGCTTGCCGTGGCCCATTGCTCTTTACTTTTAGATCAACGTTTGATCGAGCCCAAGATGGAGTTGGTCCGAGGCCCAACTCGTGTGGCCCAATCCGTTGGGCTGCTTTGTGCTGAAGAAGAGACGTCCGGATCGTCCAGTGAACACAGACGCACGCGTTGTCCAGATTCGTCGTAACCGCCGTGCGCCCGACATGATGGCTCTGCGGAAGCGTGCCACGTTGTCTCCGAAACCGCCGCACTCAATAGGGACATAACTCCGTAACACCCGACATCAATGCGGTGTTGACTCAAAGATGCTTTCACGAGAGGACGACGCCTATAAATAGGACATGTCTCCCCAACATTAGCCACCGATCGCAAAAGCATTCCAAAGCATACCTAAGAGCACTCTGCATTCATATTTTGTGTCCAAGCTCATCGCCGGCTCGTCAGGTTCGTGGAGTCGTTGGTTTCTTGATCTTTGCCACCTACGAGACGTTGCCGTTTCGTCTTTGGGACGATCGCCAAAACCGAGAGCACTATCGGGCGTATCTCGTCTTCATGGAAGAGGACTCCTCGACTTCGGCATCTAGAATACTGATTATTTGTAATTACATTATATCGTTTTAAGTTCATTGTTAGTTTGATCTTCTTTTTTTCTCTTTTCGAGTTGTAATCGCCCGTGAGTTCTGTCTTGTTTATGTACAACACTTTCCAACATATTATAATAAGTAATAATTGTAATCACAAGTTGATTATTGTAAATAAAATCATTTTTATTTAAAAGAAAATGATCGATATTTTAAATATGAATCTATATTTAAAAAATTTATTTAGTGATTTAGATGCAATCAAATTTAAATAAATTCATGACTTGTGAGTCTCAAAGTACTTAGTAAACAAAATTCAAATTCAACCAAATAATAAATGAGTCAAGCCCTCAAGAAGATTGTAAACAGATAGTTTATATTTAAAAATAAAATGAATCAAACTTCAACAAAATAGTACTCGCCCGACTTGATTGATCCCCTACTTTTATCCTACAAATTTTCTGTTTTTTTTTGTAGAATACAACCGTACTGTCAAAAGAAATTTTATGGCAAATCCTACGGTTTTGATTGACTTGCGTGGGAGATGGGGTTTTAATTAAGTCTTATAATACTTTTCCATCATACCTTTTTTCAAACCCCAATTGTAAATCTCTTTTGTTATTATTATTCCTAATCAATTTCAATCAAGAAGATTCAATTTTTTTAGCTCTTCCGACCCAGAATTTAGCTGCTGATTTGTGCGTGATTGTTGTTATTCATGGCATCTAGTGGAAACAAGAACATCAACGCCAAACTGGTTTGTGCTTCTCTTCCAATTCCTTTTATTATAATTATTATTATCATATATTTTTTCACTTTAATTTTTTATATAATTTGCATCGTTTTTCTTTATGCCATTTTTCTCCCATCTGGGTGTGATTTAATTAGCCGATTTGGCGATTGTGATCCTTGTCGTGTGAAAATTGGTGCTATATAGATAGAGAGAATTTTTTATTGACATCAAATGAGCGAAATTTTGCCAAATTTTGTATTATTTGTTGTTGATATTAGTTCTTCATCAATATATTGATTGCAAGTGCAATTTCTGGCCTTCATATGTCAAATATATATATGTATATATAGATTTAGATATATAGATGTATATTGATCTTTGAATGTTTTGTTGTAGGTTTTCCAATTATTTTAGTTTTTCTGTGATGATGTGTGCTGTTTTCATACAGAATTTCTTTACCTGACCATATTTCTGATGCAATTCAACTAATTGTGAATAAATACAGGAGAAAATTAGTCCAATTTTAGAATTACCAAAGTAAAATCACAAATTCGACGACCTTGTATTTATTCATTTTTTAATTATATGAATTGGATCAAGATATTTGTTCTGGTAATGTTCTCTCTCATGTTAAAACCATGGAATAAATAATTTCCAACTTTTGGGGTTCTTTTTGGTAATGATGTTTTTTCTGGAATCGATTGGATGGTACAGTTTTTATCATTTGAAGATCATTATTTAAGACTTGACAATAAATAATCATTCATGTTGTTTCTGTTGACTTCTAAACTACACTTTTGCTTTGGATGATTTTATTTTTTCTGCATTTTTGGCTTCAGGTGCTTCTGGGAGATGTAGGGGCTGGAAAATCTAGTTTAGTTTTGCGTTTCGTGAAAGGGCAATTTGTTGAGTTTCAGGTAGGTTTAAACCATTGTCGTGTAGTTTGATAGGCATGCTAATCAGAACCTCTTCTGGACCTGATGATCGACTCGATCTGTTTCGTGCTGTAGGAATCGACTATAGGCGCTGCATTTTTTTCACAAACAGTTGCTGTGAATGATGCAACTGTAAAGTTTGAAATATGGGACACAGCAGGTCAGGAAAGATACCATAGCTTAGCTCCAATGTATTACAGAGGAGCTGCTGCTGCCATAATTGTTTATGATGTAACAAACCAAGTAAGTGCTGACTGCTTAAGATTCGAGTTATTGGATGTTGTGTTATGTGGAGTACCATTCTCCGAGTTTTGATTGAAGATTTTGAAGAGATTTCAAATGACCCCATATCAAGTGGATTTTAACACACCAATATTGCTTCACGAATTTTTGAAACGAACATACTTGTCCAAATAAGTGCTTTGGATTTGTTATTATTGATTTCAAATCTGCCATTCAAATCCTTCAATCTTTATCTAAATGCAACCAATCGAATTTTCTGTAGTCCCTCGAAATCAAGTTAGTGTTTTATGAGCTGATCAATCTGGAAGGTGGAGGTGTTTTGGATGCCTAATCCATGTGCAATAAAGAATAAAGTTTTGTTATGAAGTGAATAAGTTGGTGGCATAGCATATGATTTTACAGTCAGTTACTGTAGTTATGTTTTGAATCATCTGAATGGTGACTTGAAATATGACTGCCAGCCAGTTTCTTTATCTCATTATACGATTTTTCATTCTGTAGGCATCATTTGATCGGGCCAAAAAATGGGTTGAGGAGCTCAAAGCACAAGGTAACTTGCTATTTTAAAGGCAAACTTTGCTTTTTGCTATTTTATGGTAGGGAATTGGGGGTTAATATAGTAAGGGTGTGAGAAATTTTTGCCCAAGTCTACTTTACGCAGTTCCTCTGTCAATATTTCAACTTTTAGATAAACTATGAAATGCCCTTTCCAATTTGATTGTTCTGCATCAAAGTGAAACTGGATTGTGTGAGGCTAAGAAGTTGAGACATTTATATTGTTTGCTGAAGAAAGTAATTGTAGTCAATGGGGTTATGTTCTTGCTTTAAAACTATTGTAGTTTGGTGAGAAAAGTGCTGCTTAAGAATTGGATATTGGATAGATATGTGAGAAATGAAATTGTTAATCATGATCATGATCGCACAACTTTTCATATTCATCCTTGTCGATAATTGCAAGAGTCATCACTTAGAGGACACCCAAGCAGTGGACCTCCCCAATGCAAAAGGTGGATCTCGGTTCAGTATGTTATTGCAACAAACTCTGGAAAAAAATGAATGCTCATTACTGGGGAGACCTGGAGAGAATGTCATCTAGCTATCTGTCTGATATTTCTTCTAGGAGTTATCACATTCTATCAATAATTTGTAGTTGAAATCTCTTCATTTGTTCATTTTTCACATCCTTTTTTTTGTGGCATTAGGCAATCCAAATATGGTCATGGCCCTTGCTGGGAATAAATCAGATCTGTTGGATGCGAAAAAAGTGGAATCAGAGGCAAGCATCTCTCTTTCTCATCTTTTTTATTTCATACAACCTCTCTATCTCTAACTACGATGCATGCTATCAACATATATTTGTTGAGTACTTTCTGGACTTCTGTGCGTGCTTTTAGCTTAATGCACAACTTCTACCACTTCTACTACCACTTCAACTTATTTCCACATTTGTCTTTATCCGGACTTTTCCTTCTTGTTAGAAATGGTGGTTTTGGTGTTAATGAACTTTGAATGTAACTTCTAAAATTGATTGTCACCATTGCCCTTTATTCATCATATACGCCATTGAAGGTTTATTGATTGTGATATTGTTGCAGGACGCAAAAACTTATGGGCAGGCGAATGGTCTTTTCTTCATGGAGACATCTGCAAAAACAGCTACTAATGTCAATGACCTATTTTATGAGATAGGTAAGATTATTCACCTGAAAATATCTCCATAATAGAAAGCTTTTCAAGCCTATATTTAGTGACATATTTGTAATTTTCTTGGTCTTTTGTAGTGTTTGGATCTGAGTCATGATTTATCAGACAGTCATACAAAACACCCTCATAGACTTCATAAAATAGGAGCTGAATGCTTATCAGACAGTCATACAAAACACCCTCATAGACTTCATAAAATAGGAGCTGAATGCTTAGCTCTTTCTTTGTAATAAAACATAAGAGTATAATTTTTCGAATTTGAGATCTGTTTGGCTAAGACTACATTTGATATTTGTTGAAAACTTGAAATTGTTTTCCTGCATGTATAGCAAAGAGATTGCCACGCCTGCAGCCAGCACCGAACCCATCTGGAATGGTCCTTGTGGATCGAACAGCGGATAGGCCAGCCAGCGCTTCGTGTTGCTCTTAAGAGTTGAGACGGAGCACCCCCTCGTCACCAGCAAGTTACAAATGTGTGGTGTTACCGTGTTGTGTCATAAAATTCTTTGATGGCTATTGCGTGTATCATTACGTTCAGTCATTCAGATTTTGTACAGGAGTTCAACTGCTGAGACATCATTGACATTGTTGCTTTTCTATTTTATTTTTTGAAGCTACCCGCTATGTTTAGTCGTAGGTGCTCTCTGGGTAGCTCTACTAAAACGCGTTGGAGGTTTTAGTATTTTTAATGGTTATTGGCATCAAAATATATGAATTTTGGGTATATTTTTTTATTTTTCTACGAATTTTAAAAATTATTAATAAATACACAAATTTAACATCATTGTGATTTTTTCCACAAATAGAAATATGGTCAAAATTGAAGCGGATATGCCAGTTGACGTGACATCATTTCATTAAAACGACGTTATTTTATTTATACAATATATATTAATTGGTGGTTAAATACTCGAATTTTTGGTCTATTTTTATTTTTTTCTATGAACTGTAAAAATTTGTCAATAAATATACACTTAACATTATTATAATTTTTCTCATAAATTGAATGATGGTCAAAATTAAAGCTGATATAGTAGTCTATGTGATATCATTTTATTAAAATGACATCATTTTCTTATATAATATATATTAAAAAAAATTAAATTCACCTTAACTTACACCCACACCATATCTCATCCTATCTCTCTTTCTCCAACCTTAACTTACGATAAGGTTTTGGTTGGAAATAATTGTAAGGTGTATTTAAGATTTTTTAACATACATATTATATAAGTAAAACGACGTCGTTTTGATA
This sequence comes from Salvia rosmarinus, assembly GCA_036937905.1. Taxonomy (NCBI): domain Eukaryota; kingdom Viridiplantae; phylum Streptophyta; class Magnoliopsida; order Lamiales; family Lamiaceae; genus Salvia; species Salvia rosmarinus. The sequence continues at coordinate 44,806,458 of CM072819.1, forward strand.
AAGTGGTGTCATGTCGATTATTATGTCAGCTTTAATTTTGATCATCATTCAATTTGTGTAAAATATTACAATAACATTAGGTTCGTGTATTTATTGATAAATTTTTAAATTTAGTGAGAAAAAACCAAAATGGACTCAAAGCTATGTATTTAAGCGCCAATTAAAATACATTATATAAGTAAAACGACGTCGACTGCCATGTCAGTTTCAATTTTGACCATTATTCAATTTATGAAAAATCACAATAATGTTAAGTTCGTATATTTATTACCAATTTTTAAAGTTCGTGAAAAAAAACCAAAATATGCTCAAAGTTCATATATTTAAGTGTCAATAACCTATTATTAACGAGAAACGTTTGATATTTGTGTTCAATCTTGAAACTTTTTATATACGTATCTTATCCGACTAGACCTAAATTTTCTGTCTTGGCAGCCATTCAATTAGTTTAATACTTAACTTCGGTCTTAATTTTGAGGTAAAAAAAAAACCTTTGGTCTTAAATATGCTAATCGTGTTTGAATCTAAAAAAAAAGTAGTTTGTGACTTTACTTCATCCTGCCTTCTTTAAACATCATTTTATCTTAACTACTGATTATACACCAATAGACTACATATATTGGAATTTCGTAATTTACGTTTGCAAATTCATATAATACTTCATAATTGATTTGTGAACGCTATTTTTTTGATAACTTTGAGCGAATAATCTATTTTAAATATACTAAGTTTAAATTGACAGCAATATAAGAGCCGTCTATTGCATTTTGCATTTTTCTATTTAACTTCAACTGTATCAAATCTTGAAACTCTCACAATCAAATTATATATATAGGGATAATACCAGAAATAGGGATGTCAATTCGCACCAACCCACTCGGGTCGTCGGGTTATTCAGTTCGGGTCATTCGGGTTGATTTTTTTTTGTTAGAAATTTCTTATCTTAATCCTAAATTCTCGGGTTTCGGGCTAACCCGTCAGGCTAATCGAGTCAAAAAGCTTAAGAAAAAAAAATAAGTTACATATATTTTTATTTATAATTATATATTTATGACAACTATTTTGTATTAAGCATTGGAATAAAAAGACAAAGAAATAATATGATAACTTCAAATATTAAACCAAAACATATTTCGCAAGTATTTTAAAAAAAAAATCTTATTATACTAATTTTCAAAAATAAGCAATGAAGTTTGAAAATCACATAACGAGGAAAATTTAAGTTAATTATGTCAATCACTCGATTTTCGGACCATGCCCATTCGGGTTGGGGGCTACTTTCAAGTCTAACCTATCGGCTGTCGGGCTATTCGATTCGGGTCATTCGTTTGATATTTTTTTCAGGTTATAAAATTTCAACCCTAACCCTAACGAGTTGTCAGTCTGTTTGGACCAACAACCCATGGGGTTCGGGATAAATTGACGTCCCTAGCTAGAAACCAACCTTAAACTAATAACTAAAAATCAATCTAGATCGTAGATCTTAGTTAGTGAAGATTCAAATCAGATGTGTTTTCTTACACATAAGATAATGCTTTCAGCTTTCGTACGTAGTACTATATTTTTTACTTATAAAACAATATTGTCTCTATTTCTTATGTTTTTTTACGCATAACACAATGTTTTTTATTCTTACAATCATATTAGTTTCTAGTTACTAGAATAAGATTGGTTTCTTTTGATCATCTTTATATATATTATATATATAATGAAAGAAAACATTGCACAAAATCTCGTATTTCTATTAATTTATGAATATGCACTAAATTACTTCCATTATTTATTTATCTATTTTGATTATATAGAGAAAGAGACAAATCAAGTATATGATATGGTTCAATACTTAAATACTACTTTAATCCCATCTAATTAGGGTGCTAGTGTAGTAGACAAAGCTTATGATTAAATAACATCACAAGTACAATCCCACCAATGTGCTCTATAAATGACATTTGTAAACTATTAGATAAAAGCAAGATTTACCTCGAAAATATAATCGAATAGTAATTTCTCCATAATAATAATAATAATAATAATAATAGATAGGAAACATAAGAAAGTGAGTGCAGTCAGTTAAAATTTTGTTGATTCTATTTATCAGAATTCTAGGATTTTGGCGTCATCACCACTTATGAATTAATTAAATACTATGTTAACATCTCCGAACAAATTAAATATTATTGGAAGTACAGTTTTTATGGGCTTTTGAACAGATAATCTGCTAGCTTTTCCACTGATATTATAATGTATTTTTTTTTGCCTTTTTTTTAAGATGACATATATATTATAATGTTAATGATATGTTAGTGCAATGGTATCTGCTTTTCTAGAAATAGTACAAAATAAAATATGGCAACCTACTTTGAGCAAGTAGACATACGACAAAGATTTCAGTAGAAAATGAGGAATTTTGCATCATCTCCACATCATCAGCTGCCAAGTTCCGTATGCATTTTTGTTTGTGACATGTAATATATAATTAGGAAAAAAATTTGGTACATCAACTTTATGATGCAGTACTTTATATTCAACAAATTAGTATATACGTATGTAATATCATATTTGTTTTTAGGCCGAAAATTTTATAAAATTTATGTTAAGTTTGATATTCTTTTTATCCCATGTATTAAGTTGTTACTCTTTTTAATCAATTGTACAATTTAACCCTCCAGCAGCCAACCCTCCCAACGGCCAACCTCCCCAACGACCAACTCCCAGCGACCAACCCTCTTTCCCGGCGGCCATCCTCCCTCCCTCTCTCCCTTTTCCCGGCAGCCAACCATCCCTCCCTCCCCTCTGCCGGCGGCCAACATCCCTCCCTCCCCCTTTTGCCGCGGCCACCCTCCCTTCCCCTCGGCGGCCAATGTCCCCCCATTTCCTTCGTCTGTTTTTTTTTACAAATGAAGGATATTTTTGTAATTTTACTTTAAATTGGATAAAAAAGTTGCAACTTAACATATGAGTTAATTTAAGTAGCAATGTTAACATTTTGAGCAATTCTCTCCATTAACACTTGTTTTTATTCATGACTAATTTATTAAAGTATGGGCATAATTTTTAATTTCGCTCTGGATATCCTAACTATCTGAGTCTATATCCAAAATTTACTATCATTAATATTTTTTTTGTCAATTAAATATATAAATTTAAAGGTTGTATCACGGTGGACTCGAACCCGAGATTTTTTGACCTCGGTCATTAACCACTCTACCACTAAATCAATGCACGCAAATATCATTAACAATTTTAATAGTCAAGTCTCGGACATGTGATTTTGTAATTAGCGTGGTTAGAAAATAATAAAGTATCATCCATTAAGTATTTTTCAAATTCAAACTAGTTTTATTTATTCATATCCAATTTAAATTAGATTTAAAAGTGATTTTACTATTTTTACTCGTCTCAAACCAGTATGCTACGTAATACATGGTAATTATCCAAATTTGTTAACTTTTATAAATCATCTAAATAATAAAATCTTAGGTTCTTATAATACATGAGTACTGGTTAATTTTTATAAATATATGTTTGCATAACTTTATTTAGGTAATTAATTGAAGGGAGTAGCTATTATAAAAACATCTCTTCTAATATAATCTATGAACTAATGAATTCGTCCGAATCTGTTATGAAAGTGTCTAAATTCAAATAAATGAAATTTTCTCCATTCATGTAATTTGAATCCAAGTTTACGAATTCATCCAGTAAATTGACGAATTCACCATAGATCTTCACGATCTAAAGGTTGAAAATTATTTATATATTATATATTAAGATTGGTTTGTATTTGATCAATTCCATTATAGTTTAGGGTTTAGGGTTTGGACGTACTCTTTTTTTCTTCTTCTGATTAAATCGTGATGATTCATGACACGTAAGAAGACACTGATTAGGCGAAAAAGTTGGTCTTAGTTTTAAGATTAAGAAACATGCAACTACAAACGGAAAAGGGAAAAGACAATTAATTATGCTAGAACAACCGGCTGCCTCACTGTTAACAAGTACATGACTTTATATATATACATGTTATATATTGTATGTAACATATATATACATAAATTAGGAATAAAAAAATATAAGTACGTAATGTTTAAGAAGGAAACACAATAAAGCCCAAAACCACTCACTTGAAAAAGGCATATGCTCACAAAGAAAACAAATCAGAATCTTTTAGACATTGGTTCAAATATATGTTATGTTAATTAGCTTAGACGGTTAGACCTAATTTCAATAATTCATGGTAATTGTTCATTGAAAGTGGGGGAAATTTCAACATTTTACCTATAATTATAGGTTGGAAACCTACAATATAGGTTGCCTTGAAGCTTAATAAACCAAGGTTCGCAATTAAGACCTTTATCTTTTAAATTAATTGAAAAAATAGTACAATATATAATCGTAAAAAAATTGAAACTCTGATTGAAAAATATTGCACCCAAAGTGATATGGACTATGGAGTGATAGAATGTAATATATATTGAGTCTTGTGAGAACTTGGACCAATCAAGCATAACTTGACCTGATTTTGAACAAATTATGCCATATTTTTATAGGTCAGAAAGGATTTAGGCCCGATTAAGAAATTTATTACATAGGCTCATGAGCAACCCAAAAATACCCACCTTTGGATGGGTATATATCTTTAGACATTTATTCGATTTTCGAGTTAGATCGACCCACTTGACTACTTAAGGAGGATTATAAGCAAGGCATTCCACCAATGTGATTTGAAATTACTCTATGAAGAAATGAAAAAAAAAGAAAAGAAAAGAAAAGGATAGGAATTAATTGAAAATCTTGATTTAAATTGGAGTACCATGCACCTTAAGGTTACAAGGCTGAAATTGCAAAATTCCCTTAGAAGTGGGAGGATGGTACTTAAGGTGTTATTGCGTATGCACTGCTTGTGGCGAGCACTTCCTCTTAACAACAACGTTTGATGTTCTTTTCTTTATTCTCTAATGTATTTATTTTTTGAGAAGTTTATTCTCTAATCTTTATTAAATGTCTAACCATTTTATTAAACATCATTAAACCATAAAATTAAAGCACGCGCAGCAGCTGCTGCGCGCTTTTCAGTTTCAATGTATACAAATATATCATGTTTAGGCAACTCCGCTTGTCTCCCTTTCTACATTAAGCAAATTTCTGCAGACAAAATCAGTTGGTCACTATCAATCATTTTATTTTCCTTTTAGAAAGTATATATTAAAAAATATAAAAATCTCCAAGCAACATCTGTTAGTTTATAGCTAAGCGTGAGCCCTAATGTTTGGCCAATGATAGTTGTGTGAAATTACACACTGGATATGTTTTGTTTTTTTTTGTTCAATTAAATACATAAATTTCAAGGCGTCACGGTGGATTCGAACCCGAGACATTTAACATCGGGTATTAATCACTATTAAAGCATGTTGCTTATTTGAGCAGTCTGATTGGTGGATATATTCATTAAGATGAATGTAAACCGTCGTATACATTAAAGTAGCTAATTAACGAGAAAAAATAAAAGAAAGAAAAAGATAGCTAACGAAAAAAACATTAAAAGAATGAAAAGGATAACTTTAGATATATTCTAATATTATGGTCTGTCAATTCTAGACTAACATTTTACCACAAGAAAACACCCAAATTAAGAATATGTAATCCGTTGAATCTACTTGTTTTAATTTCTCGTGGTGTTAGATAAATGAAATGTGAAATCTTGGTGAGATAAGCCAATGAATTGCTTATTCTAACCATAATCATGTCTATAAATAGAGGCACATGCTTGTTTGAAGCTATCACCTTTCACAAATTCACAAAGATAATATTTGAAGAAATACTCGATCGATCATGTCATTAGGCATTATCACAACCTTTAACTTCTTTATTTTTCTGGTTTCAACCTTAATCTTTGCAACATCCCATGCAATAGAAATACCTAACCCTAAATCTCTAGTTTTGGGCTTAACTTATTCTTCTCGATCAACAATTCCTACACCAAAATCCGCCACAAGAGTGCTCGATATGACCGAGCCACTCAAAGAAGTTAGAGATGGTTATATCATATCCCTCAATTTAGGTACACCCCCTCAAATTGTTCAACTCTATCTAGACACGGGAAGCGACCTCACTTGGGTGCCTTGTGGCAATCTTTCCTTCGATTGCATAGATTGCAACGACTATAGGAATAACAAGTTAACCGTGAGTTTTTCCCCTTCTCGCTCCTCCTCCTCTTCTAGAGATTCATGTTCCAGCTCTTTTTGTACAGATATCCATAGCTCCGATAACCCATTTGACCCTTGTACAATGTCGGGCTGCTCGTTGACCACCCTAATCCGGTCCACATGTAGTAGGCCATGCCCTTCATTTGCCTATACCTATGGTGATGGCATTGTAGCCGGAACTCTCACCAGGGACATTCTCAGAGTTCACGCGGGTAACACTAGTTCAACACAGGAAATCCCAGGTTTCTGTTTTGGTTGCGTTGGTGCAACATATAGAGAGCCTATAGGAATTGTAGGGTTTGGAAGAGGCCCTCTCTCACTCCCATCACAATTAGGGTTTCTCCAAAAGGGTTTTTCCCATTGCTTCTTACCTTTCAAATATGCAAACAACCCTAATATCTCTAGCCCTTTGATTGTAGGAGAGCTAGCCATAACCTCAAAAGACTACCTACAATTCACTCCAATGTTGAAAAGTCCAATGTACCCCAACTTTTACTACATTGGACTAGAAGCTATTACTGTGGGAAACACCACTCAAACACAAGTATCCTTAAACCTAAGGGGGTTCGACTCTGCTGGCAACGGGGGTATGATCATAGACTCAGGCACGACTTACACACACTTGCCAGAGCCATTCTACTCACAACTTGTAGAAGCCCTCGAAGCGATCATAACCTACCCTCGAGCTACTCAGGTAGAGGAGAGATCCGGGTTCAGTCTCTGCTACCGCGTCCCATGCCAATTCAACAATATTCTTGCTGATGATGATCTACCTCCCATAACTTTCCATTTCTTGAACAATGTGACTCTGACTCTTCCACAAGGGAACACGTTCTACGCGATGGCCGCTCCAATTAACTCGACCGTGGTCAAGTGCTTGCTCTTCCAAAGCATGGATGATGAGATTGACCACCACTATGGGCCAGCTGGGGTTTTTGGAAGCTTCCAGCAGCAGAATGTGGAAGTTGTTTATGATTTGGACAAGGAGAGAATTGGGTTCCAAGTTGCTGACTGTGCAATGGCTGCAGTTTCCCGTTAGCTGGCTTTTGTCAGTTTGGATTTTATCTTTTGTTTGCTTTGTCTTTGATGATTTTAATGCAGTAATCCTTGTACTTTTGCAATATTCTATCTAGGTTGATGTTTGATGCAAGATTCCGTAATCTTTATTATATTGTGCAGCAACTGCTTGATTCTGATTCATTCGATCCTAGCTGGAATTAAGATTTAAAGAGAAATTTAGTTGCAGCTAGGAATTTAAATGAGTATGAGATTTTCTATTACATTATAATGTTGTTCAAGAAAGACTACAGCGATGGAGCTTTCTGTTTCCCTTTTTCTTTTATTTATTTTAATTATTAAAAAATGTAATATAATTAATTTAATTACTGTGAAATTGCATATAGGGTTTAGGAGTCTGGTTAATCAGTTGATTAAACCAAGAGGAAGTTTAAGGTAATTTTCACAAAATTCATAATTCATTTGTTAATTTGGATTCTTGAAATTTGGATATATGATTGGGCTAATTTTAGAATAGCCTGGTTAAATATGGGCCTCTGGTTGCAAAGTTAAGCTATTAAATTAGGCCAACTGAAAAATCCCAAAAGCCCAGGGTTATAACTTCTAATTTCAGAACCCTAAATCAAAATCTAACCTTGAAGAAGTCAGGTGAAATATTAATCAATTTCGCCCGAGTAGAAATGCGATTAACTCCCATTTCAAGAATCCCTTTTACTGTAAGTAGCTGAAGTTCCTTTTTGTACCTATTCCTTCAAGCAAAAAAAGTCATGATTTCGCATGATTGTTGTTCTGCATTCTTGCCTTCTAGCTGAGAATCGCATTTTGGATTTATCTCGTATTTTTAGGATTTATTGCCGTCTGGTTTCCGAATTACCTATGTTGCTTCGAAAATTACGAATATCTGTGAGCTCGAAAATGATTATCGGCCTCAGTAACCTCGTATTGTCCCCTGTTAGTGATAAAAATCCGACCTTTTTGCATAGCCCTCCATTTCAGAGAACTTCAAGAATTCAGTTCTTGCACAGTTCAAAGCCAACTTCAAACAATCCGAAGCAATTTATGTCTAAATCCGCAGCTCAGCCTCCTATTACCCTATCCACGGATGTGATTCCACGGCTTGTGAAAGCCGATGCACAGGCTGTATTGTTTGAGTACCTTCATTCCACTAGGGGATTGAGTTTTCTTGATTCCGAGCATATCAGCAAGAATTCGCCTCGATTTCTCGAGGGCCTGATGTCCAAGGTTGATCCCGAGAAGGATGTTTTGAGAGCATTGTCTAGCTTCTTTAGGTATAACCCCATTAACGAGTTTGAGCCGTTCTTCGAGAGTATGGGCTTGAGCGAGAGAGAGTTGGCGCCTTTTCTCCCGCGAGGGTTGATATTCCTTAGCGATGATCAGCTCTTGCTCGATAACTACCACACCCTTAGTGATTATGGTCTACCTAGGAGTGAGATAGGGAGGTTGTATAAAGAAGTAAATGAGATATTTAGATACAAATGTGGTCTGTTGGGCATGAAATTGAGGGCTTACGAGCACTTAGGGTTGAGTAGATCGACTGTGATAAAGCTCGTGAGTTGTAGTCCTCAGCTTTTGGCTGGTGAAGTTGACAGTGCATTTGTAGGTGTTCTCGAGAAAATGAAAGAATTGGGGTTTGACAGCAACTGGATTGGAGGGCATTTATCTAGCCGAAACACGTATAGTTGGAATAGGATGCTTGATACTTTGTGTTTTCTTCGTGAACTAGGGTTTAGTGATGCGCAGATGGAGGCGTTGTTTAAGAAAGATGCTGCACTTTTATTTGCAGGATGTGGGAAACAAGTCTATGTAGTAGTCGGCTCGTTGCTTAAATTAGGCCTTAAGGTGAAGGAGGTTCTTGCCTTAGTCTTAAAATACCGGCAGATTCTGTCACCCAAGTGTGCCAAGAACTTCTCAAAAGCTCTGCATTTTCTCTTGGAGGTAGGAATGAAGCCAGAAAACATCGTGCAGATCCTGTCCAGCCACATGGAGCTCTTGGCTTCGCACTCTCTAAAAGGGCTAAAGACCGTGTTGAAGGATTTCAACGGTGATAAGAATAATTTATGTCAGGCTATAGAAAAGGATCAATCAGCATTCTTCAAATTGGCATTCAAAACGAACAAATGTGGTGCTGAGTTCGTTGCTGCAAGGAATCCAAACAATATTGTGGAGAAAACGGATTTCTTGCTGAGGCTTGGTTATGTTGAGAACTCGGAGGAGATGGTGAAAGCTCTGAAACGCTTCCGGGGCAGAGGAGATCAGCTGCAGGAGAGGTTCGACTGCCTTGTGGTTGCCGGTTTGGACTTCAACACGGTGTTGAGCATGGTTAAGCAGGCACCAGCGGTTCTGAATCAGACGAGGGACATTCTTGAGAGAAAGATCGATTGCTTGAAGGACTACTTGGGGTATCCAGTAGAGTCGATTGCTGGCTTTCCATCATATCTGTGCTATGATATGCAAAGGATTAGTCTTAGGTTTTCTATGTATGCTTGGCTTAGAGAGAGAGGCTCTGTGAAGCCTATGTTGTCAGTGAGCACACTTCTTGCTTGCTCCGATGCGCGATTCATTAAATATTATGTGAATGTACATCCTAAAGGTCCAGAAATGTGGGAGAATTTGAAAAAATCTTTGGCCTCTGATTGAGATCAATTATGTTGTTATAATAGGGCTATTCATTCTTGTCTGCTGTTTTAGTGTTCATTGGCTTCAATCTAGCTCTTGTTACTTCTTATTATGTGTTGTGTTTGTGTGTCTTAGAGAAAGATGGCTAATGATTAAACGGAAAATATCAGTTTATGGCTCAAACTAGTTGTGTTTCTTGTCGAAGAAAGCTCTGTCTTGTGCTCCTTATACTCTATACTTGGTACTGAACTTGAACTCCACGATCTAAGTGCGTGAGACATCTGATACCAATTTCTTTTAAGACAAAACTCCGCATATGGAAGAGATTTTGTTTGTTTGATTCTTTGTCTTTGGTTTAGTTGCTTAACAAGCTTGCTTGTTTCAGTTGTTCATGTTTGTCATCCCAGCTAGCTTTTGGGGGATAGTGATCCATTGACTGAGAGCATGAAAGCAGAGATGATATACAGTGAGTTCTTCGTCGAATAGGGGAAGTGCTACGAATTTTGGAATTTTTGCTAGAAAATACAAAAAAATTGTTGTTTTTGCTGAACAAGGAGGAGATAGAGGGTTTTTTGGGTTAAAATCTCAAATTGGGCTATAGGGGTAAAATAATAATAATAATATTATTATTATTATTATTAATTTTATTTTATTTTTTTATTTTTTGTAAAAGTTATAATGAGTAAAAAGAGGGATATAATGAGAAAATAAGGGCAATGAATAGAATCACTCTTAAAAAAAACACATTGTTTGACCTACTATCTGAAGTCCAAATTCTTGCCCAAAATAAAGCTTGGCTGGGCATGTGTATGAAGATGCCCCGAGTAGTGCCAACAAGAATCGACCAAATAATTTAGGAGTTTTATGCTTTATTTTCTCTTTTTCACATAAGATATTAAAATTCATCACTGCATTTTTTATGGTGAATTTTATTAATATTTTCTACGTTGAAAAATCATATACACACTAACAGCTAGACATATCTCTAGAAAATTAATTTTGTTAAGATTTGAGCTTATATTTTTTCCTGACATTGAAAGATATTATTAATATCAAGATGAATCAAGAGTAACAATCTTCTTAAACTAAACAAAGAATGTAGTTGTAACACAACTCGAATACTCTATTGACAAATTGGCAGATCTATAAGAAATAAAGATCCTCTTTACTTGTTATTCATCTTGTCATGAAAAGGTGTAAAAGACTTCCCGGTGTTGATCGAGGATGCATGAGTGTTCGGTAGGAGCTTTTTGCCTTGTTATCAAAAAGGAAGTTGGGTAAAGCAAACACCCTCCTTGGAGAGTCAAGACCAGGCTCCCTAATGGAATGTTTAACCGATCCATTCGGATCCACTCTGGATCATCACTCATCGGATATCATCATTTATCTAGAAGCATCGTTTCTTCCTCTAAATTAGCATGAATCCTAGAAATTGTGAATGAATTGTTAGTAATTGGTACGTAGAAATGTGAATATAACAAAGGTGGATAAAACCGAGGCAAGAGTTAGAATGCACGCGGTTTAACAACAATTATCTTCAAGATACAACGGTTTAACAAATACGAGTAGTTGCACTGCTAGACGTATTTTCGGCGAACTACTTGATACTCGGGACAGAGAGGCTTTTGAAGAATGAATGAGATAGATTGATTATCTTCGTTTTGATGTGTTTGAATGTCTACCAAAGGGGTCTATTTATAGAGATGAATGTGTCTTTTCGCGAAGAAGTACATATGAAAAGGTACAAATTAACTACCTCTAACCGCTTTTAACCACCTATAACCAATTCTATTAAATAAATTCATATGAAAAATAATAATTTTCCAACAATCCCCCACATGAATGACATTTAATGCAAATACAGGTTTTTCAAAGTCCCGACGACCTATTAGTGTTATTGAATTTACTCACTGCTCGGTGAACATGATGTCTTGAACCGGTCTGTTTTTGTGTAAACCAAAACAATAACACATACACAATAATAGATACAATATCTTTCGTTCTCACGTTGTGTCCATTTTGGCCTTGGACCATATCTTGATTCATAAGTGTTATTCATTTAAAGTGGCCCACACTTCACACTTAGATAGGTGATCTCCTATGAAGAGTATCTTGTTATACTCACCAATAAGGCTATAAGAATCATTAAAAGTTCTTAAACTTACCTTTTACCATGAACTGCAGGGTTACACTTGGACAACTATTGAGATTCCAAGTGTATAACTTGAACCTTCATAACTTAGTTGTCTCTTTGAACCAAGTTTTTGGGATCTCCAATCATCATGATTGAGTTACCATTATGAATGTTCTTTAAGCGTGGATTTTAATCACATTCCCCTTACTGCATTGTATAATTAATCACGATTAATACGTTTAGTAAACGGATCCGTTATATTGTCTTTTGACCTTATATAGTCAATACACATTATACCGGTCGTGATCAATTATCTAACGGTATTATGTCTTTGAAGAATGTGCCGAGACTTACCGTTGTACATGCTACACTTAGCTCTCCCTATGGCTGAAATGTTGTCACAATGCACCATAACGGGAGGCGCGAGTTTTTCCCAACAAGGAATATCTTCTAAGAAATTTCTTAGTCATTCGGCTTCTTCGCGAGCTTTGTCTAAGGCAATAAATTCCGATTCCATTGTAGATCGAGCTATACAAGTTTGCTTAGAGGATTTCCATGACACTGCTCATCCACCTATGTTGAACATGAATCCACTTGTGGATTTGGAGTCTTTTGTGTCGAATATCCAATTTGCATTAATGTATCATTCCAAAACAGCTGGATATCTTGTGTAGTGTGAACTATAGTTCAAAGTATGTTTTAAATACCTTAGAACTCTAGTTAATGCGGTCCCATGATCCTTGCTTTGATTACTTGTGAACCGACTCAACTTGCTAATTGAATATGCTATGTCAGGTCTGTTGGATTTGTATACTGAAAGCAGCTTTGGTTGAGCTTGTATACAATGTTTCTGTTACCACTATTACAATCTCCTATCCGAATTGATTACTTGATTGCATATATCGTGTCCCTTATCTCATATATAAGTTAGATCATACGATGTGTAGAAGATCACGAAGTGCGTATGATTGGTCGAAGCTTAATGAGATATAAAAGAATCACAAATGAGACAACTTGAGGACGAGTTGTCGGTATAGTTCTTGGTATAGATAAGAAGTGACTTGACTTGATTGCTTGTCTATCTTTGATGCGTCTACGGCGTATTGATGGATCACGATGAGATGAGTTCTTCTATCGACCGTCGTGAAGAACCTAGATCTCGGTGACTTACGATGATTTAAACCTCGATAAGGTATTAGGTGAGTATGAGTTGTTGACCATCACTTTGACTTGTTATGGGTGAGGTTATATGTTCTAACCCAATATTCTCCGCATCTTGGGTGGTGGCGGTGCTTGTATGTCATGCTAGTTATCTCATCAGTCACCGTATCCGTTTAGGATGATGGCGTCCCTTAAGGAGCTCAAAGGTTTATTGTACTAAACCCCGCAGTTGAGTTAGCTCAAATACAATAATAAGGTTGAGTGGTACTACTTAAGGAATTAAAGATATTAATTATTTTAAGTAGTCAGAATGCTCTAAATAATTAATGGACGTGCGATATCTTAAATACGGGGATTCGTAATGTCTAAGTGCAAGCCCGACTCACCTTCAGTAATAAAGGGTAAGTCAGCATTTGTTCTCTAATGGCATGAATAAATGTTTATAATTTATTTATGTTCTGGGCTGAACATAAGATAATTAATTTATTTGAGGCCCATCTTTATTCCTTGCATTTGATCATTGGGCTAGCCCATCCAGGCCCGTAGCTACATGGAAATCGGCACCCCCTACCCTCTAAGGCAATGATTTGATTCTCTTTATCCTATAAGGATATTATTATATTTATGGGATATGCATGGATCATTTCCTTATGGGATTATGGTAATGCATTATAAATATAAGGTAAGAGATAAGATCAAGAATAATCATCAATTATCCTATCCATTTTTTCGTGAATCACCATAGTTCCTTGGTGAGAGATTTTCGAAAATTGCCTAGAGGGTTAGGGTGATTTTGTAGTATTCTCCATAGATCGTCCTCATTCGACGTTGGAGATTGGGCAATCGGGATACAGTCCAGAAGATCAAAGCACGAGTCTCGATCCGTTCATCCCGATCCACATCGACAGATTCAAAGGTAAACACGAGAAAACCCCTACGTGTTGCAATTAATTATATAGGTGCATGCTAGGAATATAATCAATGTATGGTGAATTAAACATCCAAGATAGATCATCGGGAGAGGGTCAAAATCATTTTTCCCTACAAGGTCTCGTATAATTTGCTAAGTACATTAGACTTCCAATGACCCTAGCATATTCCAATTGGGATATCGGGTCTCCTCGACTGTTGGCTAAGTGTAGACTTAAATCAACAGGTTTCTTAGCCGGAGGTAGATCATAAGCTTTGAATTTCTTAAGCACGTTCTCAACATAGTGAGATTGTGATAAGACAATTCCATCAGGTGTTCTAGAAATTTTAATTTCTAGAATCACATCAGCTATCCCCAAGTCTTTCATATCGAATGTCATTTTCAACATCTCTTTAGAATCCATGATTATATCATGATTATTAACCATTATGAGCATATCATCAACATAAAGACATACAATGATAAAATTATCGGATGTCCCTTTAATGTAGACACATTCATTAATTTTGAATCCATTTGACATCATCATTTGGTCAAATTTCTCATGTCATTCTTTGGGTGTTTGTTTAAGTCCGTGTAAAGATTTACAAGTTTACAAACTTTGTTTTCTTGTCCGGGGATAACAAACCCTTCAGACTGTTCCATATAAATTTCATCTTCTAAATCCACATTTAGAAATGTCGTTTTTACATCCATTTGGTGTACTTCAAGGTTATGCAATGCAGCTATAGCAAGTAGCGTTCTTATGGATGTAATCCTTGTAACATGTGAGTATGTATCAAAGTAGTCATACCCTTCCTTTTGTTTGTAACCCTTGGCTGCTTATCAATAGTTACATCGGCGTTGAACTTTCTCTTTAGAATGCACTTGCATCCTAAAGGTTTGCAACCAGGAGGAAGGTCAGCGATTTCCCAAGTGTGATTGTTCAAGATAGATTCGATTTCACTATTGAGAGCTTCTCTTCATAGAGCAGCATCAGGACTAGACAATGCTTCCTCGATTGTCTTAGGATCATCTTCTAACGAATAAACTACAAAATCTGGACCAAAGAACTTGTAGTTTTTGTTCGTTTTCCTCGTCTTGGTTCAGGTGTTGGCTCAACATTTTTGTCAATATTTGGTCCAACATTTTCTGACGAGTTTTCTTCATAAGTTCTCTTCTTAGAACTTATATCGTTCTTTTCTTTCTTCAAAAATTTAGTCTCAAAAAATATAGCATTTCTTGATTCTATGATCATTCCCTCATACATCGGGTATTTTCGACTTGTATACCAAAAAACGATATGCGCTACTATTGTTTGCATATCCTATGAAGATGCAATCAACAGTTTTAGGGCCTATCTCAACTTGTTTTGGTTTTGGTACTTCGACCTTTGCGATACACCCTCACACTTTCGTGTATTTGCAGGATGGTTTCCTACAATTCCATAATTCATATGGAGTTTTATCTTGTTTCTTTTGGTGTAACTTGTTTAATGTTTTATTTACCGAAAGGATAGCTTCCCACCCCCACATGTTATGTGATAAGCCCGAGCTAATCAACATAGCATTCATCATTTCCTTTAAAGTTCTATTTTTCCTTTCGGCAACACCATTTGATTGTGGTGAGTAAGGTGCCGTTGTTTGATGAATAATACGGTTTTTCACGACATAATTCTTCAAACGGTGCAACATACTCGCCACCACTATCACTTCGAATCATCTTGATTTTGGTGTTGAGTTGATTTTCAACTTCACTTTTGTAACTTTTTGAAAGCTTCAAATGCTTCATCTTTGCTTCTCAAAAGATACACATAACAAAATCTTGTGCAATCATCTATAAATGTTATAAAATAATTCTTTCCACCTCTAGTTTGGACAAGTTTTAAATCACATAAGTCGGTGTGAATCAATTCTAGAGGTGTATTTGATCTTTCCACCGAATGAAAAGGTTTCTTTGCCATTTTTGCTTCAACACAAATTTCACACTTATTGTGTTGATCAAAAGATATTTTTGGCAATAGTTCTAAATTCACTAATCTTCGTAGTGTATTTAAATTTGTATGTCCTAATCTATCATGCCATAAATTAGGAGACTCAATCACATATGTAACGTTTTCCTTTATTTAATCATTGGAGATTACATTGAGTGCGTTTAGCTTGAAAAAGCCATTATCTAGATAGCTTTTCCTATAAAGTGGCCATTCTTGGTCATTATAATTTTGTCTGTTTCAAACACTAGTCTAAAACCAGCTTTGCTCAAAACAGAACCGGACACAAGATTCTTGCGAATGTCGGGAACATGCAGCACGTTGGTCAACGTCACTTTCAATCCCGAAGTCATCTTTAGCACAACGTTTCCCATTCTAACGATCTTGGAAGCCACGGAGTTGTCCATGTACAACTTTCTCTTTTCGGTGATGGGTTCGTAGGTGGAAAACAATGACTTATCAGCACAGATGTGCTTTGTTGCACCAGTATCAACCCACCACCCAGTTAGGTTGCCCACCATGTTGACTTCATCTACAATAACAGATAAATCAAGTTCAGATAAGTCAAGGGGTATCGTTTTTTCCTCCGTCACGTTTGTTTGTTGATGACCATCTTTCTTCTTTGGTTTTCGACAATCCTTTGCCATGTGCTCGGGTTTGCCACAGTTGTAACAATCTTCTTTGATTCTCTTTTGCTTCTTCGGGTCTTGCTTCTTCCCGTTAAACTTTAGTTTCTTGTTCTTGGTGCTCGACTCGGCTAGATTTGCATTTACCTCCATGAACGATTTCTTTGCCATGTTATCAGATTTGTGGTTGTCTTCTTCGATCCTCAAGCGCACAATAAGATCTTCAAGTCTCATCTCCTTGCGTTTGTGTTTGAGATAGTTCTTGAATTCTTTCCACATCGGTGGTAATTTCTCGATGATCGCAGCAACCTGAAAGGATTCAGAAAGTTCCATACCTTTGGTAAGAATATCGTGCAGGATCAATTGAAGTTCTTGCACTTGTTCAAGTATCGTCTTGCTATCCACCATTTTGTAATCTAGGAAGCATCTGACGATAAACTTCTTTAGACCAACATTTTCCGTCTTGTATTTTGTCTCTAAAGAGATCCATAGTTCCTTCGACATCTTGGCATTAGAGTAAACACTATAGAGAGTGTCTTCTAACTCGTTGAGGATGTAATTACAATACAAAAAGTCGTTATGATGTCATGCATCTAACGCATTGCGTTTTTGTTCATCGGTCCCATCTTCCTCCACAGTAGGAGGTGACTCATTTAAGAAACGAGCTAAATTGAGAGTAGTAAGGTAGAAAAGCATTTTAGATTGCCAACGTTTAAATTCAGAACCTGAGAATTTTTTCGGCATGAACAAGGGGCATTCGGAACGTTGCTTCTACTTGTCGCCATTTCCACAAAAATTATCTTGCCATTGTTAGAATTTGGTACGTAGAAATGCGAATATAACAAAGCTTGATAAAATCGAGGCAAGAGTTAGACTCTTTCTCCGCAAGATAATTTTGCTCCGCTACAGTGTACGCGGTTCAACAGCAATTATCTCCAAGATACAACGGTTTAATAAATACGAGTAGTTGTACTACTAGACATATTTTCGATGAACTATTTGATACTCGGGATAGAGTGGCTTTTGAAGAATGAATGAGATAGATTGATTATCTTCGTTTTGGTGTGTTTGAATATCTACCAAATGGGTCTATTTATAGAGAGGAAGGTGTCTTTTCGCAAAAGGTACATATGAAAAGGTACGAATCAACTACCTCTAACCGCTTTTAACCACCTATAACCAACTCTATTAAATAAATTCATATGAAAATAATAATTTTCCAACATGAATCCGTAAATATCTCAACAGGTTCAATTTAATGTTTAATGTATAGCATAGTTACTCTTAGGTGGTGGTTCGTACGTAAAAATAGAATGAGAATGGAATGATGATTTCTACGTTCATTCCCAATCCTATTGCTGATAAGATTTTTACAACAGGAATCACCATTTTCGAATTAATGTTTATTCCATGAACATGAGATTAACCATTTCACCTCTCCTCATGTTAAGGCTGTAAACAAACCAATTCGTTCGTGAGCTATTCAGAGTTCGGTTAGAAAAAAGCTAGTTCAAAATTCGATCGTTTTGTAAACGAGCCGAACCCGAGCCTTGAACTAAGCTCGATAAGTTTATTGAGCTGAACTCGAGCTTAGAGATGTTTGGCTCGTAGGCTCGAAAACATGTTTGGTTCGAACTCAAATGAGTCAGTTCGCAAACCTTAATTCGAATATGTTTACGAACATGTAAAATAATAAAAAATGTATACTCCCTCCGTCCCCCAATTGCCTTCCTAGTTTTTCTTTTTGTGACGTCCACCAATTTTCTTCTTATCTATTTATGGTAACTATCTTCTCCATTTTACCTTCAATAATATTCTTTATTTACACCTTTTACCACCCATGACCCACCACTATTTCTCCTTTTTACCCTCAACAACCTATTTATTTACACATTTTACCACCTATGGCCCACCATTAATTAATTTAATATTACATTATTATGGGACCATTACTCCACTTAAAATACATTTAACAACTTTTATTAAAACTCATACCAAAGATTCCTAGGACTATATTTGGAGACGGATGGAGTATATATTTAAATAATTAAAATAAATTATAAATTATAAATATATTTTTTAATAAATATTTAATCTAACTTATATAACTAATTAACTAATAATCATATTTATACTCATATAATATCTTTGAAAAATAAATGTAAATGAATGATATTGAATAGTATATTTAGTTATTTATTATATATGTATTTTTATTTAATCAAACCTTAATATATATTTTGATGTGTATTGTAAAGTAAAATCATTAAATGAGTAATTAATTAATATAATGAGATTTTGATTTGGAAAACTAAAAAAAATAATAACATGATATATTAAGTTATTTTATGAACAAAAATATCAATTTACATAATTATAATGTATACGTATACAAGTATGAGTTACTATAATACCCCGTAAAATAAAATCGTAGTTAACGAAGAATTTAACCTGAATTGTTGTAAAATCTTTCTTTTAGTGAATAAACGAGAAAATTTATTGGTTGATAATCAAACGATAACATAGTATGATCGGATTCGATAAATCGGATTACGAATGTGTGGGACGATAACCGATTCCCATTCGAACAAAACGAGTGAAAAGTCGTAATCGTAATTATTCACGATATCTAAAACTACCTAAAATGGAAGGTTGACCATATCTTCATTTTTTAACTTTTATCACCTCATATCTCTCGTGTACCTCTTCCACTCTCTGCAACCAGATTCATTCTGCAACATGAGACAAATTTAAATCTCTCTCATACCCTCAACTCCTGCAAACAACAACAATCTCTGCAGTACTTCAACATATTAATCCTTATACATTCTTCATCCTCAAGCACGACACTACATTCCTATTTCACTCACAATTCTCTCTTTCAAACTCGCACACCTTCACACTCCCAGTTATCACAACAATCAGAGGAAAATAAAACAACAAGGGGGAAAGCATACACAAACAGAAACAGAACCATACACAACAAAAACCTTCATCAAGGTAAGCTTCAAACCATTAGTCATTTATACATTTTCTTCTGTATTAGTACAAGTTAAAAATTTGGATATGCATACTCAATCTTTAAATGAGGAACGGTAACAAACCAACTGAAAACTCAAAAAAAAAATGAAGGCTATGCCTATTCCATGAAATGCCCTTCTCTGTTTTCCTCTCTGTTCTTGCATCAAAACACACCTCACTCACAAAGGAAGGTGGTCGAAGGCCTCGTTGCTGTCCGTCGAAGAGAACGATAGCCTTGACGACGCTCTACGGAGATGGCCGTGGAGCGGCAGCTGCAAGTAGGGTGGCATCGACGTCGGCTGGCGTGGCGTGACGACGAGGAGAGAGGACGCGAGGGAGGCGCGAGAGAGGAAGCGGCAGGACGGAGACGACAACGGCCCTTCGTCCGCGTCGCGCGGCGAGCTGCAATTGACTACGTACGAGAGAGAGAAATGGGCGAGCAACAGCGGCGACGCGACTCCGACGATGACACGATGCGGGCGGCGGAAGGCCGGTGAAGCGCCGCGAAAGCGCCGCTGGAATGAGAGGGAGAGAGGCGACGTGAATCTTGTGTGAGTGAGAGAGCGACGAGGTGGCGGCGGAAGCACGCCACAGCGAGGAGGCGACGACGACCAACGTCGATGGCGGCGGCAGTGGCTCCGTGAAGGGGGGGGAGCGGCTGTAGCGCCGCTGAGAGTGGGAGAGAGGGAATCTGGAATGGGGGTGGAGTGTGCGTAGGTTTAGTAGTGGGTTTGGGTTGGGCCTTGTTTTATTTAATTTGGGTTGGAAGTGTTTTAATGAAATAGTTGGGCCAGGAGTAATATCATTAGTGGGCCGGGTTTAACATATATAAATGTTGCTGGGCTGAATTAATTTATAAGATAAAAGGGACTGGGCCGAGATGAAAAGATACACGAATTGGGCCGAGCATTGGGCCGCAATTTATTAATTGGTTGGACCTATTATTTTAGGGATGGACTTCCAGGAAATGAGCCTCTCTAATTAATTGTGTTGGACTTAAGTTATAAATAGAATTGGACTACCAAGATTTAATTGAACTTTAATTAATTAAAGTTGGGCTTTAATTAATTAAATCATTTGGACTTGAGAAATTATTTAGATCAACTTTAATTAAATAAAATTGATAGGCTTTAATTAATTATAATTAGACATTAATTAACTGAGTTACTTAAACTTAATTGATTAATTTAGATGGACCTTAATAATTAATTGAGCTAGACTTTAATTAATTAATTAAGTTACTTAAACTTAATTAATTAGCTTGGGAGGACTTTAATTAATCAAAGCATTGGGCCTTAATTAATTAATTTAATTAGGTCTTGACCAATTAAGTTATTTGGACTTGATCAATTAAAGATAGATTGACCTCAAGTAATTAAATTACTTAGGCCATAATTAATTAAAGCACTCCGACTTTAATTAATTAAATTAATTGAACCTTATTAATTAATTAGAAGAACTCTAATTAATTAAATAGATTGGACCTTGACAAATTAAATTGGGTGGATCTTAAGTAATCAAATTACCATTGATCCTAATTGAGTTAAGTGGACTTTAATTAATTAAGTCACATAGACTTAATTAATTAACTAAGGTAATTGAACTTTAATTACTTATGTCACTTAGACCTTGATTATTTAAATTAGTTAAGAATTTCGTTGATTACGTTAGACGATTGCTATCATGTATGCATCTAGATTGTTGGGATTGAGAGGTGAGGGAAGTGATTAGGCCTTGTCGGCCTAATCGAGAGTGATCGACGTTCGAATTCTCGCGTTAAAATCTCACGTGTCGAATTCGAGAGGATGACCTACTTACGAATAGGTCATGCCGAAATTTCGGTTCACATCTTGTCGCTACGCGTTGATCGAAGACCTCTTTCATAACGTTAGTAAAACTAGACCACCTCGAACGCAACTCTAACCAAGCAATCTAAATCTTCTAAAGAAGAGAACCCATTCAGCTCCCAAGCAGCTAAATAACGAAATTCCGAGAGCGATCTAACTTAATCGACTAAGATCAAGATCGAACAACAAAAGCAACTTAAACAAGCTTTTGTCACGAATCTCGTTAAAAGAATACTCTCTCGGTTAGACATCTTATTATCCTCCAATCTTCGATGAAGGTCCAGCGGGGGAGTAACGGAAGAGCTATGCCAAAAGATGTCAAACCTGTTTAAGACTACAACCAGGTGGGCTTTCTTACGTATGAATAAAGCTAATGCTATGTTAAACAACGATTTTCTTTCCAAAGTATTGAATTGGAAATCTTTCAAGTTTTGTCTTGCCGAAAAATATTTTGAGATTTATGTATGAGATCTATCTGTGTTGGCTTTGCCAATTATGTGAAAATCGAATTCGGGTCCTGAGCAGTTGATAGATATCCTGCCAGGCCTAGTGTACACCTAGCGACTGTGAGTCCGCGAGCGAACGGGCCGATCATTGTGTACGGAAAGGTGACCCACTTTCGTTACACCTGTATTGTTCGTCGAAGGGGGCCACCTTCCCGAAAAAAATTTGCAGATAGAATTGAGTACAAAAGAACTTAGACTACATTCGAACTTTTAGATCACAAAGAATTTAGTAAGCTTGGGCCTTTTTAAGATAAAACCCATTGCGTTACTGATAAGGAGGCATGACAGATTTTTGCAAAGTATATATATATATATATATATATATATTTGTATCTGTTTTGGCACGTGTTCACTGAGTACTCTGTACTCAGCCCTGCATATATTTCTAAATGTGCAGGTTGATACGTGAAGTTTGAAGATGGGGTGCCGAGCGAAGATTTTGTCTTATTTTGAGAATGTCGGAGTTATACATGTCTTCATACATGTATTATGTTCATTTCCGCTGCGTACACTTGTTTTGTCAAGTCTTAATTCGAGCTCAACACTATGTCCAATTAAGACCCTTGTTGTGTTAAACCATTCGATTCGGATCCTTGGGATCGACTTCTATTTATCTTGAGAATATTTCGTTGACTATCCATGTATGGGTGAATGATGTTAGGATGAATCGATCTCTTGTATTTCAAGTTTCTTTCCTTGATGCTTAATTCGAGTAGGCATGGCTAAGATTTATTCGCATCCTAACGTCTCTTTGGTGAGGTTATCATTGATTGGACGACGTCGAGTAGAGTCAATGTCCCATATCTTTTCCCCTTTCTATTCCCTCTTCTTGTTTCCCTTCCCTAGTCGCGGTTCACCTAGCTTGGCCATCCTTAGCCAGGCCGGGTCGTGACAGTTACATAGTTATATTTATATCTCTATAATTATAATTCTAAAAAATAAATTACATATAACTTACATAACTAATTAACTATGAGATAAATACAATAGTAATAATTCGTAAGTAGATGAATGGAGTAATAAAATAAAGTGATATTAAATAGTATTAACTTTGTATATTGTGTAGTCTATATCATTAGTACATAATGAAAATTATTTATATATCATATACACTTTGAACTTTTGATATTATATATGTATTTTTTAAATCACATTACTATATATTTTTGTGTATATTATTACGTAAACCATAAAATGAACCATTTATGCAATTTATTAAGTTGGTTTGATATAAAGCAAAAATAAAATAAATATACCATATATTATAAATATAAGATTTATATCGACTAAAATCTAATGCAATTTTATAATATAATCACCAATTCAATATTATTAAGCCCATAAAATTGACTATAATAAATAAACTTTCTTAAGATATCAAATTAGAAAAGGAGAAGAAAATGAAAATTAAATATAATTGCAACTATATTACATAAAATATAGTGATTCGTCCATCAATTGATTATAGGAACAAAAAATATTTTTAAAATATAAACATACTGTAAACATAAATTATGACAATAATAATATTGCATAATTATAATCTAACTTGATGGGTCCCCCTGGCTACGTACTAGGGTATGGGGTGGATACACCAGTTAGGTAAATTATTTTTTTTAGAGACAAGACTTACTGGTTGTAGATAACAATTGGTCGGATGGCGATAGTCGATCTTGGTGTCGATCTGGCGATCGATTCAAATAGTGAATTTCTTGTACTAAGTGATATTATTTAACAAACTTACTGACTGCTAAGACAACAAGTCGGTTGGGTTGATAACTGATGTACGTGCGGAATGTGGTGGTTACTAGATTTGCCTTACTAAAAACTAAGACTCAGGTTTATACACTAGGTCGAATATTGATTAGTCAGTTTTCATTTTTATATCTCTTTAATATCAAACTGATACTGATAGAATGTTTGAAAACATTGTGTGTTGTTGATGATAGTCTAATAACAGGTAATTTTAAAGTAGAGTTGAAAGTAAATGACATGTGGAGTTTTACGTGGCTCGAAGATATCAACTGTTACGTCCACGGATTGATTGCTCAATCAATCCACTAACTTGGGATTAGTCTTGTTTACGGGTATAAGAGTAAACATGGACATTGAGATAACTTTATAGTATCCCATCGAACTTGGCGTTACTCCTACGTTTGTTGGTGCGAGGAACCACTAATTGCTTTCAGGATACAGTCAACTTAACCTCTAACTTACATGTGTTAGAAACCAAGCTTTCAACAACTAACATTTCTTTGCTTACCATCCCAAACTACTACTCAACTTTGGGGATTTTGTAGAGTGGTTTTCCAACTAGGGATCTGAGTTATCACAGAGGATAGACTCAAGATATCTAGGCTTAAGATAAACAAGGTGAATATCCTAGACGTAAGGAAGTGTATGTTGAAGTCTCGAGCTGATAAGTATATTTGAGCTCTTGAGTCTTGTTGGTACAATGAATACTTCATTCTTCGAAATCGCTATTTTATTGGCTTTGAGCTTTGAGCTTGAATACTTAAGATTTCAATTGTGCAGTTTTTCGATCACCTTCAAAGGTTGGATTCTGCACATTATATGTAGAGAAGAATAAGAATAGTGTCGTCGAAGGGACAACCATTCAAATCCTTCTATTTGTCTTCTGAATTCTTCCCGTTGAGAATCCTTGTACGTCTTCTGATAAAAGTCGCATCATCGTACACTATAGCTATGCAACTCTGAAAAATATGGTATAACATGTCAGATCTTTTGCAGATATGCTACTACACGTGGCAAGTCACAAACTCAAGATTTAAATCCTTCCGTGTTTCTTTAGTCGAATTAACTCCGTGTTTTGTTAACAATGACTTCAGGTAGGGGCAGTCGAGGTTGCATCTCCTTTTCATCAGCAGTCTGGACTTTATCTTTTGTCAGGTCAGAACTCCTAAGTCAGTATGATGCATTCAGTGAGACTTAGATACTAATAGTCAGCTTGACTATCGATAGGCAGTTTTGACTCCTGGTAGTCAACTTTGACTTTTGGTACCCAACTTTAACTGTTGGAACTTAGCTTTAACTTTCGCAAAGACAGTCTGTTGTCTGATATGACACTTAGTCATATCCTGACTCCTTCTCATCCTTCAGCTCTTCTTCAGTCTTCGATCTTCAGGCTTCAGTCTTCTTACGTCAGTCTTTATTCTTCGACTTCACTCTAGTAGCTCTGATCTTTCATCGCTTGTACTTCAGACATCAGTTGTCCTTCGGTAAGTCTTCAGTATGAGATCCTTTAGTTGAGTTATCATCAGTTGTGCTGATACTGATACTCATATCAGTATGGCTGACTCTCTGTATTGCTTGAACACCTTCAGACTTAGGTCTGTCCAAGCTGGTAGTTCCGCTGCTGAAACCTGTAACATAAACACCTATTGGAAAAATTTCTAAGTATCGGGAATGTTTAAATCTTAACTGTGTGTTTTGATTTGATCTTAAAACCTCCGATGACTGCCTTGATGAAGTAATAGATACTGCTAACTTATTTTCGAGTTGGAAGTTTATGTTTTAGGTTTCAGCAGAACTCTCAACTTGGATAGGCCCAGGACTGATGAAGTTCAAAGAAGTACAAGATCAAGCCTTACTGATAAGTATCAGTACCAGCGCAAATCAAAGAGAAGCTGGCTGAAGGATCGTGTGCTGAAGTCAGAAGACTGAGGAAAGGATAACGAAAGTTTGAAGACTGATGGGTAACGAGACTGATGAATAACAGATATATGAGTAAAGTAGAAGACTGAAGATTGAAGACTCAACGCTGCTGACAATATGGAGTAGAAGGCAAGCCGACTGACTGACTGAGTGAAAGTCAAAGCTAGATACCAGTAGTTAAAGCTGTCTATCTATAGTCAAAGCTGGTTGATCGAAGATCAAAAGCAGACTATCTACATCAAAGCTGTTGTTGCATGCTGACTCAGGAGTTCAAAGCTGATAAAAGATAAAATTCAAGCCGCTGACAAAAGATAGAGAAGTCTAGACTGGTCCAACCTGAAATCAAAGCTGATAAAACACGGAGTCTCATCGACTAAAAAAACACGGAGTTTCTTTTGCCTTGAATGTTTCACTCAACAAGTGTTATAAGCGTATCTGCGAAGCAATCTGACACGCCATACCATCTTTTCAGAGTTGCGAGCTACAATGTATGATGACGTAGACTTCTGACAGCGACGTACAAGGATTCAATGGGAGCAAATTTCAAACGATAAAATGGAAGAATTTGAATTACAGTCCCTCCAATGGCTCTATTCAAATTTCTACCTATATATATGCACATAATCCAACCTTTACAAATACCCAAAATGTTGTGCAATTGAATTTTCAAGTGATCAAAGCTCAAAGACGAAGTTAATTCAAACAACGATTTTGAAGAAGGAAGTTAGCAGTGTTATTAGTAAACCTTGAGCTCATATATATATATATATATATATATATATATATATATATATATATATCATTTCGAGGTTTCAAAGATATACTTCCTTATATCTAGGATATTCATTTGTAAATTTCAAGCCTAGATTCACTGAGTTTGATGTCTGTGTCAACTCAGATATAGTTGGAAAAACCCTCTACAAAACCCTCAAAGTTAAGTAGGAGTTTGTTCAAGTAAGCAACAAAGTATTAGTTGCTGAAAGTTTGATTTTCTAGAACCCGCAAGATAGAAAGTTGATCGATTGCTCGTAGAGTGTGGTTAGGGTTTCCTACACCAGTAAGCGTAGGAGGTAACACCTAGTTTGGCGAAATACTGTAAGGTGACATCGGTATCTAGGTTTATTCTTGTTACCGTAAACAAGATATAATCTCAAGTAGTGGATTGACTAAGGTCCGTGGACGTAGGAGTTGACCTTCGAACCACGTAAAAATCAACGTGTTCTTTACTTTCAGTACTGCTCTTAAATTACATATTATTGAATTGTCATCACAAGCACACATCATCACATCACTTATTTGAAACACTCTTATCAGTATCAGTTCAATACTAAAAGAGATAAACTAAAAACTGACTAAATTTTTTCTGACTTAAGTTGTATGAAATAGTTTTCTAAGGCAAACCGGTAACCACCATATTCTGCAAGCACATCAGTTATCAGTCCAACTGACATGCTATCTTAGCAGTCAGTAGGTTTGCTAACTGATATCACACAACTCAAGACTCCTCTTATCTCGAATCGATCGAGTGATCGCCATTAGTCTTGGATCTGCGGTTTCTGACGCCTATTACTCGTAGCTAGTTAGTCTTAAAGAAAGAAAAAGTTTTAAATTTGTCTTACTAGTATATCGCCCCCATACACCAGATTGTACACAGCGGGACCCATGAACATCTAACTCGAAAACAAGTCAATATTATTAGTTACTTTAGCAAGGTAATCATCAGAGGTTTTGGGATTTAATCATAAGATACAATTAAGATAGGTTAATTTCTGATACACAGGAATTTCCTAGTATTTTCGATACTTAGGAATTTTTCCAACATAACTTATATAACTAATTAACTATGAGATAAAACAATTATAATTTATAACTCATAAATAGATTTTCAAAAGTAAATATAATCGAACGATATTGAATAGTATATTCAATTTATATATTGTATAGTCTATATTATTAGTTTATAATACCAAATACTTATGTTTCACATATACTTAAAACTTTTGACAACTATATATGTATTTTTATTTTAATCATATCTTAATAAATATATTTATGTGCATTATAAAATAAAATTATTAAATTAATAATTAATTAATCAAATGAAATATTGAATTGAAAAACTAAAAAAATAACATGCTCTACTAAGTTAAAAATATCAATATAGATCATTATAATGTAAAATATACAAGTATGAGTTACATACTTATATTTATATCTCTATAATTATAATTCTAAAATAAATAACATCTAACTTACATAACTAATATACTATGAGATAAATATAATAATAATTAAGTAAGAAGATATATTCGAATGATATTAAATAATATATTAATTATATATATTGTATAGTCTATATTAGAAAAATATTTATATATCACACACACTTCAAAACTTTTGATAATTTTAGATGTATTTTCTTTTTATAATTATATAGGTGTTTTGTTAAATCACCTTAATATATGTTTAATGCATATTATTATATGATATAATAAAATGATCAATTTATGTAATGAGATGCCGATATGGGGGGTTAACGTGAGAACCACTTTTATCATGAGAACGTGAGAACCAAAAAACGATGAATTCATTGCGAAAATTGATGAATCCGCTCAGAAAGTTACTGAATCCAAAAAACTAGAATTTTCGCCCCTCATAGAATTCGAACCCGGTTGAAAATTTTCGAATTTTTGAATTCAATAACTTTCTTAAACGGATTCATCAACTTTCATAACAAATTTATTTGGTTCTTAGTTTTTAGGATAAAAGTGATTCTCATTTTAACATAATATATATATATATATATATATATAGGGTTGGGTTCCCGTAGTACCCGATCCCCAAATAGTATGTAGTACTCAATCTAGATCACACATTTTGAACACGTGGCCATACCACAAGCTGACACGTGGAATTCCATTTTTCATTTATTTAACTTTTTAATTTTCGTAATGGTATATTGGGCAAAAATAAAAACTTAGCCTTCTTCTTCTTCTTCGAATTTTTTTACGGCGGCGGTCACGACGTTGGGTAGCGGCGGTTGCGGTGTGACAACAACGATGGTGACGACATGACAACAGGGATGTGAAGCATAAGACAACAACTTTTGAAAGAAAAAAGAGAGGAAAAATAAATTTTGAGAAGAAATTTGATAGATTTTGTGAAAAAAAAGATATGTGGATTTTGAAGGATCGAGAGACATGGTGGTTATGATGGTAGTTTACGGCGAAGTTTGCCGGTAATCAGAGAAAGAAGCGGAAAAACGATGGAGAAGGATAATGAGGAGTTTTGCTGTCGAAAATGAAGTATGCATACTGCAAAACGTAAAAATGCATACCACAAAATGTCAACATGCATTCTATAAAACGTAAACATGCATACTAAAAAACTATAAGCCTGTATATTTTCTAACAAAAATATGCATATTACAAAACAATAACATGCATATGAATAAATATAAACCTGCATGCTACGAAACACAAATCTGCATGCTTTAAAAAATAAAATCATAGGTTTCTTATTCACGATATCTCTCTTTATATCTTCTCCAATATACACAAACACTTATCTTGTTGATCCTTTGTTTTCTTTATTGTTAATCATTTGTTTTCTTTCGAATTAAGAAGTTAGAAGTAATCAATCTAAAAGTTAGAATAAATTTTGGAGAAATTAATCTCATATACATTTTGTGTTCAACATCATGTAGTTTTATGTTCAATCGTATGCAGTTTTCTGTATAACAATATACATGTAGTTTCTGGATAAATAAATCACATGTTTTTTTTTTGTTAACATGTATGCAGTTTTATGTTCGAAAATATGCAGTTTTGTGTTAAAACATATGATGTTTTCTGTTTTAAAACATGCATGATTTTTTTGGTATTACATAAAAAATTAAATTACTAATCTACCCTTACTATAGGGAAATCAACGCCAAATGGTTTAAAAATCCGAAAAAATCCTCCACCATAGGATCTATGAGAAGAGTGGATGAGATTAAATACTACATACTACCTCAGGCTTGAGTACTATTTGATCCCTCATCTCCCTATATATATATATATATATATATTTATTAATAATATGAATTTTATGTACTTAGTATAATAATACATAATATAATACATTTTCTATATAACTAAGTAATTTGTAATATACATAAAATGCATCAAATAGTCCTCTTAGTTCAATTAATATGCTTATTGATTTTCAGTTATAGCACTTCATCTAATCAACTAGAATGAGAAAATGAATACAATTTAATAATATAAGAACTAGTGTTATTTTGTATATTCAATTTAATCTGCATTCTAAATTTTTTGGTAATTATTTTTATAATATATAATACTCCCTCCGTCCCGTCCAAGACGGCTCATTTCTTTTCGGCACGGTTATTTTGGAGAAGAGATAAAGTGGTTAAAGTGATAAAAAGTAGGTAGGATCCACAACTTTTGAAGAGTTAATTATTTCCTAAAAATGAAACAGACCATCTTGGGTGGGACAGCCCAAAATGGAATACGAGCCATCTTGGGTGGGACGGAGGGAGTACATAATAGTAAATAGTAAATTGATGATAAAGAAAAAAATAGACTGATATACTAACCTTATACGTAACATACTATAAATATTATAAACATAATATACAATTACACCGCATTAGTTGTTATACCTCTAACCAAATATTAAAAATATAAATTCAAAATCTCATAGTTGTTTATTGGTAGATTTTCATTTTAATAAATACATATCTCTTTTATTGGTTTATTGGTTATATATCGTACCAGAATAACATATGTAAAATTATATATACTATTTTGAATACAATATAAGATATAGTATATATTTCAATATAATATAATTTAACATAAAAGTATTAATTAGTTACATAATTATATTTATATATCTATGACTATAATTATTATAATTCGAAAATAAGTTACATCTAACATATATAAGATGAATAAAGTAACTATAATCGAATGTTATTAAATAATTTATTGATTTTATATATTCTGTAATCTATATTTTTAGACTTTAAATTAATAATGAAAAATACTTATGTATCACATATATTTTAAACTTTTGATAATCATATATGCATTTTATAATAAAATCTTAATATACATTTTCAACAAATTATAACATGATATATGTCTCACTGAATCCTATACATAATACATATATATATCAATATATCGCACTAAATTCTAAAACATATATATATATATATATATATATATATATATATATATATATATATATATATATATATATATATATATCAATACATCTCATAAAATAAAACAATAATATACAAGAAAATAAGTCTACAAATTTACAAAAAGTAATACAATGAACTAGACGAATTTGATTTACTCTAAACTTTTCTCTTTTTTTTTTTGGTCAATTAATACAGAAATTTTAAAGATTTCGTCATCATGATTGACTCGAACCCAAGACCTTAAACCGAACATTAACCACTCTACCACTAGGCCAACACACACACACACTAACTTTTCAATACCTATATATGTTATACATAATACTCATTAGTCAGTCCATATAAATTAAAACATGGCCCAAAGTTCTTCTAATTAAACCAGCCCATTCCTTATAGTATTAGGCCCAACTAACAACGAATTGGTTTGAGCCCAAAATGAGCCTAAAACTTCAAACTCTTTCTCTTTTCCGCTCACATTTCATCCGCCTCCCTCACTTTCTCTGGCACACACAGTGCAGATCCGCCTCCCTCACTTTCTCTAACACACAGACACACACTGCTCTGCACTCCAAGATTTTCCTCGTTACGGCTCCGGGGAAACGAGAAATCACTCCTTAAGCTTCGCACCTTGCTGCTGAAGCACACACACTGCTCTGCACCTTAATACCCCGCGTTCATCGTCTTTATTATGCTCGGAGGCAGGCGCACATGGCGGCTCCTTATCGATTTCGGCGATACCCCAGTTTGAACTTTCCGGCCATGACTCGAAGAAGATGCTGCCTTCTCAGAGACCATGCCCTTCCTTGCAATCTTGAATTCCAGCCGATGGGTGCGATTAACTTGTTGGGAGCTCAGTCGGACTGACCGATCTGATGTGTCCTTTTTCTTTGTTATTCTTGTTTTCCTAGTTTTCCAGCACTGCATACTATGGACGTTTGGCCGTCTCGATTTAAGGATGATCTATTTTAGCATTCTGTTTGCTTATTTATTGATGCTGCACTTCATTTTTTTTTTATTCTTTGGATAGGATTGAGGATTTTCTTCTACCAATCTATTGTTGGATTTGTATAATCGAAAGCGGTTTGGTTGAAACTTGATACAATGTTTCCTATTACCACTATTACAATCTCCTATCTGCTTTGAATACTTGATTGCATATATCTGTGTCCCTTATCTCATATATAAGTTAGATCATACACAGTGAAGATCACGTGTCTGTATGATTGGTCGAGCTTAATGAGATATAAAAGTTTCACACCGAGACAACTTGAGGACGAGTTGTCGGTATAGTCATGGTATAGATAAGTGACTTGACTTGGTTACTTGTCATCTTTGGTGCGTCTCGACGTATTGAAGGATCACATCGAGACGTGTTCTTCTATCGACCGTCGTGAAGAACCAAGATCTCGGTGACTTACGATAATCTAAACCTCGATAAGGTATTAGGTGAGTATGAGTTCTTGACCATCACTTTGACTTGTTATGGGTGAGGTTATATGTTCTAACCCAAGATTCTCCGCGATCTTGGGTGGTGGCGATCTTGTATGTCACGCTAGTTATCTCAGACGAGTCACCGTATCCGCTAGGATGATGACGCCCCTTAAGGAGCTCAAAGGTTTATTGTACTAAACC
Organism: Salvia rosmarinus; assembly: GCA_036937905.1. Classification (NCBI taxonomy): domain Eukaryota; kingdom Viridiplantae; phylum Streptophyta; class Magnoliopsida; order Lamiales; family Lamiaceae; genus Salvia; species Salvia rosmarinus. The sequence goes on from CM072819.1 coordinate 44,839,044, forward strand.
CCGCAGTTGAGTTAGCTCAAGTACAATAATAAGGTTGAGTGGTACCGCTTAAGGAATTAAAGATATTAATTATTTTAAGCAATGTAATGCTCTAAATAATTTATGGACGCTCGATATCTTAAATACGGGATTCGTAATGTCTAAGTGCAAGCCCGACTCACTTTCGGTAATAAAGGGTAAGTCAAGATTTATTCTCTAGTGGCATGAATAAATGTTTATAAATTAATTTATGTTAAATTTGAACATAAGATAATTAATTTATTTGAGGCCCATCTTTATTCCTCGCATTTGATCCTGGTTCAGCCCATCCAGCCCGTAGTCAAAGTGAAATCGGCGCCCCTATATGCTCTCTAAGGATAGATTTTATTCTCTTTATCCTATAAGGATATTATTATATTTATGGGATATGCATGGATCCTTTCCTTATGGGATTATGGTAATGCATTATAAATATAAGGTAAGAGATAAAGTCTAGGTTAATCCTCAATTATCTACAAGCATATTTTCGAGAATCTCATAGTTCTCTTGAGAGGATTTTTCAAAATTGTGTGAGAAAGAGGGTGATTTTCCAAGCATTCTCCATAGATCGCCCTCACTCGGCATCGGAGATTGGGCAACCGGATACGATCCCGAAGGTCAAAGCACGAGTCCGATCCGCTCGATCCATTCATCTCGCTCCATCGACCTCTTCGCATCCAAAGGTAAAACACGAGAAAACCCTACGTGTTGCAATTAATTAAATAGACGCATGCTAGGTTTATAATCAATGTATGGTGAATTAAATATCCAAGATAGATCCTCGGCGCGGCTAGACAAATGTCATCCCTACATTGGTATCGAGCACGGATCGAGAATCTTGCTCGCTGGATTAATTCACGCTTTGATTATTACGTGCGTTTAATTAATTGTGGATCCGCTGCTCATCGTGGCTCGCTTTTGTTTTTGTTGGGTTTTGTTTTTCACCACGAAAAATCCGTGGTTAGATTAGATTTTTTTTGTAAATCTTATCCGTAAAGAACGAAGACGAAGCACGAAAACGAGACGACGAAGAATCGCCGGAGAACCGGACGCCGGCGGCCCTCGGCGCCGTCGCGCGATCCTCGCGGCATCGGGGACGAGGCGTGCGGGCGGACGGTAGGTGTTGGCGCGCATTGCCGGCGGCGTGCACGCTCGACAAACCTCGGCGGACGCGGGCGGCGGCCTTCGCGCGCCAGACGCATCGCGGCGGGTAGCAAGGGCATCGGCGGGCGTCGTGGGGTGCGCGCGTTTATCGCTGGAAACCTCAGCGCTCGTCCGCGACTCGGCGGAAACTGCGGAAACCTCAACGAGGTCTCGGCACGGCGCGGTGCTCGGCGGCGCGCGAGGCTGCGTGCGATCGCCCTCGGCGGGCAGCGCGAGCTTTCTCGGCGGTGCTCGGCACGGCGCGCGCGCTTGCGCACGGAAACCTCAGCGTTTTCGGCGGGGCACGCAACAGGCGGCGAGCGCGCGAATCTCGCATGAGGCATCGGCGGCCTCGGCGAGATTCGCGCAGAAACCTCAAAGCCGCCGAGTTTTCTCTGGCGGGGTGGGGCGATGGCGGCGGTCTTTGGCGCGCGCATGGGTCGTGGCCCTAGCAGCGCGCCCGGCCCATTTTAATAACCCGCCCGCACCGATTTTCGTGTCCGCACCCATTTTTCGTGCCCGATTCCGTATTTTAGGCCGATCCGCCCGCTCCACCGATCCGCCCAAATCCGCTTTGACGAATCCGGTCCGTGCCGTGCACGCGAGGCCCGTCAAGTTTAATCTCAGACTTTGCAATTCTATGTAATAGATTAGGCGGGAAAGTGCGGGTTTCACGTGTGGGCCACGATGAACGCTTTATTTTATTTTATCGCTCATTGCATGTCGTGGATGTTTAAATTATGCGAGAGCATGCTATGTATGTTTAAATTACGCTGGCAAACCATTAAGTGTTTTACGATTTAAGTGCGCATAGTAAGCATGCTAGTTTTGTCGCGTTTTCAAGCATTTTTTAGAATTCGGTGAGCATGTTTTACATGTTGAGTTCTATAGACAAGCATGCTAGGATTACGTGATCTGCATGGACAAACCTTTTGAATAAAAAGACTAAGCAAGCAACCCGACAAATTAATTTTTTCAAATTAAAATGTCAAGACCTCCACTTTTTGATCTCTAAACAAAGTGAGACGCACTGTGAGTAAACGTCCACCCGCGTGGCTTGCTTGCACTGTTTATCATAAGTTTGTTAGATGAGATTTCTAAATAAAACATTTTAAATCTATTGAGAAGTGGGAGTTTCATGTGTAAACGTCCACACGCGTGGCTTGCATGTGCGATTTTCATAAGTTCTCTAGAGATAGATATAAAATGAGATAACAAAAGAATTTGAATTAGAAGCGGTATGGTCCGAGTGAGTATGCCAATTCTAAGCATTCATTTCTCACGTTAAAATGTGGTCATTGCTTAGACATCACCTCAGTACAACTTCCCGCCAAGTCCTTCTTGCGATAGTGATGTGGTCTAGTAAGGTCCAATTGTTAATTTCATTTGTCATAAGGTTAAGTTGACATGAATTGAAATTAAACGACTAAAAGGTATATTTTAGTCTGGTCGAGGGGTTCATGTGTAAACGTCCACACGCGTGGCTTGCATGTGGGATTCCTTGGGCGATTGGAGGTTTCAATTAATATTGTTTTATCAAAAGGTTACAATATTATTGTTACGAATTATATGCGATCGTATGCTTATGTGTTTACATTATCGTTTTAGATATGTCTCTTACGCCGATTATCAATATGCTCGCACAAAATCCGTTATCCGGTCCAAATTTTATCGAGTGGAAACGAAACATAGAATATGTTCTTATCGCTGAAGAACACATGTTTGTTCTCACTACTCCTAAACCCGATGCCCTTCGACGATCGACTAATGAGCAATGCGAGAGTCAAGCGAGACTTTGGAATAAGTCAAACAATATGGCTAAATGCTATATGATGACAACTATGTCCAAAGGCTTGCATTGCAACATCGATCGATGGTAGACGGATCGATATTTGGTCAAGTCTCGAGAGTAAGTTTGGGCGATGGATCGACAAATCGCTTCCACACAATGAGAGAAATCTTGGCGTGTAAGATGGAAGAAGGAAGTTCGGTCCATGAACATGTCTCCCACATGACTCATCTCATGGATAGTCTTGATCAGTTGGGAGGAGGTATTGACGGCGAAGCCAAGGTCGATATCATCCTCAATACACCGCCTAAGTCTTTTGAGAACTTTCGAATGCGATCATGAGCAAGACCGAGTTTACACTTAGTCGGTTGCTTAATGATCTCGTTCATGGAAGGAGTTATGGGAAAAGGAGCACATGCTCTTGCTAGCACATCTAAGGGCCCAAAATTTTCATTGCAAAATGGAAAAGAAAAGGGTACCAAAGGTGGAAGAGGCAAGGAAAACAATGGGAGTAATGGGAACAAGAACGTGGTTGCCACCGGAGGCTCAAGAAGCGAAAGGAGAAGGCAAGTGCTTCAAGTGCGGTGGACGGGCATTGGAAGGCCAAGTTCCCTATGCTCAAGCTCAAGTACGTCGTTTGCTTTAGTAACGAAACATGTTTAGCGACTTGTTCTACCCATTCTTGGGTAGTAGATACGGTATATCGATCATGTTTGTTACACCTGCGTGGGTTCCCGCGACAAGGAGTCGTTTGATGGCGAGATAACGATTCCATGGGCAACGCGCGAAAGTCGAAGTCGCTGCGCTTGGAGATGTTTCTTTATGCTTTGGGACAACAGCTTTAGTTTTGAAAGACGTTTTATATGTGCCGGATTTTCGGCGGAACCTTGTTTCGCTTTCAAATTATTTACTCATGGATATTCTCATTATTTTTGATAGTGGTGTTTCTATCATAAGAAATAACGGTTATCTCGTGTTGCACGTTATATAATTCGCTTTATACTATTTCTCAAAAACATAATACCTATAACTATGTTGCATCTTTATCAAACCCTAAAAGAGAAAGTTTTCTTAGCAAGATGACACTACTTTTCTCTAGCATCTTAGATTAGGTCACATCAATTTAAATAGGATCCAAAGACCGGCTAAGAATGGGCGTTGGGTAATCTCACGGTTACTCGCTCCGGTCTGCGAATCTGTATAGAAGGAAAGATGTCGACTGACCTTCAAAGCGAAGGGTTATAGAGCCAAAGAAATGTTAGAGCTAGTCCATTCGACTGTGTGGACCAATGTCCACACAAGCTCGTGGAGAACGCAGTATTTTGTCACTTTCATTGACGATTACTCAAGGTACGGATACATATACCGCTTCAATCGCAAGTCCGAATGTTTTGACAAATTCAAAGAGTTCAAGGCGGAAGTGGAGCGAAGCTTGGTAAGAGTATCAAGTCATCATGGTCGATCGCGGTGGCGAATACCTCAATAACGAGTTTATGGACTATCTAGTGAAGTGTGGGATTACATCCCAAAAAGACTTCACCGGCACACCACAAAGAAATGGTGTGTCGAGCCAAGAAATATGACTCTTTGGAAATGGTTAGATCAATGATGAGTTATACAACATTGCTTATTTCGTTACGGTGGTATGCCTTAGAACAATGACATACTGCTAAATCTAGTACCATCCAAGTCACGAAAAGACCCTTCGAGTTGTGGTTTGGGCGAAGCCCGCTTTAAACCACATAAGGATATGGGCGATCCGACACGGTCTTTGAACAAGAAGGCGACAAGTTGGAGGCTAGATCGACGCAGGTCGCTTTATCACTATCCTAGAGGAACGAAGGTGGTTTATTCTATAGTCCTAAGGATCGGAAGGTCATTATTAAAGACTAATGCCCGATTCTTAGAAGAGGATTATATGAAAATCATAAATCCAAAGTTGAAATCATTCTTCAAGAATTAGAAGATGATCGTATTCCACCACCGATTAGGCGAAAGGTGCGAGATGTCGAGTCTAGTGGGAGGATCGACACCGATACTTCAAGAAATTGAAGTGGGTCGAGTTCCACCGGAGATACCGACCGCATAAGTGGTACCTACCCGAGAAGTTGTGCAAGATAGAGAACCACAAGTTTACGCACCCACCGCTGCCATAGTGCTGTAGAACCTCATCGTAGTGGGAGGGTTGTTCGTCGACCCGAGCGATTTATGTTCGTGGGTGAATCTTCTGATTTAGTCCCGTGAAACGAACAGCAATAATCGACCCATGGACATACAGGAGGCGATACAAGATATTGATGCAAGATCATGGCACACCGCTATGGACTTAGAAATGGAGTCCATAACGGCTATGGATGTATATGAAAGACACCTCTACCGATGGCAAGGAAGCCATAGGTAGTAAGTGGATATACAAAGGAAGAGAGATTCGATGGAGAGGTTTCGCTTTTAAAGCCGTGCTTGTGGCGAAAGGGTACTCTCATTGAGGGAATCGATATCGATGAAACTTTTTCACAGTAGCAATGCTCAAGTCCATCGTAATTCTTCCGCCATAGCAGCCCACTCGAACCTAGAGGTTTGGCAAATGGATGTTAAAATCGCTTAAACGGTTACCTTAAGGAAGGTAGAGACATCTATATGCAAGAACCAAAGGTTATGTGATGAAGGTGAAGAGCATCTAGTATGGAAGTTTAAGAAGTCCATTTATGGACTTAAGCGAACCCCGGTCATGGAACTTAAGCTTTGACGAGGTGGTCAAGTCCCATGGATTTACCCAGTTGCCTAGCGAGAGTTGTGTGTATCGCTTAGATGTCAACGGTGATGTGGTTTTCTTGCACTTTATGTAGATGACATTCTTCTAGTTGGCAACAACGTGAAGTCGTATCAAACGTAAAGAGTTGGTTATCCGATCGGTTTCAAATGAAAGACTTAGGAGATCAGCGACATTCTTGGGATCAAGGTTTACCGAGATCGCAAGAAGAAAATGTTGAGCTTATCTCAAAGCGCCTTACATTGATACCGTGATTACTCGTTTTAGTATGCGCATCGCCAAGAAAGGATTGCTACCTTCGCACATGGCGTTCCTTTATCTAAGACGCAATCACCCATGACCGCAGCGAGATAGAGGAAATGAGACAAGTTCCTACGCTCACCGTGGGAAGTCTCATGTCGCAATGCTATGCACGAGGCCCGATATACGCTATGCGGTAGGCATAGTAGCTAGATATCGCCTAACCTCGACAAGCTCATTGATCGCAGTAGCATATACTCAAGTACCGAAAATGACTCGAGATTATAGGCTAGTTTACCATGCGGATAGTCTAATGCCTTTGGGTTATCTGCACTGGATTTCAAGTGACCGTGATGAGAAAAAGTCAACCTCGGGCTATGTGTTTACCTTGGGAGGTGGAGCCGATCTGGCGGAGCAAAGCGGCGATGCATTGCGGACTCTACCATGGAAGCCGAATATGTAGCCGCTTTGAGGCTTCTAAGGAGGCAGATGGTTCAAGAACTACCTCACGGATCTAGATGTGGTACCTGGTTTGCCCAAGAGTATCATAGTTTACTGTGATAACTCAGGTGCAGTGGCAAACTCGAAGGAACCACGGACCCACAAGGCGACCAAACACATAGAGAGAAAGTACCATGTCATACGAGAAATCGTTAGACGAGGTGACGTCTTGATTGAGAAGATTGATCGACGGATAACCTAGCGGATCCATTCACGAAGAGCTCACCGCAAAAAGTCTACGATGGACACGTTAGAGGACTTGGATTGCGCTTGATGGCACCCACTTAGAAAGGAAACTTTTGTATAAGTGGGAGAAGCAAAGTGATGGTTGTTTGTAATAGCTAGTAGAGAGACACATTGTATACTAAAAGTTTGCTTTAGTATAAGTGGGAGATTGTTGGATTTGTATACTGAAAGCAGCTTGGTTGAGCTTGTATACAATGTTTCTCGTTACCACTATTACAATCTCCTATCTGCTTTGAATACTTGATTGCATATATCTCGTGTCCCTTATCTCATATATAAGTTAGATCATACAAAGTGTAGAAGATTACGTGTCCGTATGATTGGTCAAGCTTAATGAAATATAAAAGTTTCACAAACCGAGACAACTAGAGGACGAGTTGTCGGTATAGTCATGTATAGATAAGAAGTGACTTGACTTGGTTACTTGTCTATGCCGGCACGTCTCGACGTATTGAAGGATCACATTGAGATGTGTTCTTCTATCCGACCGTGAAGAACCAAGATCTCGGTGACTTACGATGATCTAAACCTCGATAAGGTATTAGGTGAGTATGAGTTCTCGACCATCACTTTGACTTGTTATGGGTGAGGGTTATATGTTCTAACCCAAGATTCTCCGTGATCTTGGGTGGTGGCGATCAGATGTCACGCTAGTTATCATGTCGAGTCACCGTATCCGCTTAGGATGATGACGCCCCTTAAGGAGCTCAAAAGGTTTATTGTACTAAACCCTACAGGTTGAGTTAGCTCAAGTACAATAATAAGGTTGAGTGGTGCTTGCTAAGGAATTAAAGATATTAATTATTTTAAGCGAATGTAATGCTCTAAATAATTAATGGACGCTCGATATCTTAAATACGAGGATTCGTGAATGTCTAAGTACAAGCCCGACTCACCTTCTGGTAATAAAGGGGTAAGTCAAGATTTATTCTCTAGTGGCATGAATAAATGTTTATAAATTAATTTATGTTCGGGTGAACATAAGATAATTAATTTATTTGAGGCCCATCTTTATTCCTTGATTTGATCCTGGCCGGCCCATCCAGCCCGTAGCTTCGATGAAATCGGCGCCCCTATATATGCTCTCTAAGGATAGATTTTATTCTCTTTATCCTATAAGGATATTATTATATTTATGGATATGCATGGATCCTTTCCTTATGGGATTATGGTAATGCATTATAAATATAAGGTAAGAGATAAAGTCTAGTTTAATCCTCAATTATCTACAAGCATATTTTCGAGAATCTCATAAATCTCTTGAGAGGATTTTTCAAAATTGTGTGAGAGAAAGAGGTGATTTTCCAAGCATTCTCCATAGATCGCCCTCACTCGGCGCCGAGATTGGGCAACCGGATACGATCCGTAGGTCAAAGCATGAGTCCGATCCGCTCGATCCATTCATCTCGCTCCATCGACCTCTTCGGATCCAAAGGTAAACACGAGAAAACCCCTACGTGTTGCAATTAATTAAATTGACGCATGCTAGGTTTATAATCAATGTATGGTGAATTAAATATCCAAGATAGATCCTCGGGGCGAGGGCTAGACAAATGTCATCCCTACATCTATTGCTGCCACATCTCTCTCTCTCTCTTCACATCACCTTGGGAACGTATCAAGCTCGGCTCATGAAGCTCATTAAACGAGCATGTAATGAGCCGAGTTCGAACAGTTCGTGAGTTAAGAAAAATTCCAACAAACCGAACTTGAGTTCAAATTAAAGTTCGAATTTGAACTCAAGCCGAGCTCGAGCCCAGAAAAGATCTTATAAGCCGAGCTCGAGCCTGCTAGTATTCGGTTCGATTCGACTTGTTTACACCCCTACATAGTATTACTTATCCTCATGAACATAAGATTAGTAAAATTTAATTATTTTTTAATCTAATCATATTTTTTTTTTCTTGTAAATGAATAATAATAATAAGATAGAGAAATTAAACTACCCATATTGATAAACTATATATAGTATATATCCAAAGTCATAAAAACATGCACAATATACCCATTCAAACAAAATATTATACTCCGTCTGTTTCATTTAAAATGCATCATTTTTCTTTTTGGGTTGTCCCACTACAAATGTCTCATTCCATTTTAGGAAGTAATTATTATTTCAAAAGTTGACCCTACCCACTTTTTAACACTTTAACTACTTTATATATTTCTCCTAAATAACCGTGTCCAAAAGAAAATGGACGTTTTAAACGGAACGGAGGGAGTAAATGCCTATATCAATCCACATTTCGAAAAAAACGATGAAATTTCGAGGGTAATCTCTGCACAATTTTGAAAAGGAGAAATTGAAAATAGTGAAAGAGGAAACAAATCTGCCCAATTCTGAAATGCTTAAGGAAATAGTGAAAGGGGAAAGAAAAATTTGGAGATTCTTTTGACTACTAATTAAATTCCTTCCAAGTTTGAATTTAAATTTTTTTCTCTCCCTATTTATACAATAACCGATCGAATAACTCATCACAATTGAAAATATCCGATTTTATCTTCAAAATTTCCTCCTCATTCTCGAAACTTTCTTAAACTCTCCAGATTTTTTCCTTCAATATTTATCCAGAGCAGTGACAAAACTATCTCTCAACAAGTAAGTTATTCGAATTTTGATGTTTTAGGTGGATTAAATTTTGATTTATTGTGAATATTTTTTGAATTATCGTGAACCCAATCGATAAAACCGGACGAAATTTTAATTATTTGCGTAAATTCGGATGAATTTTCCCTTGAAACTAGATGAATTTTCTAAAACTGGCGACCAATTTTATGAGAATTTCGATCGATATTATGGATAATTCGACCGATTTTACACAAATAATTATAATTTCGTCCGGTTTTATCCATAATTGTTGTTTGTACGATTTATTGTTTAGATTATATTAGATTTATTATTATTTCTTCCGATTTTATGTTGTTTTGTTTCATCCGGTATTATCGAGACTTTAATTATTTATAGTTGAGACTTTAATTATTTAATTAGACATTTCATAGCTATTCACGATAATTGAGACTTTAATTATTTAAATAAACATATTTAAAATTATTTAAGTAGACTTTAATTATTTATAGTTGAGACTTTAATTATTTAATTAGACATTTCACTAAATTGACCGATTTTAGGGGAATTAAGTTCTGTTTTAGGGGGAATTTTGACCTGTATTAACGTAAATATGACCAGTATTATAGTAAATACGACCGGTATTATCTTTAATTCGATCGTTTTTTTTTTTGCAATTTCGATCCGTTTTAGGATAATTTAGTACGATTTTGGGGGAATTTGTCTGATTTTATCGGTTATTGTTTAAATCTATTCTTGTTTATTTCATAGGATTATTCAAGAAAATATGATAATTTTTCTTTATTGCTAAATATAGATTGCTTTTTTCTTAATTATAACGATAATTTTAGTGTAAATGAATAACATTGTGTGACAATTTTTCTTAGTTTTAATCTCAATTTCTTAGTTTTAATCTCAATTTATTTGAATAATTTGAATTATGATGCATATAGTAATTAATTATGCGTCTTTTGTCAATAATTTTAACCATGGATAATATTTAATATTTATATTGTTTTTTATTGTTTCATTTTATTACTGTTTATTGTTTATTGATTAACTATTCTTACTTATTGCTTATTAATTGATTATTCTTATATTGTTTATGGTTTAAATTGCACAATTCTTATATTGTTTATTGTTTATTGTTTATGGTTTAAATTGCTTAACTATTCTTATATTGTTTATTGTTTAAATTGCACTATAAAACAGGATCATATATTTTTGAGACCCGACATAATTAATGTACATTCGGTAGTCACCACTTATTATAGAGTTGAGTATTTTGATTATGTTAAGACGATGTTGTTTGAAGTTAGTGGTCAAACATTGCTTGATAGATTCTTAGCAGGATGTTTTGGTCACATAATCGATTATAAGCCAGAGAACAAGTGCGCTATGGTTATACACCATGCAGTTTCTCGCTAGTTAGAGAGCTCAAATCAAGAGATGTGGTTTTTATAAATGAAAGAAGCCGTTGTTTTTCTATTAGAGATTATGCGTTTGTGATCGGCTTGCAGTTTGGGTCGTCTTCATTTGATATCTCAATACAGTACGAGTTGCGACACTATGAAGTCTATATGACTTTTTGTAGTGACCGATAAATGACAGCTACAGAACTATTAGATAGGTTATACAACGCTCACATTAATGACTAGGATGATAATTTATACCTTCAAGCTGCATATGTTCTAGTGCTTTATGCCATGGTGTTTGCATATGATGCTACGAAGACCTTAGCTGACTGGATATGGGCTTTGGTTGATGATCTGGTTGCTTTTGGACGATTTTCGTGGGGTGCATACTCGTATCATATTTTGAGGTACTATTCGAGGCATTGCAAATCAACTACGAAATACCATTTTTACGGACCAACCTGTGTGTTATATATTTGGTTGCTTGAGGTCATACCAGAGTTGGACAGTATAGTGGAAAAACAGCTTGCATCCGAGATTCCGAAGGTGCAGGTTCAGTGGTAGACCTAAAGTGGCTAGATTACAGTCCCTATTTGAGCGAGAGGTACTAAATATATTAGTTTATTTTTAAAATATATACATTCTATGTTGTTATATATTTATTATTCGATTTACTAATATGTTTTAATTTATTGCATTATTGTAGAAAAATTATTTTATTGAGATCACCGCCAACGAGATAGAGCTTGTCTTCTCTTACTTGCAATCTGTCTCATACTTTTATCCACTCGGTGTACACTATAAGGAGCCGATCAACCCATTGAGAGAGGGAGGGCAGTTCATTCGTCGACCCGCCCGTCCCGTGATGAAGAGTTATCAACCGGATGTAGAGGCTCCACGTTCAAGACGCAGTCAGAGGACGTCGTCGGCTGAGTTCATTGAGATTAATATTGCTAAGGAGCCACAACATCAACTGTAGAGCCATCGATCTGTGGAGAGACAGTATATGGGAAAATATGCCAGGCATCCATCTTCTTCTTCATCGAGCAGTGGTGGTGACCACCATATGCGTCTTAGTGCTAGTGATCATCGTTGGATCCAAGACACTATTCAAGAGAGTGGTCAGGAGAATGAAGAGAGAGCAGTGAACACTATCGAGCAACGCATCGAGAAGTCGATCGAAGATAAGTGGATTCCGAAGATCAAGAAGTGATGCGAAAGTTTTTTGGATAAGACTCGATGTAGTTGCTCACATAGTACTGATACTTATACATCCTCATCTTGTGCCATGCATCATCTGACGACAACGACGAGAGATGAAGATCAGGAGCAGCAGCCCGATCCAGACGTTCCTAGTTCAGATGTCCCTTGAGACAGTGGACATATTGAGCCGATCGATCCAAAGACTATGGACGCCTTTATAACAGAGTCGCATCACCGGTAGATATTCCCCGTTACTCCATCCGCATCCATGGTACCGGCCTCCCAAGCCACTACTACAAAAGCAGAATAGACTACACGTTTTATGTGTGTCCATGCATCGGTAGTGTGAAAAGTGGTGTAGAGAAAGTAGGCGCGCGTACACTCGCTTTTTAGCGTGGTCTATACCCACCATAGACCACGCTTTTCGACATAGACTACGCTTTTCGCGTAGTCTATACCCACAAACTTCTGTAAAAATGCGGGCGCGCACACTACGCTTTTAGCGTGGTCTATACCCACCATAGACTACGCTTTTATGACATAGACTACGCCTTTTACGCCGTAGTCCATACCCTCGCATCACGAAAAAGACGCAGCACACACGTTTTTTTGTCGTAGTCTATACCCACCATAGACTACGCCGCACATAGACTACGCTTTTCACGCGTAGTCTATACCTACGATCACACATAAGTTCGGCTCGTATACTACGCTTTTTATCGTAGTCTATACCCACCATAGACCTCGCCAAAAAAAGCGTGGTCTATACACACGCACTACACAATGGTTCGCCTCACACCACGCTTTTTGTCGTAGTCTATACCCACCATAGACTCACGCCGCACATAGACTACGCTTTTCTGCCGTAGTCTATACCCACCATGACTACGCTTTTGCACATAGACTACGCTTTTACGCCGTAGTCTATACCATCGAACTACACAAAATTTCGCACATACACTCACGCTTTTTGTCGTAGTCTATATGTATTAACTACGGTTTTGAGTTTATTTACTACGGTTTAATGCCAAATTTACTACGCTTTTCTATTACAACCCGTAGTCAATTTAATAACAACTACGGTTTTCAATTTCAACCGTAGTTAATTTCTTTATTTAAACACATAATTAATAACGCACAAGCAAATGAGATTAAAATATACTTGCGACTACGTTCAAAATCACTATTCAAAAATATACAATCTGTTTTCATTACAGCTACAAAATCACTATACAAAAATATACAATCTATTTTCCCCAAGAAATTATAGGCTCCAAGTTCAACTCTTGTAGAATTGTAGCTCATACTTGGTAAATGTAGTTGAGAGCAATAGCATGTGATTTATAGTCATAGACCATGTTCTGTAGCGCTCATAATCACTCATCATGTCCAACTTCACCATCCCCTTGTTCGTCGATAACATGACGAGGTAGCCGGTTTCAGATCCCCACCTTCCGATTCTTTATGCAGCTCTGCATGCCGATCTGGGGCAAGACTTATATTGCAAAAAATTATGATCATCTCCACCATGCTCAATGTGTTCATCATTTTAGATTCTATGTTAGTAACTTTGTAGGAAAAGTAAGATTAAAGGTTAAAGGTTTGGTTGCAAGGCATGAACGACCTAAATCATTCCAGATGCAAGTGATGGGCGAGGTCTTACAACATTCAATACCCTCTAGCGATGATCATCAATGCAAACAAACCACATATTACGATATGTTGTCTTAAAATTATTTGTTTCATGAACATAAGTCCGCCATTCTCGCACAAGTTTTACCTCGAAGAAGGAATTGAAGTTGAGTGCAAAAAAGCGCTGAAATGGGGCTCTCGACTCCCAAATCCTCTCATCATGAGTATAGTGTACAATGAATTTGACTTCTTATTGAACTCTGTATTGGTCAAGCGTAAGATTAACCATTAATAAATAAGAAAATATTTTGTCGACTTAGTCACGCAATGTTCGTAGTCAATAGACTAGCTAGTAACATGTCGCTGTAGTACCTCGACTATGTGTTCGATTCGTGAGGCTTTCTTTATTCTCTTGGTTCTCAATCTTCCAAAGAAACGGACACATAGTTTCATTATGCCATCCGAATACGAGACACGGAACGATGTCCAAAAAGATGCGAAATTAGTGCGAGATAAATACCTATAAAACAAAAGCGGTCATAAAGAATCTTGTGTACTCTATTAGCGGTTGAACCAAAAAAAAGGTCAATTGCAATGTAATACATAAACTTTAGTAAAACTTTGTAGGTTTTGAAATTTATCGAAACTTTTAAATCGCAAACCGATACACATATTGAGATGTGTGAGCTCGATCGACCACTTGGAGGGCTGTTATTTTAAGTTTTGGGTGAGAAATTGATGGCAAACCTTTTCATCTCCCTATCTATATCTTCATAAAAATGAAGATTAAACTACAAATTTAAAATCTTTTGATTAAAATTGCATATTGTCGCTAAGTTTGTGTATATTTTTTATCTAACCCAAAAATAAAAGATCCAACAACCCATGAGCCACCTCCAACATATTTGAACACCAAAATCGGGGCATCCATGTCTAATATCCGTAGAAAACGGACGAAGAGAAAGCAAGATCACGAATTTAACCAATAGCGCACTCACTCTTGGTGGAAGCCCATTACTCAGAAATCGTGAGAATTTTGAATATGAGATTGCAAGGCGTTCCACCGAGACTCTATTACATCCACCTAGCAACACAAAGTGAGTTCAATCGGTTCATCTTTAGAAAGAAACCTTGAAAAATAAGATCTTGCAGATATTGTAGCTAATAGCTACAAGAGTAATTCACCAGATATAAAATCGAAGATTTCGATCAAAAGGCCATATGTTCTACGATCGCCACATTGGTCTAAGCGTTGCCTTCTCCATTGTGATATTGAATTGGTTTTACCTCCAGGTGTATTTTGGCGAAATCGCATGATCTTGATGCATTGCGAAGCCCATGACTTCTCCAATTCCATCCGAGTTCGTTTTAAGCGGGCGGTCTTGAAGATCCTAAGATACCGCTCAAACCGTGTGGTTTACACGTAAAAGTTGATCATTCATCCATAAGGATGCTATCTTGAATCAACTAAGAAGGTACCACTTGCAACTTTTTTCGACAATGAAATTTTGGTGAGTTATCATTTTATCTACTTGACTCATAATCTAAATAAAGGAGAATTCTTTAGTGATGAAGCTTACTTAGAGAACACCTCTGCGTAAAGAACAACCGTAAGGGCGGTCAACCGAGTATTCAGGGCAATTCCATCCCACCCATCAATTGACATCTCTGCGAAGCATCGATTGGATACCGAGTCTCCATCGAATATGCTTTTGCTGCAACTTCGACATGAGAGGATTTCATTGTGATTCTGGCATTCGAATTACCAAAGGAATTAAGGAGGAAGGTTTAATAGAGCTACATTTTAGTTTAGGCAATAGAAACTAAAATAGGTCATACCTCAAAGTCACTCGAGAAATATTTATCCTCTTCCGCAATAGTCTTTAATGCACTGCACGGTGGCCTTCAAATTCATTATAGTATTACATAGATATGCGACTTCAAATTGAAGGGGGTGGGGAGAGGAAAGGTGCAGGTAGACTAGACCCGGAGGCTCGCTCGATGCATTGTTAAATGCGAGGACAAGGTGGGATGATGTTATGGTCTTCTTGGTGGTAATACAAGAATTAATGACCAATTAAAATATAATCTATCTTGACATTTCTTTTAAGGTCATGCGGGCAAACAACCATGAGTTGCGAGATGACAAGAGGTCAAAGTGAGCTATTGATATTTATCAATACATATCATTGTTTTTACACCCATGACAATTTTCATGAAAGACACTTACCAGTTGAAAAGGAATCATAAGATCGACTTGATTGATTGACGAGGTGGTAAGCGATCAAGACCCGACTCTCCTCAAGAAAACTCTATAATATAAGATTATCATCACTCAATATTCTATTACAAAAGGTGAAGAGAACAATTACAACTTAAATAAGAAACCGTTTGAAGTCCTAATTATGGAAGGTTGTCTTAACTAACACAACCTCCCTCACCGAAATTGTCGCTAATAACTTTAGAATGCTAACATATTGGGAGTTCTAGCAACTTCACAAAAGATCGGTGAAGAAAAGAATGTGTGAGTTTGACAGAGATAAATGAAGTAAGATTGACTTATATCCCGACAATTGATTTATTGTTTCATATCTCCTGAGGAAACCTCTGCTTTCGGATCATTAGGAAAGTAGAAATATACCTAAAACAAACACTTGCAATGTAAATATATATATATGTGTGTATTTTACCGGAAAAATCGCCTTTTGCTAAAAGGAAATAATCTTTGAGAGCTTTCAAGTGGCCATTGAGGTCAAGACGCGCAACAACGAAATGCAGATATGATCCAAAGATTCAAAACAACTAATTTATTTTAATTTCAAAAGAAACGAACTCGAACACATGCAATCAACACCGCCAAAGATGATTTCTGCAATCACTTTAATCGAGTCGACAATAGCCTCAAATGATCTCTTATGGAACTCGACGATTCCTTCACATTACGCACCAAATAACAAATGTTAGAAAAATAAAGAAATATTTGATAATAATGTAATATGCATAATGGCATGACATTTGGGACATGGAAATAATGTAGGGAAGTGAAAATGTATTAAATGCTAACAATATTCGCAGTACCCACTAACAAAAGCAACAAACCATTTAGCATTTAAATGTCCAAATGAATTAGACCTTCAAATTTTGAAGCATGGCCTCGATTTTGTCATTTCAGATTGTGGAACTAATTCCACTCACGCCAATATAGTCGGAGAGAGAGTCCTTCGTAAGAGGAAGCCTTCCTATGGATCCTTGAATCCTTATGACCCTTTTGCAAGTCTTGTACAGGATTGGACAACAGGACTTGGATTTTGAAGAACTCGATAGCTTTTCCAAAGAAATAGGATAGATTCACAATGTGCATTGGAATATACTGGAAGCATATCCCGAAAGGAAATTCAAATCTGAATGGTCAAAATCTTATTTCTTACGTCTCCTCTTCTTCCCTATCATTTACAAAGATCCAATTTGTTACTAAAAAGGAGAAACGATCTCAATTATCTCATATAAACAACATAAGTCTGCAGACACTTCAAATATCTTCTTTAATATTTAAGCAATTAATATACAAACGTCGTGAACTAGCATAATCGAGGCCGAACCAAGATCCATGTACCGTAGAAATATGGAAGCCTATATGCCAATCGGTTACATCATTAGTTGACAAGCGAGCGATTTCTCAATTGTATCTGCAGGCAAGTTGTGTTCGAATCCGCGTCCTCTTGCACGGGACAAAATAAATTTATCCAAACATTAATTTAAAAACTATTGTGTCAAGCTGAACCGAAAATAGGCAAAACCCATACCTACAAATGAAAACTCTCCATTCGGTCATGAAGAATCCCATAAACCATCCATGATATAAGTTGATTGTACATAACTTGATGCCCATGCCATAGAAGCACTTGGCAACAAAAATTATTTTATATCGCCTTCCTTTTCTTTATTTTGAGGCTCGACCACATCATAAAATTGCTAAATATGTGATGCATGCAAATGAGGACCTCAACTTTAAGTAGCTTTCATCTCCAAATAAAGATAAAATTTAAATTGCAAGTATCATGTTTTCGAGATTACATGAGCATGTTCAAATCCAAGAGAGTTAGCAAGTTGCCGGCAACTATGATAAAACTCTAGTGCATACAATATGATGGACCTTAAACCATTCACTTAGCCCGGAGAGCGGTGATCAACTTTTAGCCAATACTAATCTAGGACTTCCCAAGCTATGAGGATTTCATTTGACAATTCCATTGATTTTGGTGTAATAAATCTTGTATGATATGGCATATTCCCCGGATGTCTTGAAAATGCATAAGATATATGACTTTTAACCAAATAAAATAGTATAGAAAATTGAAAGCAATATATGAAAGAGAACTGGACAAATAATCCATACCTTTGAATGCATGTTTATTTCGGGAACCCCACAATGGCATCGTTTATGTAAGAGGTTCAAAAGTCTCCTCCACTAATATTATCATGCTCAATCTCCAAAATGAGCTCGTAAAGAGGTGGCGACAAAACAAAGAACTAAAATCATGTATTTAGAAATTAGTTAGAACTAAATTTTAACAATAAATACATGTCGAAAAGAAGATTAGAACTTTGCTTAAAGTAAGTGTTCATACGTATGATTTACGAAACAAAACTATGCCAACATAGGCCATTAAGAATGCCATTTACAAAAGCTATACATGCAAGCATGCATGAGTTGGCGATCTGCTAAAATAGTACAAGTGCGAGAAAAGATATAGCAAAGCGAACAATGCTACCACAAAGACCTGGATGAAGAAACTCTACAATTAAAACCTATTTTTGAAAAAGAAACTCATATCATCTGTTAAAAGGTCAACAAATAAAAGTTAAACATCACGTTTCAATCATATATGAAGATAATTTTGAGTAGCAATCTTTTCTTCTTTGTTTTGCTCCTTGTATTTCAAAACCAAATAAAGATTGATGAAAATTAATAAAATAACAATCATCACCGATGGAGTCATTTCTCAATTACATCAATTAACTCGGAAAATAAAAACATATGTCAACGGACGAATGGGTTTATCAAGGTCGTTATAAATGCAAATCTGAGAACACATGCTTTATATACAAATGAGAGCTAAACGCCACATTAGTAGATAATTATAGTTTAAAACCAAAACCCTTACCTTATTCATCAGGTGTCACGGTTGCCAAGATGGGCGATGAATCGACAACAATTTCGCTCAATTTGTAAAACAATGAGACCTATAAATAGACAACACCTCAACAATTCCATTGGCTAATGCTCTCCTATATACACTAGCTTCAACTTCTTCCTTTTGAAATCTCATTGCTCTTGACACGGAGACTCATTCGAAGATCGATCCAACTCAAATTTCGACATTTAGCAAAGAAAGCGCTCTAGCTCCTGTAGTAGAAACCTGGGTAATTACCTCTCAATTACACGCCCGCCACCCGAGAATCAAATACCACATCAACAACATGAATCTAATACATCCACATTAAAAAAATTGCATGTACACACCATATGACATTCGATGTGAAGAATTTAATTATTAATGATGAAACCACAAAATGAGTCGATCGAGCAAAGACCCCAAGCATAACTACATCACAAAGATTTCCCCACAATCAAAACCAATATAGATTCAAATATAGATAAGCTCCTAAACGAAAATATTCCGTACCCAACTAATCGTAATCTATGCCATTTCAATAAAGTCCTATAATTCTCGAGGATTCTAAAGTAAGAAAGTATACTAGCTTGGGCGAGTATCGAATTAAATCTATGGGGTATAGAGAAATTACTAAAAAAATCGACAAATGACACTAAAATCGAAGTGTTATCACGATCTTGAAACATTCCCTAGCTATCATAATCCAACAACGCATGCCGATACACCCAAAACAAAGCACCCACTTCTCGTGGAAAAAAGGACTAAATTAAGCAAGTAGCGGAAAAACAACATAATCAATATGGCGAAAAAGGAATAAATACCTATCATTGGGTTCGATGAGCGAAAGATCGGAGCGAGCTTGAGCGTGGGCTCGTCGGCGAGCAGCCATGGGGATAAGTTAATATGGAGTGATTCCGCTGCTCTCTCTCGTCGATTATGAGATCTCGGTGTAACCTAAGAGTGCCAATAGCAATTAGTGTAGCATTGTTGCGGTTAATTCATCGATAGTTTGTAGCTAACTCGCATGAAAATTACTGCAATGGCGGTGGCGTAATTATCCGCCACCGTGTTGGTTCGATAAGATGGGCGTTTTAAGTCGGATCGTGAGCTCCTAATTTTTGCTTCATTTGCGTTTTAAATTTTTCTCCGGAAATTGTTGCCCGCCCATTGTTATTTTTCTCATTTTTTTTTTTTAATTTAGGGCATAGACTACGCTTTTTATAAAAACCACACACACTACTTTTTTAAGCGTAGTCTATACCCACCATAGACTACGCATTTACACTACGCTTTGTTAGCGTGGTATACCCACTATAGACTACGCTTTTTTAAAAACGCACATACACTACGCTTTTTAAGCGTGGTCTATACCCACCATGACTACGCATTTACACTACGCTTTGTTAGCGTAGTCTATACCCACCATAGACTACGCTTTTGCACCACGCTTTTGTTGGCGTAGTCATACTCAAAAATTGGCACATAGACTACGCTGATAAACAGTGGTCACACCTATAGACTACGCTTTTCACGGCGTGGTCTATAAGTAATGAGAAAAGTGGTTTTGTAGTAGAGCCCTATATCATGAAGAGCCACCGTCATTCCATGCCCTGATGGACCTATTTGGTGAGTTGACACTCGAGCGTCAGCGGAACATATATACGAGTCTATCAAAGAATGATGGAGCAAGAGGTAATCATTCAGTCTCATATTTGGTATGTTTTTCATTTTACAGCGGCTGATATGCTTAAATGTTTGTAGTTGGAAGTCCGGAGAGATAAATGGGCACGGAGACCTTCGGCTGCACTGAGGTCAGCATATATTAATAGCCTGATACCACGTCTAATCCCCCAAGATGTATATATGAACTATGAGCATTTCTTGACGAGATCGAATGCTTCTATGGTTCATAGGGTGTCACAGCCCAACTTCTTAATCAAGAGATTAGGCTACGACTAATGACTCTTCATGAATTATTAGGACTAATGACAATAAAAGAATTCGAACAAGAATGTAACAGTAATAAATATGGAGACTAATTAATGAATGGCATCAAATGAAGTATTAATTTTGGTCAAAACAACATAATTCATCTCCATAAAGTCGAATGAATAAAAGGAATAATTGAGATAGGATGATCACAACAATCGACCTTTATCCAAAAAGGGGTTTTACTTCCACAAATACAACAATCAAATATCAATTATTTAAGTCAGAGTGTGGCAACAGAAAGGGTAGTTAAGTTATATGTATGAAGACATATAACTCTGGGCAACGAAGTTTAACGATACGCATAGGTGTCCCATTTATCAACGAGTTAACAAAACGTGCAACGGTGGTTTAAGAAAATTTTCAAACAACGTAGAGCCAAACAAGTTCGACTTCAACAATTTCAAATGTTCACAACCACAACCCAACTAAATTAATCTCAACAATGAAATATATATATATATAAGAGTTCAACTTCAACTTTATTCATAGATCGAAACTACCAGCCAAACCAAGATCATTTCAAACCACAAGGGGTATTACGGAGTTCAACTCCATCATCAACAACCATTGACATGAAAGTAACTCGATCACAGGGTCATTCACAACATATGAACATTTACGAGCAAAAACCACAGTGTTCCCTTCCAGTTCCATCTCCAGAACCCAAGCTCAACCTGCATGTTTAGAAATACATGCAGGGCGTGAGTACATAAAGCACTCAGTGGACACATGCCGAAAAGATTTAAAACTTTGCTCTTAGAGCTATAGGATTGACTTGCCGTAACTTTACAATACACAAGGGTTTTAGTGAAAAACGTGTGCATGCTTTCATTTTCATAGTATTAAAACAAATGCACATGCATGATATTTGTCTGCGGACATCTTTCTCTTCCCATATCCACGTACTTTCTTTATGTTAAGAAGCAGACCTCCTTCTCAAACACACCTTGACCCGAAGGTCCATACCCGACGTCGCACATACTTTCTTTCATTCATTCTTTCTTTTCTTTCTTTCTTTCTTTCTTCTTTCTTTTCTGTGGATAGGTAATGCATCATGTTCATGCTCAAACATTCGGCAAGTCAATAAATTTTCGAATGTCATGCAACATATAATGAAATAATAAAATTTAGCACGTGCTATAGTTTATTAGAAAGCCCACCTGTTGATTTACTCGGTAAGCTTAATAAACTTTCATTTCTTCTTTCCCATTTCTCGATGTACCTTGGATTATTCGATAATATTAGTATTTATATAAATGGCATTTCTTATCTATTAAACACATGTGATTTCTTCTTATTCACTCTTTTTCTTTTCTTAGGTTTTGTTTAGACATATTGTCTAAACTTTTACCTATAAGAATTTAAATCTTTCGGATCATTGCATCCTTCTATTCTTTAAACTTTCTTCACATTTTCTCTTATTCGACTGTAATATCCCGTAGAATTAGATGCCTAATTACGGTTTTGAAACAGTAAATTAGGAATTATTTGACGATTCAATCGAGAAGATAGCGAATAATGGTTTCGAGTATTCTGAAGGAACAATTCTATTTTATATTCACTGAGAATTGTGAATTTAGAAATAGAAGTTTGTAAAGCATATCGACAGTATTATTTTAACGCCGATTACACATCATACGTCAGTATTTTGTGAAATTTTCGGAGCAGCGAAGATTGGAATTAATTTTCATATTAATTCCTATGTTACTAGAATATTAATTATAAAGTAAGTTCAAACTTACTGCGACCATTTTGAGATGAGTCGATTATGATCATTTTGAGACGTTTTGAACGTTAACGTCTAGAGATGTTTTGAGAGATGAGTTCAATGATCCGGAAATTATCCCAATTAATTTCCTATCATTAATTTATATAATCAGTAATATTAAATATTAAAATCAATTTTTGAGTTATTAAAACTCGATATTTATGAAATGGGTTTCGAAAACCCTAATTATACAAATTAGGGTTTGGTCACGGGTAATGATACCATTAAATTATCCTATGGTATCTAAACTATATGTTATGATATATATGGATATTATTAAGCATTAAAATTAATTTTGAGCATTAAAACTTCGGTATTGTGTATTTAATAATTTGAAACCCTACATTTCAAATTAGGGTTTAGTGTGCATGAAATGTGCTATTATTTTATCATATTTTCCTATTATTCTGAAAATTTTGAATATATGCCTAAGAGGTGATTTAATTATTTTATGACTTGTATTTTATACCTATGATCATGTATGATATATATATGGTATTAATGTACAAAATTAAAATAATCCTACCTATTGGACCCCTAAACCTTAGGCCATCATGGATTGACAAGGCATGCTTGTCACTCTTTAAACACCCAATGCATGAAGAGCTCCTTTTACACTCCTCAATCATCATCTCCTACTCCCCAAAAATTTGCCTACCTATTTGGACACCTACATAGCCATAGGCCATCATGAGATGGCATAGCATGATGGTCACCTCCTTAACACCCAATGCATGGAAAGCCTTTCTAGCCTACACTAATCATCACCACACTCTACACACTCAACCATGATTCCTATTGTGTGTGTGTGTGCCTAAGAGAGAGAGAGATATATGGAGAAACTCTTCCCATACACTTCATTTCACTCATAATACATTTTCTCCCTCTCTCCCCCAAAATTTTCAGACCTCTCCTCTCCTTTTCTCTCTTCTTCTTCTCCTACACCATTTCCACCATGGAAGAGAGAGCTCAAGCTCCATCTCTCTCTCATTCATCTTCAAATTCGTGACTAAGGTATAACTATCTCCTATGACTCTTAGACATGATTAAATCATACTTGCATGGTTAGATTGATGATCTTGGTGGTGATTTGGGGTGATAGATTCACCATTTTCGTGGTTATATGAAATGCATACAAAAAGAATAAGCTTAAAACTGAAAACTGGAAGTATGTTACGAAAACAGTAACTTCATAAAATTATTTGACTAAGTTACAGTGGTCCGTTGAATGTGAAATTTTACTATGTTGAAATTAAACATGTCTATTACGTCTCTGTAAAATTTCAAGTCAATCCAACTTGATTTTATATTTTAATTCTATTTTTCAGAAACACTGCACAAATCTGTAAAATTTCGGTGTTCATCACCCACGGTCCGTGGCTTTCGTTTCGAGTTTGGCTAATGGTAAAACTCTAATAATTGGCATAAACATAAATTAGCATGTCTAGAAGATCTATGTAAATTTTCAGAATTTTCTAAAAATGTTTACTATTTATTCCAGATTTTTCAAACGAACTGCACAAAACTGTCACTGTAGTGATAGCTTGTAGTAAAATATTTTTATCTCCCAATCTATTTTGAATCATTGAGTAAGGCTTTTTCTGGATTAAACTAGACTTAAGTGGCTTTTCAATATGATTGGTTGCATTCCCAGATTCCTTATAATGAACTCACGGTGAATTTTTAAAGTTGACACATTACAGTAGGTGTTTTTGTCAAAACTGCCTTAGTCTATTTCCTTTATTAATGAACCCTACGAGTCCGACTTTTGCGTGAGATGTTCAAGCCATTTTAGTCCTAATTTGACTTGGGTTTCTTCATAAGAAATGTTCCTTACCATATCTAGTTGTGATCTGGAAAGTTTGATCTCAAACCAAGTTTTATAGGTATACCTTTCACTGACCCAAAGTCACCTACTTGAATGTTGTCCTTTCCAACTAGTTAACTTTGAACTTACGTATCTCTCGATGCATCAAGTATCTTCCAGTATGGTCTTCATGAAACATGTAGTTCTTATTACAAGGTTTCTAAAATGGTATCTTTCAGTCATTTTGGTATTGTGAGTCAAAAGTTACGAGGCTCACAAAATCCCTCGTCGTTAAGCTAAATCTGGAAATCCTGAAAATTTTTCTAAGTATAGAAGAAGTCAGTTCGAGTTGCCCACTTTGAGAGCCTATATCTCCAGAACCACGACTCTTTTGGGTCAACTTCCTTCTTAGAACTTATAGTACATATTTAGAGGTTTCCAGAATGTGTCTTTGTGCGGTCATACGTATTTTTAATCAAGATTTATGAATCGTCAAAGTATGACACTCTAAATCTGGAAATTCTGAAAAATATTCTAAGTATAGAAGTCAGTTCAAGTTGCCCACTTTGAGACCCTATATCTCCAGAACCACGACTCTTTTGGGTCGACTTCCTTCTTAGAACTTACAGTACATGTTTAGAGGTTTCCAGAATGTGTCTTTGTGCGGTCATACGTATTTTTAATCGAGAGTTATAGATCGTCAAAGTATGACACTTGGGTTGTTTTAAGCTGTTTTGCTGAAAATTAAACACTTGAAATTTAACTAAGTGTTGAAACTCCCCTATGTGAAACATGCCTTATGTGACTAACATGCTATTAATTGATGCATTCATATGATATGTCGCAAGGTACATTAAAGCATTAATAAGATGCACGAATTTAGGATAAAACAACTACATGATCAATTGATTGTATATCATGCCATGATATACACTCAAGTAGAAATATGGGTTCTAAGACCCGATGGATGTTTCAACTCCAAAACCTCAAAGCCAGGAATAGATAGGCTAAGCTGGGACTCATGATCCAATCGGTTAGACAATCTACAGTCCGGTGGGCTTTTATCTTCAAAATGTGGGCCTTTTCTTACCCCACTAAATGTGACTTTAATGTTATTCCAAATGAGTTTATTCTGATGACTTATTCTACAACTCTATCAAATGTTTCTTGCATTACCGCCAAAAATA
Organism: Salvia rosmarinus; assembly: GCA_036937905.1. Taxonomy (NCBI): domain Eukaryota; kingdom Viridiplantae; phylum Streptophyta; class Magnoliopsida; order Lamiales; family Lamiaceae; genus Salvia; species Salvia rosmarinus. Next base: position 44,864,498 of record CM072819.1, read on the forward strand.
TTTCGTTTTGTGTATGGATCTGTCTGTTTGCCGGGTAGAACTGTGGAGATAGTTGGAACTTTATTATGACAAGTTATGTCATTTGGGTCGCGCCCAACCTTTTTAATGTCGGGTCTGTGCGGATGATAAATGCAGCTAGGATTGGCGTGAAGGTTGGAACTATCTGTTGTGTTAACATATGCTTGCAGTAGCGATCGTGTCTTTCAGCGGGATTACGGCCGGTCACGGCGTCGTAGATGGGAGGCCTCCTCTCGGCGTTTATTATTTATTATTATTATGTATTGTGACTATGAGATACGGACCATACACACCAAGAAAATGCTTGGCGAAACTACTTTTATGAATGAAATGATTTTAGTAAGCCTGAGGCCTTTTAACTAAAACCTCGTGACTCGCTCGACATTGGCGGCGTAATTGAATATTATCAAATGTTTTTGGCATGAGTCCACTGAGTGCATTCTTGTACTCAGCCCTGCATGTTTGTTTTTAAATGTGCAGGTTGAGCAGATGATGGATGGAGCAGTGTTGAGCAATAGGAATATTGTCATTGAAAAGTTTATACCTTGATAGTACATCGTCATATGTACATATCACATGTTTTCATTGCAAGAACTTAAGTTATGTACTAAAGTCCAAGAACATGCTTGTCATATGAATTCTGACTTTTGTTAAGAAGAATTCCCTGTTTAATTATACTGCTTAGAGTTCTGATCCTTCTAAATCCTACTTAGGATTTAGGGATGTGTTCGATCGTCATGAGTCTACTTTGATATCAAATGAATGATTAATGATTATTTCATAATTACACTTTAATGAACTAAATCACATTCTTTTCTTTACTTAAACATTTTATTTCTTATCTTTAAGTTAATTTAAACTTTTTCATTACCAATGAAACAAGATGACATCAACACACTTAAATGACATTCATTTCACTACTATTATACTCTTAGGTTTAATAATCATTTCTAATTATAATCACATAACATAACTTATGCAAAACATGAATTTATTCATCATAAATATGTGCATAAGCTTTAGCTTTTTACATTCTTAGTTCTAAAATTCTTAATTAAGCTTCATTAGTCCTTATTTATGTAATATGTCTATAATCCATAAGATTTATAAAGAATAATGTTAAACTTTAATTTTCCCTTTTTCCTTGAAATTTTCGAATACTTTGTTAGTATACATAAATTATTTTTCTCTTCAACTTTCTATTAAATTCTCATTTATTTATCATATATCAACTTTAAACATCAATAATAATAGCATATATCAACCTTAGCATAAAGATGTCAACTAAACACATAAACTAAAATTTTCCATTTTCAACTTATGAACTTAGAAATTTCTAATTAATTCACATAATGCTTAAATCATCATATTAAACTCATATATCAAGTTAATTGAAGAAAATAAAATCAACATAATGTATTTCAATATTTTTGAAATTTTCAAAATATATATACATATTATAATTTACTTTTGTTTGATCTTCTTTCCAAATTTCTTCCTTAAACATGTTTTTAGCACATAATTACAACAAATTCCCAACATATCATCAACATAGCATCACTTTCATTCAAAATTCAAAAACTAGGGTTTATAGTTCTAGCTTAAATCTTACAATTAAACCATCAATATTCCATCATTTCAACACTAATTCACCAATATCATCATATAGTATCAATATTCATCACATAACATACAAAATCCTTCAACCTAACATCATCAATATTTTCACAAATTCATCAACAATAACCAAGCATAAGAAGTAATTAAACGATAGAAATATACCTCTTTTTCAACTTGATATTAAACTTAGAGATTGAATTTTGGAAGTAGTATGGCTTGATAAAGAAAAATTTTCAAGTGTGTGTGAGTGTGTGTAGTCGTAAGTTTTAGGGAGAAATGGGGGGTTTGGGAAGACTTTCAATAGTAAGGAGGTGTTTTTATATGTATTAAATTCTATTTTATTTTTTTATTTAATTTAATACTTGATTATTCATCAAAATTAATTTAATGCATGCTCACTCATCACTTTTCTAGAGCATTCTTCATTTAATGCTCTTTAAATTCATATTTCCAACTTAATATTAATAATATAGTATGTATAGGTATTTTATTTAATGATACTATCTTTATACATATAACTTATTTTCTTATTTTCATTACTTTAGGAAGTAAAGTTAATCACATTATAAATTCACATTCACAATTATATTTACTATATAACATAAGAATATAGCACATATAATAGCATAATTTAAACCTGTCGATAGTTATAGCATTTATTTGATCATTGCGATCAAATAATCAATTCACATAATATTTTAAATTTCTAAAAATATTTTATTCAAACTTTTATAATTCCATTGTTGATCACATTTCATTTTGCTAACTGACATTAAATAAATTGGATCGTGAGTATGTATAATTTCTTTCGTATTAAGGATGCAATGTCTTGTTTAATCTTAATCGTCGATTAATTACTAATTAAAAGTTTGTGACATTACATTCCCTCCCCCTTAAAGAAATTTTGTCCCGAAATTTAGTACCTTAGATAAATAATTCGGGATACTTCTGTTTCATTTGCTCTTCTAATTCACATGTCGCTTCTTCTGAGCCATGATGTTTCCGTTGTACTTTAACTAAAGGAATAGATTTATTCCTTATTTGCTGTTCTTTCCGATCCAGAATACACTCTTGTCTTTCTCCGTAACATAGATTTGGCTCAGGAGTTATTGTAGGGATGACATATGTCTAGCCCTCGCCCCGAGGATCTATCTTGGATATTTAATTCACCATACATTGATTATAATCCTAGCATGCGTCTATTTAATTAATTGCAACACGTAGGGGTTTTCTCGTGTTTACCTTTGGATCTGTCGGGGTCGAACGGAATGAACGGATCGAGACTCGTGCTTTGACCTTCTGGACTGTATCCCGGTTGCCCAATCTCCAACGCCGAGTGAGGACGATCTATGGAGAATGCTTCGGAAAATCACCCAAAATCTCTCAATTATTTTCGAAAACTTCTCTTGGGATGAACCCACAATTCTCGAAAATTATGCTTGTTAATAATGAGCATTAACCTAGACTTTATCTCTTACATTATATTTATAATGCATTACCATAATCCCACAAGGAAAGGATTTATGCATATCCCATAAATATAATAATATCCTTATAGGATAAAGAGAATAAAATCTTGCCATAGAGAGCACATAGGGGGCGCCGATTTTCTTGTGCTAAAGGGCCTGGATGGGCCAGCCCAGGGATCAAATGCAAGGAATAAAGATGGGCCTCAAATAAATTAATTATCTTATGTTCAAATTTGAACATAAATTAATTTATAAACATTTATTCATGCCACTAGAGAATAAATCTTGACTTACCCTTTATTACCAAGTTGAGTCGGGCTTGCACTTAGACATTCTGAATCCCGTATTTAAGATATCGAGCGTCCATTAATTATTTATAGCAATCATTCGCTTAAAATAATTAATATCTTTAATCCCTAGCGGTACCACTCAACCTTATTATTGTACTTGAGCTAACTCAACTGCGGGGTTTAGTACAATAAACCTTTGAGCTCCTTAAGGGACGTCATCATCCTAGCGGATACGGTGACTCGTCTGAGATAACTAGCATGACATACAAGCACCGCCACCACCCAAGATCACGGAGAATATTGGGTTAGAACATATAACCCTCACCCATAACAAGTCAAAGTGATGGTCGACAACTCATACTCACCTAATACCTTATCGAGGTTTAGATCATCGTAAGTCACCGAGATCTTGGTTCTTCACTACGGTCGAGATAGAAGAACACATCTCACCGTGATCCTTCAATACGTCGTAGGCGTACCAACATAGACAAGCAACCAAGTCAAGTCACTTCTTATCTATACCGCATGACTATACCGACAACTCATCCTCAAGTTGTCTCACCAGAAACTTTTATATCTCATTAAGCTTGACCAATCATACGACTTCGTGATCTTCTACACATCGTATGATCTAACTTATATATGAGATAAGGGGACACGAGATATATGCAATCAAGTATTCAATTCGAGATAGGAGATTGTATTAGTGGTAACGAAACATTGTATACAAGCTCAACCAAAGCGCTTTCGATACAAATCCAACAATCTCCCACTTATACTAAAGCAAACTTTTAGTATACAATGTGTCTCTACTAGCTATTACTAACAACCATCACTTTGCTTCTCCCACTTATACAAAAGTTTCCTTTCTAAGTGGGTGCCATCAAGCGCAATTCAAGTCCTCTAACGTGTCCATCGTAGACTTTTTGCGGCAGGCTCTTAGTGAATGGATCCGCTAGATTTTCCGTCGTATCAATCTTTTCAATCAGCACGTCACCTCGTCTAACGATTTCTCGTATGACATGGTACTTTCTCTCTATGTGTTTGGTCGCCTTGTGGGTCCGTGGTTCATTCGAGTTTGCCACTGCACCTGAGTTATCACAAGAAAATTTGATACTCTTGGGCAAACCAGTGCCACACCTAGATCCATGAGGTAGTTCTTGAACCATCTGACCTCCTTAGAAGCCTTGAGCGGCTACATATTCGGCTTTCATGGTAGAGTCCGCAATGCATCGCTGCTTTGCGCTCAGATACGGCTCCACCTCCCAAGGTAAACACATAGCCCGAGGTTGACTTTTTCTCATCACGGTCGACTTGGAAATCCAGTGCAGATAACCCAAAGGCATTAGACTATCTCGCATGGTAAACTAGCCTATAATCTCGAGTCCTTTTCGGTGCTTGAGTATATGCTTTCTGCGGTCAATGAGCTTGTCGAGGTTAGGCGATATCTAGCTACTATGCCTACCGCAGCGTATATCGGGCCTCGTGCATAGCATTGCGTACATGAGACTTCCTACGGCGGAGCGTAAGAACTTGTCTCATTTCCTCTATCTCCTTTGAAGTCATAGGTGACTGCGTCTTAGATAAAGGAACGCCATGTCTGAAAGGTAGCAATCCTTTCTTGGCGGTCTGCATACTAAAACGAGTAATCACAGTATCAATGTAAGACGCCTGAGATAAGCTCAACATTTTCTTCTTGCGATCTCGGTAAACCTTGATCCCAAGAATGTACGCTGCATCTCCTAAGTCTTTCATTTGAAACTGATCGGATAACCAACTCTTTACGTCTGATAACAGCTTCACGTTGTTGCCAACTAGAAGAATGTCATCTACATAAAGTGCAAGAAAAACCACATCACCGTTGACATCTAACCGATACACACAACTCTCGCTAGGCAACTGGGTAAATCCATAGGACTTTACCACCTCGTCAAAGCGTAAGTTCCATGATCGGGAGGCCTGCTTAAGTCCATAAATGGACTTCTTAAGCTTCCATACTAGATGCTCTTCACCCTTTACCACATAACCTTCAGGTTCTTTGCATATATATGTCTCTACCTTCCTCAAGGTAACCGTTTAGAAAAGCGGTTTTAACATCCATTGCCAAACCTCTAGGTTCAGTGGGTGCTATGGCGGAAGAATTACGATGGACTTGAGCATTGCTACTGACGAAAGGTCTCATCGAAATCGATGCCCTCAATCGAGTGTACCCTTTACGCCACAAGCACGGCTTTAAAAGCGAAACCTCTCCATCGGAATCTCTTCCTCTTGTATATCCACTTACTACCTATGGCTTCCTTGCCATCCGGTAGAGTGTCTTTCATATACATCCATAGCCGTTATGGACTCCATTTCTAAGTCCATAGCGGTGTGCCATGATCTTGCATCAATATCTTGTATCGCCTCCTTGTATGTCCATGGGTCGATTATTGCTGTTCGTTTCACGGGACTAAATCCGAAGATTCACCCACGAACATAAATCTCTCGGGTTCTGAACAACCCTCCCACTACGACGAGGTTCTACAAGCACAATGGCAGCGGTGGGTGCGGATACTTGTGGTTCTCTATCTTGCACAACTTCTTGGGTAGGTACCACTCAGCGGTCGGTATCTCGGTGGAACTCGACCCACTTCAATTTCTTGAAGTATCCGTGTCGATCCTCCCACTAGACTCGACATTTCGTACCTTTGGCCTAATCGGTGGTGGAATACAATCATCTTCTAATTCTTGAAGAATGATTTCAACTTTGGATTTATGATTTTCATGTAGTCCTCTTCTAAGAATCGAGCATTAGTGCTAATAATGACCTCGATCCTTGGGACTATAGAATAAACCACCTTCGTTCCTCTAGGATAGCCAATAAACGACCTTGCGTCGGATCTAGCCTCCAACTTGTCGCCTTCTTTTTCAAAGACATGTCTTTGGGCGCCCATATCTTTATGTGGCTTAAACTGAGTGCGCCCAAACCACAACTCGAAAGGGTCTTTTCGGTGACTTGGAAGGTACTAGATTCAGCAAGTATGCCGCCGTTTCTAAGGCATACCCCGAGCGAAATAGGCAATGTAGCATAACTCATCATAGATCTAACCATTTCGAAAAGAGTCCTATTTCTTCGCTCGACACACCATTTCTTTGTGGTGTGCCGGTGAAATCTTGTTGGGATGTAATCCCACACTTAACTAGATAGTCCATAAACTCGTTCTCGAGGTATTCGCCACCGCGATCGGACATGATGACTTGATACTCTTACCTAGCTTCGTCTCCACTTCCGCCTTAAACTCTTTGAATTTCTCAAAGCATTGGGACTGCGGTGAAGCGGTATCGTATCCGTACCTTAGTGTCGTCGATGAAAGTGACAAAATACCGTACCCTCCACGAGCTTGTGTGGACATCGGTCCACACAGTCGAATGGACTAACTCCAATATTTCTTTGGCTCTATAACCCTTGATTTGAAGGGTGCGGTCGACATCTTACCTTCTATACAGATTCGCAGATCGGAGCAGATGTAGTGAGATTACCCAACGCTCCATTCTTAGCCGGTCTTAGGATCCTATTTAGATTGATGTGACCTAGTCTAAGATGCCGAGAGAAAGTGGTGTCATCTTCTTGAAGAAAACTTTCTCTAGGGTTTGATGAAGATGCAACATATTTATAGGTATTATGTTTTGCGAAATAGTATAAAGTGAATTATATAAAGTGCCAACACGGATAACCGTCATTTCTTATGATAGAAACACCACTATCAAAAATAACGAATATCCATGAGTAAATAATTTGAAAGCGAAACAAGGTTCCATGAAAATCCCGCACATATAAAGCGTCTTTCAAAACTAAAGCTGTTGTCCCAAAACATAAAAAACATCTCCAACTGCAAGCGCCTCGACTTTCGCCACGTAGCCCATGGAGATCGTTATCTCGCCATCAAACAGACTCCTTGTCGCGGGAACCCACGCAGGTGTAACAAACATGATCGATTGCGCCAGTATCTACTACCCAAGAATGGGTAGAACAAGTCGCTAAACATGTTTCCGTTACTAAAGCAAGCAAGCGTACCTTGAGCCTTGAGCATAGGGCACTTGGCCTTCAATGCCCGTCTTACCGCATTTGAAGCACTTGCCCTTCTCCTTTGGCTTCTTCAAGCCTCCGGTGTAACCACATTCTTGTTCCCATTACTCCCACTATTTGCCTCTCTTCCAACTTTGGTACCCCTTTTCTTTTCCATTTTGCAACGAAAATTTTGGGCCCTTAGATGTGGTAGCAAGAGCATGTGCTCCTTTCCCATAACTCCTTCCATGACAACGAGATCATTAAACAACCGACTAAGTGTAAACTCGGTCTTGCTCATGATCGCATTCACGCCGAAAGTTCTCAAAAGACTTGGGCGGGCATTGAGGATGATATCGACCTTGGCTTCACCGTCAATACCTCCTCCCAACCGATCAAGACTATCCATGAGATGAGTCATGTGGGAGACATGTTCATGGACCGAACTTCCTTCTTCCATCTTACACGCCAAGATTTCTCTCATTGTGTGGGCGAATCGTCGATCCGATTGCCCAAACTTACTCTCGAGACTTGACCAAATATCGGTCGCGTCTACCATCGATCGATCTCAGCGGTGCAAGCCTTTGGACATAGTAGTCATCATATAGCATTTAGCCATATTGTTTGACTTATTCCAAAGTCCGCTTGACTCTCGTGCTCATTAGTCGATCGTCGATAAGGGCATCGGGTTTAGGAGTAGTGAGAACAAACATGTGTTCTTCAAATGATAAGAACATACTCCATGTTTCGTTTCCACTCGATAAAATTTGGACGGATAACAGTTTTGTGCGAGCATATTGATAATCGGCGTAAGAGACATATCGAAGCGATAATGTAAACACATAAGCATATGATCGCACATAATTTGTAACAATAATATTGTAACCTTTTGATAAAACAATATTAATTGAAACCTCCAATCGCCCAAGGAATTCCACATGCAAGCCACGCGTGTGGGCGTTTACATGAACCCCTTGACCGACCTAAAATATACCTTTTAGTCGTTTAATTTCAATCCATGTCAACTTATCCTTATGACAAATGAAATTAACGATTGGACCTTACTGACCACATCACTATCGCAAGAAGGGACTTGGCGGGAAGTTGTACTTGAGGTGATGTCTAAGCAATGACCACATTTTAACGTGAAAATGAATTCTTAGAATTGGCATACTCACTAGGACCATACCTTCCAATTCAAATTCTTTTGTTATCTCATTTTACATCTATCTCTAGAGAACTTATGAAAATCGCACATACGAAGCCACGCGTGTGGGCGTTTACATGAAACTCCCACTTCTCAATAGATTTAAAATGTTTTATTTAGAAATCTCATCTAACAAACTTATGATAAGCAAGCAAGCAAGCCACGCGTGTGGGCGTTTACTCACGGTCGTCTCGCTTTGTTTAGAGATCAAAAGTGGAGGTCTTGACATTTTAATTTGAAAAAATTAATTTGTCGGGTTGCTTGTAGTCTTTTTATTCAAAAGGTTTGTCCATGCGGATCACGTAATCCTAGCATGCTTTTCTATAGAACTCGACATGTAAAACACCTTTGAATTCTAGAATATGATTGATAAACGCGATAAACCTAGAATGCTTACTATGCGCACTTAAATCGTAAAACACTTAAAGGTTTGTCAGCGTAATTTACACATACATAGCATGCTCTTTGCATAATTTAAACATCCACGACATGCAATGAGCGATAAAAATAAAATAAAGCGTTCATCGTGGCCCACTCGTGGAACTCCGCACTTTCTTGCCTAATCTATTACATAGAAATGCAAAGTCTGAAATTTAAACTTGAAAGGCCTCGCGTGCGGGCACGGACGGATTCATCAAAAGCTGGTTTGGGCGGATCGGTGGAGCGGGCGGATCGAACCTAAAATCGGAATCGGGCCGAAAAGCGGTGCGGGCCCGAAAATCGGTCTGGGCGGGTTTGGACCGGGTTGGCCCAAAATGGTCTTGGGCAGCGCTGGGCACGCCCATGCTGCTTGACTTTACTACCGCCGCCGTTCGCGCAGAAGCAGCCCAGCGCCAGCGCCTCGCCGAAGACGCCGCCGAGCTACCGCCGAGGGACTGCTGCCGGCGCGCGTCGAGATCGCTGCGCGGCTTGCCGAAGATGCCTACGCGTGCGCGTCTCACGCGCTGCCGTTGGCTGCTGCGGCGTCGCCGAGCTTCCGCCGCGTGCGTTGCGCGCTACTGCGATCATTGTCGAGCCCGTCGGCGCGCATGCGCTGCCGCTGCGCGGAGTGCCAGCGCGGCGTCTGCGCTGCTGCCAGCGCATGCGCGCCGCCCGAGACTCTGCGCCCCCTGCGCCGCGCAAGGCTCCCGCGATAAACTCGTGCACCTCCTTCGTCGCCCGATCTTTCGCGTCATTCTTGAGCACGCCTTACGGTCGTCCTCGCGACCGCGACTATCTCATAGCGCCAGAGTTCTCGCAGCGACGCGCGCCCGTCGCCTGTGCCCTCGCGATCGCCCTCGTGACCGCGAGCTCGCTTCAAGAAACCGTCCAGGGGACACCCACGAGCCCTGTTTTTCCCCATCGTCTCGTCTTTCGTGCTTTCATCTTCGTTCTTCTTTTACGGATAAGATTTACATGAAAAAATCTAATCTAACCACGGATTTTCGTGGTGAAAACAAAACCAACAAAAACAAAACGAGCCACGATGAGCAGCGAAACACAATTAAACAAGCGCGTAATAATCAAGCGTGAATTAATCTATGAGCCAAGATTACGATCCGGGCTCGATACCAGTGTAGGGATGACATATATACAGCCCTCACCTTGAGGATCTATCTTGGATATTTAATTCACCATACATTGATTATAATCCTAGCATCGTCTATTTAATTAATTGCAACACGTAGGGTTTTCTCGTGTTTACCTTTGGATCTGTCGGGGTCGAGCGGAATGAGCGGATCGAGACTCGTGCTTTGACCTTCGGGTCAGTATCCGGTTGCCCAATCTCCAACGCCGAGTGAGGGCGATCTATGGAGAATGCTTAGAAAATCATCCAAAATCTCTCAATTATTTTGAAAACTTCTCTTGGGATGAACCCACAATTCTCGAAAATTATGCTTGTTAATAATGAGCATTAACCTAGACTTTATCTCTTACCTTATATTTATAATGTATTACCATAATCCCACAAGAAAAGGATTTATGCATATCCCATAAATATAATAATATCCTTATAGGATAAAGAGAATAAAATCTTGCCATAGAGAGCACATAAGGTGCCGATTTTCTTGTGCTAAAGGGCTGGATGGGCCACCAGGATCAAATGCAAGGAATAAAGATGGGCCTCAAATAAATTAATTATCTTATGTTCACCTTAACATAAATTAATTTATAAACATTTATTCATGCCACTAGAGAATAAATCTTGACTTACCCTTTATTACCAAGTTGAGTCGGGCTTGCACTTAGACATTCTGAATCCCGTATTTAAGATATCGAGCGTTCATTAATTATTTATAGCAATCATTGCTTAAAATAATTAATATCTTTAATTCATAGCGGTACCACTCAACATTATTATTATACTTGAGCTAACTCAACTGCGGGGTTTAGTACAATAAACCTTTTGAGCTCCTTAAGGGGCGTCATCATCCTAGCGGATCGGTGACTCGTCTGAGATAACTAGCATGACATACAAGCATTGCCACCACCCAATCACGGAGAATATTGGGTTAGAACATATAACCTCACCCATAACAAGTCAAAGTGATGGTCGACAACTCATATTCACCTAATACCTTATCGAGGTTTAGATCATCGTAAGTCACGAGATCTTGGTTCTTCACTACGGTCGGATAGAAGAACACATCTCATGTGATCCTTCATACGTCGAGATGTACCGGCATAGATAAGTAACCAAGTCAAGTCACTTCTTATCTATACATGACTATACCGACAATTAGTCCTCAAGTTGTCTCATTTGTGAAACTTTTTATATCTCATTAAGCTTGACCAATCATACAAACTTACGTGATCTTCTACACCTTTGTATGATCTAACTTATATATGAGATAAGGGGACACGATATATGCAATCAAGTATTCAATTCGGATAGGAGATTGTATTAGTGGTAACGAGAAACATTGTATACAAGCTCAACCAAAGCGCTTTCGAAGATACAAATCCAATGATTATTTCTTCTTGATGAATGATGTGTTTGGATCAAACACATATTTTAAGTAATTGCGACACATGGAAGGCGTTGTGTATATTGCCAAAATTTGCTTTGGCAATGCGAGCACATATGCCACGGTCCGATTCTTTCGAACTTCGTATGGTCCTATGAATCTCGGTTTGGTTTCCTTTTATTCCAAATCGATGTACGCCTTTGGTTGGAGAAACTTTTAGGAAAACTTTGTCTCCAATTTTGAAGCTGAGTTCTGTACGGCGAACATCTGTGTACGACTTCTGGCGATCTTGAGCTTCCTGAATTCTCTTCTTGATTTGTCGTACAATTTCAATCATTTCTTCGATGGCTTCCTATCCCAACACTTTTCTTTCTCTGACTTCGTCCCAATAGAGAGGCGATCTGCATTTCTTACCGTAGAGAGCTTCGTATGGCGCCGTGTTGATTGTAGTTTGATAACTATTGTTATAAGGAAATTCAACTAACGGTAAGGCTTGTTCCCATTGTTCGCCTCGATCTAGTACTACGGTTCGAAGCATATCCTCAAGCGTTTGAATAGTTCTTTCCGTTTGACCGTCCGTTTGAGGATGGAAAGCTGTACTAAAATTCAATCGTGTCCCTAATTCCTCTTGGAAACTCGACCAAAATCGCGAGGTGAATTTGGAGTCTCGATCTGAAGTAATAGATACAGGTACTCCATGTAGCCGCACTATTTCGTGAACATATATCTGGGCTAACTTGTTAGCTCCATAAGTAACAGGGATTGGAATGAAATGGGCGCATTTGGTGAGACGATCCACAATTACCCATATAGCAGTGTTTCCACGCTTTGATTTTGGTAGTCCTATTACAAAATCAATGGCTATGTGGTCCCATTTCCATTCAGGAATCTCTAGAGGTTGCAGCTTCCCATATGGTCATTGATGTCGAGCTTTAACTTGTTGGCATATTAGACATCGCTCCACGAATAATGCTATCTCTTGCTTCATTCCAGTCCACACGAATTGTTGCTTAAGATCTTGATACATTTTCGTGCTTCTTGGATGTGAGGTATAAAGTGAATTATGAGCTTCACTCATGATTTCATTCTTTAGCTCCTGGTTATTGGGTATCACAATCCGATTTCGAAACATAATTGTGTTGTCCTATGCTTCACAAAAATCTTGTAATCCTTCCATTCTGATTTTGGCTCGCAACTTTTCTAGTTGTTCATCTTGTTGTTGAGCCTTTATGATTCTTGCCCTTAAGTCTGGTACAATCACTTGTGTTGATATGATACTTGTCGTGGTATCAGGCGAAAGTACTATCTCTAATCTTTGATCAACTCTTGTTCTTGGGTGAGAATCATTCCCAATTGTCTTTGACTTTTTTGACTCAGAGCATCTGCTACCACGTTCGCTTTTCCAGGATGATATTTGATTTCACAATCATAATCTTTGACGAGTTCAAGCCATCTTCTTTGACACATGTTCAAATCTTTTTGCTCAAAGAAGTACTTTAAACTCTTATGATCTGTGAAAATTTTGCATCTCGAGCTATACAAATAGTGCCTCCAAATCTTTAGTGCATGGACTACCGCATCTAATTCCAAATCATGCGTTGGATAGTTAAGTTTGTGTAGTCTCAGTTGCCGTGAAGCATAAGAGATGACTTTTCCTTCCTGCATGAGTACGCATCCCAGTCCATTCTTTGACGTATCGGTATAAAGAGTAAATCCTTGATCGGGTTCTGGTACCGTTAATACCGGTGCTGAATCAATCACTTTTTAAGTTCTTGAAAACTTTCTTCACATTCCTTGGTCCACTGAAATTTTACTCCCTTCCTGTAATACCCCGAATGATTAAAAGCCCAATTACGATAATAAAAATCGTAAATTAGGGTTTTGTATCGATTATTGAATTAATAAATTATCGAATAATGATTTCGATTATTTACAGAATAATAAATTCCTATGTTTTATTCACTAATGATTGTGAATTGAGGAATACGATTATATAACGTATTTCGGCAGTATAATTTTAACGTCGATTGCATATCGATAGTTAGAATTTCGTGATATTTTCTTAGTGTTTAAGCTTAGAATTAAATTCTATTATTAATGGGATGATTTAATAAAGTGATTACGATTTTATTACGACCATTTGGAGATGAGTCTATAATTAACGTTTTGAGACGTTTCAAACGTTAACGTTTGGAGATGACTTGAAAATCAAGTCTAATGATCAAGGAATTATGATATTTAAATTCCTATGATTATTTTATGTAATTAGAATATTATTTAGCATTAAAATAATGCTAGGGAATTATGGAATAATTTTTTGAACACCTTGATGTTTCTCGAAAACCCTAAAATCGAAATTAGGGTTTTCGCATGAAATCTTTCTAATTATTTTTCCTATGATATAATTTATCATCTAAGATATATATTAGGATATATATCTAATAATAGCAAGAAAATCAAATTTTAGGCACTTAAGAATCAAAGTGCGTGAGTTATGTATTAAAGATTCAAGGAAATGAAACTTGCTAACAATTGCTATGTTATGTTAATAACCGTGTATCATGAACTTTTGTACACATAAAACAAATGAATTAGATGGACCATCAAGTTGGGATTGTATCAAGTGGTAATAGCCGTGAATATTGACTTCTTTTAGCCAAGAAGCTTCCTATAACTCTAATAATTGATTAAATAAATATTTGGGATAGAGTGAAGATCTTATGCATGCATAAGACAAGAAAAATTTTCAGATATTTCCTTCTTCCTTTGTGGTTGCCGGCGACAATTGTGCTCAAGTGTGAAGATTTATTTTGTTTTGTTCAAAATGTAAAGTATAGTAAATGCTTGTAAGAGCATGACATTGTTGACTTACTTCTTGTATTAAATATCTAGATATTATTTATAGGATATAAGACAAAATAAATTAAAATCTTTCCCTTGTTACATGAAAAATTGACGACAATTGTAATTGCTAAGTCGAGGTAATTGTTTTCTTCAAAAACTTTTGTGTAATGTATTAAGTATGTGTAAGAACATTTACTTGCATGACATATACACCTTGGTGAGTCATGTTTAAAAAATTGTCTTGCTTTGTTTGTGAGCATGACCGAGAGAGAGAGAAGTGTATATGCAAGGTTTTAATTCTTTAGTACTTAAGCATTTGGTAAAGCAAAACAAACACAATTCTCTTCCCAAATAAGAAGCGCGTGAGCTTTTGTGAGGAAAAAGGAAGTGAGTTCTTCTTTTCCAATCCCCAATCCTTTGATAAAAAAAAAATCCTTTGATAATTATGTAATCATGCTAGGTTGTTCATTAATGTTGCTAAGCATGATGTATATGTTTTATATTAGTGTTTAAAAATTTAAGCTAAGCATGCTAATTTATCCATATGTCCACCGAAAATTTTAGGGTTTAATTTGATGATGGATAATTGATCTATGTTGTTATTAGAACACTTGGTGAATTATTGGAATTTTTAGACATCTATGCTATTTAATTAAAAGCGAAAATGTATAAAATTACTATGTTGATGTAAAATTTTATTTAAGTAATATCTTAGCATATTAGTGATCTAGGACCTTGATTAAGCACCTATGAATTCTTGGAATTTTCGGAAAATATATGTTAAATATTTGAGAATGGCGAGAATGCTAAGATTGGTTCATTGTTGTAGAAGTGGTATATGTTAGATATTATGATGTATTATTGTTATATGATAGTGATTAGGCTAGTATGATTTAATTAGAAATTTAGAAAATTGTTTGGGTATATTTGAGAAATAACCGAAAACTATAAGGTATAGGAAATTGATGTTCAATTTTTCTATAGCTAATGTTAATTCATATTAATGAACCTATGATAATATAGTACACTATATGAATTTAGAGGAATTTTTGGAAGAAGTTTGAGAATTTTGAAGAAAGGGCCGAAAACTATTAGTTGGAGAATAAAGGATATTAAATCCTTTTAATCAAGAAAATAATACATTATATGTCTAGAAATTATTTTAGACATAATAGGAATTTTCGAGATTTTATAAACATAGTATACTATGTTTATGGCGAAACATATATTAAATAACGTTAGAAATGAAAAATAATGTTTAATGAATAAGTTAATTAATATTTAAGAAAAATATTAATAAGGTTTATCGATTTACGTGAAAAATCGAGAATCAGGGTTTTATGAAAAGAAATCGATTGAAAATCGATTTATATTGAAATTAGATATTAAATATATGAATTATTGAAGAATTTATGAAGAAAAGTCAAAATTGTTGACTTTTGAATTTAACGTATGAAATACGTTCGATAAATACACTAATACGTGTAAAACTTATTAAATTTATAAGAAAGTCTCTTTGGTGAGAAAAGATTTCATAATTGAAATCTTTATATCAACGTTAGAATCGTTGAATGTTTAACCTAAAGGTTAAAATGAAATTGTTGAACGTATCTCGTCTCTGTCAAGCACGAAATGTTTAGTTAAAATCTGTGATTGAGCAGTATTGAATTAGTTAAGGAATTCAAATTATATTAGTATAAGTTATCAAAGTTTATTTTGAACTTTGAAAATCTCAAAAACGCGATGACGTCTTGAAATTGTTTTTACGTAAAGGTGAGACGCGGATGCAATCGTTGGCATAGAACGAAATCGAATTAAGAAAGTCTCCAATCCAGGTGGGCGTTTCTTTCTCCTCGAGGATAAAATGTTTATCAAATGTTTATTTTACAATGCTCTCTGTTGAGAAATGATGTTGAAATGATTACACCTTGAAGTGTTTATGATTTTATGTATGATCCTATCAATAGTGTTGGTTCGCTACCAACTTATGATGAATGTTATGATATTTTATGAGGAGAATGTTTATGAGATGAATTGTTTATGAGGAGAATGATGATATTTTATGAGGAGAATGATGATATTTTATGAGGAGAATGATATGATGTATTATGAGGAGGATGGTATGATGTATTATGAGGAGGATGATGTGATGATATGAATGTGGTTGGTTCGCTACCAACGTATGATGGTGTTGTAATGAGATTGATTGTTGTTGGCTCATCACCAACATATTATGATATTGTGATGTTATGATGATATTAAATGTCGTTGGTTCGCTACCAACGTATGTGAAATTATGATAATGTTATAAGGGAAATGATACGGATCATACAGACAGAAAATATGTCTGGCCAGACAACTTTATGAAAATGAAAGAAAATGTTTGATGGCAGTATTTCTACTAAAACCTCGTGTGTTACTAATGAAGAGTAATTTAATGAAAATGTTTTGGCATAAGCCCACTGAGTGCATTCTTGTACTCAGCCCTGCATATTTGTTTTTAAATGTGCAGATTGAGCTGGTGATGCGATGGAGCGGTGTTGAGCAATAGGAAAGTTGTCGATAGTATACCTTGATGGTACATCGTCATATGTACACATCACATGTTTTCCGCTGCTAGACTATGAAGTCATATGTATAATATGTTTAGTCGATCCTTGAATGCTTGAAATTCTAGAAATATCTCTAGTATATGACTCACAACTTAGTACTTTATTATATAATTGTGTTGCTTAACCCTGTTCCATATAACCGTCCCTGCTAATCCGTACTTAGGATTTAGGGGCTGTTACAAAGTGGTATCAGAGCGGTTCGCTCTTTGAATCCAAAACCACCTTTTAGAGTTAAGTCTAGATTGATTCACTAGACTTCTAAAGGTCAGCTGACAATGCTCAACACTCCATCACATCAAGCTCAACTGAAATGAGGTAAATGATTCCTTCTCAAAAGTTTTGAAATGAAAAGTTTAATGATGAAAAAGATTGAAATCATATTTTGAAAGTAAAAGTGAAGAAATATTATGAAGTTTGATTGAAATGAAAGTGATGGAAAAGGATTGAGAATGGAAGTTGTGAATGAAGGTTGAAATGATGTTTTATGATATGAGAAAATGTTGACATTGATATGTCCAAGTAAAAGTTGAATTCGTGAAATTGATGAGAAATTTATTATTATGAGCGAGTTATGTTAATAATGTTTGAAGATGCTCAAAATGGACATTTATATGTCAAATATGTTATGTTGAATTTTTAAAATTGAAAGAAGTACATCGTACAATGAACTACGTTGTGAATGTTTGAAATGTTATTTCAAATCTTAAAGTTGATTATGATGATGGGCATGTTATCCCAAAAGAGCGTAGACTATTTAAGGCGCATGATCCCTTTTGCGAAGAACATAGAAGGATGAATTATAAGGATTTTTATTACATCTTGAGAACAAAGCGAGATCGAAATGAGAATCTCGAATTGAAAGGCGAGAAGGAAATTCTGAGCAAAAATGGAAATGTTGTTAAGATGATGAATGTCACTATCGATAAGTGACATGAGTATAGTTTTATTTGGACGTTACGGACGGAACTCCAAATCGACTATGACTTTTTCGTTAAGAACGAAATATAAATGAGATCAAAGAATGAATTGATGTAAGTATTGTGAATTTTCTTTTCAAATGAAGAGACCACGATGTGGTAGAAATTTTGATGAGATAAATCGAAAAATTAGTTAAATGATATGAGTGAAGTTCGGAATGTAGGGTAGTATGCTGATAAACCTTACAACTTATGATGACCTAATACGAGCATATAAGGTTTCAAATTCTATTCGTTACCCAATTTCTGTCATTGAGTTTAACTCTATGACTTAGTTCCAATTGAGAAATCATTTGAGTTTCTCACTTTTTTTTCTGAAAGAAATTTATAACCCCAAAGACTTATAAAGTGTCCTTTTGAAACCAAGTCCTTGTGTGATGAGAAAATAATTGTGGCCAGTGCGCCACCCATATGATCAAAGAAATCTCGGTGGTCGTCATTACGGTCTTGGACCCTAGATCCCAATTATTCAATTATCTGAACATATGAATTCAAATGGTAAAATTTGTTATTTTGGATTATGAATCCATATCTCTTGTAAGTTGACATAACAAATTCTCTTCAATCCTTGAAACCAATAAGTATGGTGAATGTTGACTTACCTTGTCACCTAAGTGCGAATTAGTAAAGCGATAAACATCAGGTATGGTGTAGGTTGACTTATGTTAGTCACCTAAAAGTTTCAGATCAGTAAAGTAATAGACATCAAAAGTTATGATGTAAAGGGTATCTCGTTGGGAAGTGATATAGATATATTGTCCCCTATGATGCACATCGATGCAATGACCCTTGATGGGCTTTTCAGATATTGATAAGAGTGAAGTTATATCTTCATGAGACTGTTATGATAATAAAAGTTAGGAATAAGATACTCTTTCGCATCGAATGCAAGAGTAAAGGTAAAGAAAAGTATATGATATCCATGGGATATAAATTTCCTCTTATTAAGTCATAACGAGAGAGATTACAACTTATCTTTAAGATAGTTGTTTGTCCTTAAAACCTCATTAGTAGGTTGGACATGTTTAAAGAATGAAGATGCACAATATTCTTTTCAAGAATATATATATGTAAAGAAATGATAGCATCTCAGAAAATAAATCTCTCGCTTTATACCTCAATCAATGAGATTATGCTTGAGCATAATCAATTCCAAGTAATTGAGACTTGGTTAAACAAACGATAATGAGATTGAGGAATCATAATCCTTGAGATTGTGTGAACGACTAGGATAGCCCTAGTATGTAAATCAAGTATGGAGAAAATATCTCCAAAGCCAAGACATGGTAATGAGATGCTTGGAATTTAAGTTATGGTGTACAAATGTACTACCTTACCAAGCCATATGACAATAATGACGGTTCAAATCCTGAATGTGAAAACCGAAACATAATGAAAGTAATATGACTTTCGGATACCATGTTCGAAAAAGGGACAAAAGTTAAGAATAGCGAGAGGAAATTACGAGCTATGAAATTAAGAGATAGCTCATGATATGATATAAGCTTGGAGATATTATGACTTGATAAGGAAGGAAATTCCTTTGAAGTAAAGCGGATTAAGAAATAGATTCATTATTTGAAATAGATCTTAGTATTCTAGGTTATATTGAGGTGAAATGCTCGTCTTGAGTGTCTTAGTATTAACAAGTCTCTTGCTATACACCTCAACCCATATGATTATTAAGCATGAAAAGAGTGAATGGTTTTACTAAAGCTGTTTTATGATAAGATTGCATGAAGATATATGCACTTGTAAAATTGCGATAAATGTCACGCGAATACTAATTACATCTTTGCAATCCAGAATGCCGCCTAGAAGGGAACCTGAGCAAAGAGTTAAAGGAAGAGGTAGGGGAAGGGACAGAGCCCACAAACTGAAGAAGGAGAAGAAATACTACAACCACCCCCACCTCCACCTGATCGTAGAATAGAGGAACTTTTCCTTAGGCAAGATCCGCCTACCTTTAATGGAAAAGGAAGTCCCGATGATGCGGAGCAATGGGTAAGAGCGATAGAAAGGATTTTTGATTTTCTCCGTTGTACAACACAAGAGCGACTGTCTTATGTCACTTTCCAACTTATTGGACCTGCGGATTTCTGGTGGGAAGCCAGAAGGAAAACCATGACGCCGGGACAAATGGGCTATTTTACTTGGGAAGATTTTAAAGAAGAGATGTATGAGAAATACATCCCTAAAAGTTATAGGAAGAGAAAGGAGAACGAGTTCTTCAATCTGAAGCAAGAACGAATGTCTGTGACGGAATATGATCGCATCTTTTGCGATATGTCAAGATATGCTCCAGACCAAGTGAGTACTGACATGAAGATGTCAGAGAAATTTCAATCTGGTCTAAGGCGTGAAATAAGAATGCCTCTTGCTAGTCATGGTGACTTGACTTATACTGAAGCTCTTGGTCGGGCTTTAGATATTGAGGCAGCAATGCCCGAAGATAAACTGACTGGCGACAAAGGCAAGAGAAAATGGGAAGATAATTTCAATAACAACAACCGAGGAAATTTTGGGAATAAAAGTAACAAAAGGCCATGGAAAGGGAACATGACACCACAAGGCGGTAGGGATTTTCCCCCTTGAAATGTCATACATCTTGCAGAGGTGCATGCTAGCGAGCGTGACATGTTTAAATGTGGTGTAAAGGGCCATTATGCATATGATTGCCCAGAAATGCGCCCGGGAGAAATGATAAGGCCAAACCAACCACTTAGGGCTATACAATATCAGCCCCAATATCCGCGACAACAGCAGCAACGACGACAACTGCCATGGCAACAACAGCGATACCAGCAACGACAAGTACCCCGTCAACCGTAACCGACATAGGCTAGAGTTTATGCTCTACACCAAAGACAAATTTCCAAATAAGGAGTACGATTCCGACGAAGGCCACTCAGAGATATAGAATCCTATAATAATATGAGACTTATATATAGATGGTGAATATGTTGAAGAGGTGTCAAAATTTTGGATGTAAAAAAACTAGACGCCATGTAAGCAGTCGGCTTGATAGACCGACCCTCGTATTTAATGTATGGAAAGTCCTCATTGAGGCATTTTGATGAGATATTATACGGTTTTTGAAGAAAGGTATCTGATGTATAAAAACGACTTGTTCCGAAGAAGATATGGCCACTATGAGATAATAGTTATGCCATTCGGACTAACTAAAGTACTAGCCCTGATAATGAACCTCAAAAATCAAGTGTTCCACACGTACTTAGACAATTTTATCTTAATCCTTATGAATGATGTTCTTATCCATACGAAAAATGAGAAAGAACATCGGAGGACTGTCTTATGGACATCTAAAGCCGAACAAATCTTGTCAAGTATAGTAAATGTGAATTTTGGCTTAAAGAAGCAACATTCCTCAGACACAGTGTGTCTTCAGTAGGAATCAAAGTGGGTATGGTAAAAGTTGAAGCAATGTAAGAATGGAAGTCGTCAATGACCAAAAAGGAGATTAGGAATTCCTTAGATAAATTGCTTACCATTGGGAATTCCTTGAGAATTCTCTAAGATAGTAAGACCGATAATAGAGCTACCCCAAAAAGGAATTAATTTTACATGGACCAATAAATGAGAGGCCATGTATTAAGGTGAGAGAGATAATAGCTTACGCATCACAATGACTTAGGCCACATGAATAGAAAGACCCAACTCATGACTTGAAATAGTAACAATGGTATAAGTATCAAAGTCTTGGAGACTTCACTCCTATGACATTAAGTTAAGAACCCTTCACAATTTACAAGAGTGTGAATTATTCTTGACACAAGAAACTTGGATACGGGATAGAAAAGATGGCTCGAATCAGTAAAAGATTATAATTATGATATGAATTATCACCTACAGACAGTTAACGTAGAATCTAATGCCCTAAGTTATAAAATTCAGTCTAGATTATGGTATGTTCATATAGAAAAGGAAAACTCATTGGAGAGTTTAAGAAAATGAGAAAAGAAATAGTTGGGCAAACAAGGACAAGCGTAAGTTGTATTCTCACACTCAAGGTGACATATGACTAAAGAAGAAAGATGATAAACGAAAAGAAGGAATGAAGAGCTGAAGAATTTTTAAGAAGCGCTGGACAATATCATATTGTCTAAAGAAAGGATATATATATGTATATATATTTCAAGCAATGATAAGCTTAGAAATGAAATCATGAATAAAAGTTCATGACCTTTCTCACACCGCCCACCCAGGCAGCATTAAGAGATATTAGGATTTACGAGAAAAGTTAGATAGTAAGGAATGAAGTGAGATATAACTATTGGTCGAGCAGTGTCTCGGTTACCAACAAGTGAAGACATTGTATCAATGACCTTATAAGAGATTATAATCTCTAGAGATACACGAATGAAAAAAAAAATGACATAGAAATGGATTTTATGACGGTTTTGCCAAAGTCATAATGGCGTAACACTACTATATGAGTAGTAATGGATTGACTCCCCATATATGTTCATCTCTGCCTATTCAGATGACTCGTGATCTGAAAAGTTAGTTCAATCGCATCACAACAAACTCATAATGACCATATCATGTTCGAAAAGCAGTCTTAGGAATATCTTCTGAATGAATTTTTAACTGATGATACCCTGATCTTAAATCAATCTTAGAGAAAATACTAGCTCCTTTCAATTGATCAAATAGATCATCTATCCGAGGCAACGGATATTTGTTTTTCAAGGTGAGCTTGTTTAATTCTCTATAGTCTATGCACATTCTTAGGGTATTATCCTTCTTCTTCACGAATAAGACGGGTGCTCCCCATGGAGACACACTGGGATGAATAAACTCCAAGTCCAAGAGTTCTTGAAGTTAGATTTTCAACTCTTGTAACTCTTTGGGTGCCATACGGTAGGGTGCCTTTGAAATAGGTATCGATCCGGGTTCTAGATCAATCGTAAATTCCAATTGTTTATCTTGAGGTAACCCTGGTAATGTTTCAGGAAAAACATCTGGATATTCTTGAACTATCGGTACATCCTCTAGTCTTCTTTCTTTCTTTTTATCACCAAGATTCAAATATACCAAATAGGCACAAGTTTCCTTATTCCTCATCAGCTTCTCAGCACGTAACGCTGAGATTATGGGAACCCTTCTTTCTTTCATCTCAACACCATAAAAACAGGTAGGTTCTTTTCCTGGAGGATGGAATGAAATTTCCCATCGTTTGCATTGAATTACGGAAAAATTCTTTGTTAGCCAGTCCATTCCTAAGATAATATCCACATCCCACATTGGTATTACACGTAAAATTCTTGCTTTTAACTTAAGAGTTCCTAACTCGAATTCTAAGTTGGAACATATGTGGAAAATTATTGTGGATTTACCTAAAGGAGTCATCACTTTTAAATCCCGGTCACTTCGCTCTATATTCAATTTAAAAACATCTACACATGTCGTAGAAATAAAAGAATCTGAAGCTCGATGTCGAAAATTACAATAGGTAAGTGGTTTAATGTTCCCATACACCAAGTTTTGACATTTCATTCATGTATGCCTTGGGTTCAAAGCAAACGCCCTCTGGTGTTGGGATTGAGTTTGTTGAGGTGAAGGTGGTAAAACCATTTGATGTTGTGGTACCGATGTCAACCGGGCTTGCTGTTGAGAGCTACCACCTATAGCCTTCATTTGTGGCACTTGTTTAGCGGAAGTTGACTTTCTTCCACTTTTCGATAATCTTTGTCTGTTTGGGCGGTTGATTTTGAAAGGGTGGTCGGAAAGAACTTGAAACAAGCTGGTTTGGTCTTTCCCAAGGTTTCTTATTTGGGAAGTCTCTTGTCTCCCATCTTCGCTTTCCTTTAAATCGTTGATTTTGGGGCATCATCTTTTATGGGGTTTGGATTTAGGATGGAGTTGGATTTGATTCAGGGGCCATCTTTTCCGACTGCATTTCTAATTCCATGTCTAAAGCCCTATTCAACGTCTCAGCATATGAAAGGGTAGGTTGGCTTGCCAAAATGATTCTTATTTCTTGACGTAAACCTGAGCGGAACAGTTCAGCCATCTTCTCGTCTGTTTCTATCTTGTACGGAGCATAACGAGATAGATTGCAAACTTCTCTATCACATTCTGCCACTGTTTTCTTTTCTTGTTTTAAATTCATAAACTCGATTTTCTTTTGTTTCTTGTAGCTCTGAGGGATATATTTGGCAAACAACTCTTCTTTAAATTGTTCCTATGTAAAATTTTCAAATCTCTCAGGAGTGAGAGTCTTCTGGCGTGATTCCCACCAGAAATCAGCTGGTCCCTTCAATTGAAAGGAAATACACAAAAGGCATTCCTTATCTGAACATTCTAAAAATTTGAAGATTCTTTCCATCGCCAGTATCCATTCATCTGCCGACGGCAGGATTACCAGTTCTACTGAAAGATGGTGGATTTTGTCGAAGGAACAATTGAAATTTTTCTGGTGTTTGGAGAAGGGGTGAGTTCAGGGGTAGGTTGAGGTATGTTTTCACTTTCTTGTTCTTTCACCATGGGAATTCGATTTCGACGTCTTGGCGGCATACTGCATTTTGGATTAATGAGAACAATATATGTATGCAGTATGTACGTAAGGAATTTATAAGAAAGCGAGTAAAATGTCATGTTTAACAAATAAGTTTACATGTAAATAAATTCGCACAATTATATAAACAATAGGTTCAAAGGTAAACAAGAGAAACAACAATCAATATAACATAAATAGCTTTAAATTTTACTTTTATATCATGGGAAAATTGCCTCTTAGAGGACTTTTTACATCGGGAAAATTTTGCCTTAGCAGAGTAGGCATCGGGAAAACTATTCCAATTAGTCTAGATTAAGCTTTATACACCCATATCTATTTACATCAGTCCTACTTCACTATCTATTCACAAATATACAATGCTACTGGTCTATTTTCATCTTACTTCTAGCCCATCCTTGATGCCGCATCATCTCCATTGTCGGGGTCAGACCTCTCGTTTTCTTCATCCATTCCTTCTACTCCTACATCTGCATCTGGTATGTCTTCCATATTTTCTTCATCAGATACCTCCTCAATACATTCATCCTCTGGTGGAAGTTCAGAAGAACGATTAGCAAAAGAGGTAGAATGAGAATAGCTGACCTCAGTGTCTAGAAGAGAAGGATCCGTGATAAATGGCATATCACTCAGTTGAAGGGGCTTCAATTGGCTAGTACCAATGGGTTGTAAAAATTCAGGCTCATATTTAAAAGATCGTGTGGTTCCAGTTGGTCTAGATGATCCAGCCTCAGTTTCGAACTCGTTTTCTTCGAAAAGAAATGTGGGTGGGGTTTCAGATGGAGATTCATATGGTACTCACTGAAGTAGGGGAACATTTACGGCAACAAGCGGATCATACCATCCTAAGTCAATGACATCCATATCATAGTCTGGGTCGAAATATTCAGGTTCTTCAAAAGGAAACTCTTCTTCAAGAAGAGTTAGATAGTTATCAGGAACAATAGGGCTAAGCTCCAAATGAGTAGTGACATCAATAGAGGTCAACTGATCTGATGAGGTAGTGGTATCAGCTGGTACAATCTGGTCTTCATAAAGAGAAGTATCAGAGGTCTCCATCAAAGATTCAGAAATGGCCGAATCTACTACGACAGAAGTACTAGATTCGCCCACTTCAAACTGAGGTTCATTCTTTTCAATAGAAATGTTTGTTGATAAGATATTATGGATAGCAAAAACAAAACATTCCACCGGATGGTAGTTACCAGGAGGTGGACTTTGGGTAGCATGATAGTGTCTCGGATAATATCTACAAATCTGGAAATTCTGTGAAATTGTGATATTCAGCAACGTAGTCTAAGGCAACTATAGCTGCCTAATCCTACCATCCTGAGGGTAAAACTCGTACCAACTGCATGATTCGTCCAAATCTATCATAGCTACTCCCCTAACTTGCCTCCATAATTCAACGAATCTATCCAAAAATTCTACTAGGCTCTGAGCTTCCTCCATTCGATACTCATAAAATTGATTCGTTCGTCCAATCGTAAGGGGTCTTGGTGCTGTACTTTCCTTGGTGTAGATCTAGACCTCGCCATCCTAGAATAAAACATAATTACTAACTAAAATGTCCCCATCTTAATGTGCTTAAATGTTCAAAGTTTAACAATCTTATACTTAGCACATTCAATATATATTTCACATCACTTAACATACACATAACTTATCATTCATATGCATGACTTTGTCAAATGCATGACTTTATCAAATGCATACCTTGATCAAATGCATGACTTTATCAAATAACTTCTTTAAAATGAACACATTTTCAATATTCATAACAAAATTTTATCTTACTTACCTGGTTGAGCTGGTGGAGATGGATTTGGAACAC
This sequence comes from Salvia rosmarinus, assembly GCA_036937905.1. Taxonomy (NCBI): domain Eukaryota; kingdom Viridiplantae; phylum Streptophyta; class Magnoliopsida; order Lamiales; family Lamiaceae; genus Salvia; species Salvia rosmarinus. The sequence goes on from CM072819.1 coordinate 44,890,903, forward strand.
TGTGCTTTACTAACTCTAATTACATTATGAATTGAAATAAATTCCAAGTATTCACAGACCCAGTAAAAACATTGCTCTGATATCAATCTGTCATAGCCCAACTTCTTAATCAAGAGATTAGGCTACGACTAATGACTCTTCATGAATTATTAGGACTAATGATAATAAAAGAATTCGAACAAGATGTAACAATAATAAATATGGAGACTAAATAATGAATGGCATCAAATGAAGTATAAATTTTGGTCAGAACAACATAATTCGTCTCCATAAAGTCGAATGAATAAAAGGAATAATTGAGATAGGATGATCACAACAATCGACCTTTATCCAAAAATGGGTTTTACTTCCACAAATACAACAATCAAATATCAATTATTTAAGTCAGAGTGTGGCAACAGAAAGGGTAGTTGGGTTATATGTATGAAGACATATAACTCTGGGCAACGAAGTTTAACGATACATATAGGTGTCCCATTTATCAATGAGTTAACAAAACGTGCAACGGTGTTTTAAGAAAATTTTCAAACAACGTAGAGCCAAACAAGTTCGACTTCAACAATTTCAAATGTTCACAACCACAACCCAACTAAATTCATCTCAACAACGAAATATATATATATATATATATATATATCAACTTCAACTTTATTCATAGATCGAAACTACTAGCCAAACCAAGATCATTTCAAACCACAAGAGGTATTAAGGAGTTCAACTCCATCATCAACAACCATTGACATGAAAGTAACTCGATTACAGGGTCATTCATAACATATGAACATTTACGAGCAAAAACCACAGTGTTCCCTTCCAGCTCCATCTTCAGAACCCAAGCTCAACCTGCATGTTTAGAAATACATGCAAGGCGTGAGTACATAAAGCACTCAGTGGACACATGCCGAAAACATTTAAAACTTTGCTCTTAGAGCTATAGGATTGACTTGCCGTAACTTTGCAATACACAGGGGTTTTAGTGAAAAACATGTGCATGCTTTTCGTAATAAACACTTACTTGCTTTCATTTTCATAGTATTAAAACAAATGTACATGCATAATCTTTGTCTGCAGACATCTTTCTCTTCCCATATCCACGTACTTTCTTTGTGTTGAGAAATAGGCCTCCTTCTCAAACACACCTTGACCCGAAGGTCCATACCCGACGTCGGTACATACTTTCTTTCATTCTTTCTTTCTTTTCTTTCTTTCTTCTTTCTTTTCCGTGGATAGGTAATGCATCATGTTCATGCTCAAACATTCGGCAAGTCAATAAATATTTGAATGTCATGCAATATATAATGAAATAATAAAATTTAGCACATGCTATAGTTTATTAGAAAGCCCACCTGTTAATTTACTCGGTAAGCTTAATAAACTTCCATTTCTCTTCTTCTTCTTCCTCTTTAATCGCCTTCCCCTTTCTCGATGTACCTTGGATTATTCGATAATATTAGTATTTATATAAATGGCATTTCTTATCTATTAAACACATGTGATTTCTTCTTATTCATTCTTTTTCTTTTCTTAGGTTTTGTTTAGACATTTTTGTCTAAACTTTTACCTATACGAATTTAAATCTTTAGGGTCATTGCATCCTTCTATTCTTTAAACTTTCTTCACATTTTCTCTTATTCGACTCTCACGAGTCTACTTTGATATCAAATGAATGATTAATGATTATTTCATAATTACACTTTAATGACGTAAATCACATTCTTTTCTTTATTTAAACATTTTATTTCTTATCCTTAAGTTATTTATGCATAACTCTTCAACTAATCATTTAAGTTAAACTTTTTCATTACCAATGAAACAGGATGACATCAACACACTTAAATGACATTCATTTCACTACTATTATACTCTTAGGTTTAATAATCATTTCTAATCAATTATAATCACATAACATAACTTATGCAAAACATGAATTTATTCAACATAAATATGTGCATAAGCTTTAGCTTTTTACATTCTTAGTTCTAAAATTCTTAATTAAGTTTCATTAGTCCTTATTTACGCAATATGTCCATAATCCATAAGATTTATAAAGAATAACGTTAAACTTTAATTTCCCCCTTTTCCTTGAAATTTTCGAAAACTTTGTTAGTATACATAAATTATTTTTCTCTTCAACTTTCTTTTAAATTCTCATTTATTTATCATATATCAACTTTAAACATCAATAATAATAGCATATATCAACCTTAGCATAAACATGTCAACTAAACACATAAACTAAAATTTTCTATTTTCAACATATGAACTTAGAAATTTCTAATTAATTCACATAATGCTTAAATCATCATATTAAACTCATATATCAAGTTAATTGAAGAAAATAAAATCAACATAATGTATTTCAATATTTTCAAAATTTTCGATAATATATACATATTATAATTTACTTTTGTTTGATGTTCTTTCCAAATTTCTTCCTTAAACATGTTTTTAGCACATAATTACAACAAATTCCCAACATATCATCAACATGGCATCACTTTCATTCAAAATTCAAAAACTAGGGTTTATAGTTCTAGCTTAAATCTTACAATTAAACCATCAATATTCTATCAATTCAACACTAATTCACCAATATTATCATATAGTATCAATATTCATCACATAACATACAAAATCCTTCAATCTAACATCATCAATATTTTCACAAATTCATCAACAATAACCAAGCATAATAAGTAATTAAAAGATAGAAATATACCTCTTTTTCAACTTAAACTTAGAGATGAAATTTTGGATGTTGTATGGCTTGATAAAGAAAAAATTTCAAGTGTGTGTGAGTGTGTGTAGTCGTGAGTTTTAGGGAGAAATGGGGGTTTTGGGAAGACTTTCAATAGTAAGGAGGTGTTTTTATATGTATTAAATTCTATTTTATTTTTTATTTAATTTAATACTTGATTATTCATCAAAACTAATTTAATGCATGCTCACTCATCACTTTTCTAGAGCATTCTTCATTTAATGCTCTTTAAATTCATATTTCCAACTTAATATTAATAATATAGTATGTATAGGTATTTTATTTAATTATACTATCATTATACATATAACTTATTTTCTTATTTTCATTACTTTAGGAAGTAAAGTTAATCACATTATAATCTCACATTCACAATTATATTTACTATATAACATAAGAATATAGCACATATAATAGCATAATTTAAACATGTCTATAGTTATAGCATTTATTTGATCATTACGATCAAATAATCAATCCACATAATATTTGAAATTTCTAAAAATATTTTATTCAAACTTTTATAATTCCATTGTTGATGACATTTCATTTTGCTAACTGACATTAAATAAATTGGATCTTGAGTATGTATAATTTCTTTCGTATTAAGGATGCAATGCCCTGTTTAATCTTAATCGTCTATTAATTACTAATTAAAAGTTTGGGATATTACATAGGGATACTGATAGGGTGCTCAATAATCGATTTTTTTTAATATCAAAAATCCAGATAGGGCTTTTGATATAAAGGGAAGTACTTTTATACAATTTAATTTTTTTTTAACTATATCTACTTATATGACATGTATCCCTAAAATAAATTTGATTTTTTTTGCAGCCAGTCGATCTATTCATGATGCATTTGAGGATCAGATTGATATTCAGGTTCGACTTGTTGGATGAGGTCGATTGTCAGAACACAATTATCCTTGATACTAATTTTTTCGTAAGTGTTGCATTTTTAATACAATCAATATATATATTATATATGTGTAATAAAAATCTCAATTAAATTTCAATGTTGAACAGTCGTATCTGCAAAAATCGTGGACTGATATATACCGAAATCTTTCAAAGATATTTCAACAAGCACACTCGAACGAGGAACGAGTGATGATATCCGATGAAAACATTGCTAAAGCATGGAAGCCATCAATGCACTGGGATGTTGTTGTCCACGGCTATGATGTGTGATGTAATCAAAGGCCATGGTTAGGTGCCACACAGGTAACTTATTCATACAATAAGTAGCAAAATTTGAACTTTTCATTGTTTATTTTCTTTAAATATTATTTTTTATAGATCATCATGCCATGGGTTATTGATCGGTATTTCGTGATATGTTGTGTAGATATGATATCGGGTCATTGCGTGCTTTTTGACTCGTAATATTGGGCATTGGACAAGGAACAATGGGATACGGGGATGATGGAATTTTTGTGTTTGCATAAGTTATTGTGGTGTTTCCTTATATTCTCGAGATGGTTCGATGATAACTACCACCACATACTAGAATGGAACGATAATGCATTTATTAGAGTCAGCTATATGTTCAGAGCTATTTGACAAGAATGATGATGTCAATGCTGATCCATTTGCGTGCATGACAGAAACGTCTTATTTTTGGTTCACCGACATCGAATAGGGTACGACGAACATTGTACCATATAGAAAGAAAATAGGCAGTAGTATATATGAGTTATGTGAGCCACATAAAAAGAAGAAATGAGCGTTGACTAGCAGAAATTAGCATATATTATGTAATGGATTTGTTTTTATATAATTTTAGTTATATTATCTTATGTAATGGATTCTTATTTATATTATCTTATCGGTAATAAATTAATTTCAATCTTAATCATTTAGATTAATTTGTGCATATATTATCGGTAATGGATTAATTTCAATTTCAATCTTCAAAATTATCGGTAATGGATTAATTTAATCTTAATCATTTAGACTTAATCATTTCAATCTTATCATTAGTGGATTAATTTGTTTACTTCAATCTATTTAGACTTAATCATTTCAATTTTATTTTTTCACGTCTTTGTATCAAACTCTTATTCGATATCGGTGGAAATATAAAAAACGATCGAAATAAATATAAAAACAGTTGAATATTATGAAAATTCGGTTTTTTCATAATATTTGACCGGTTTTAGCATTATTTCGACCGATATTTTCTTATTTTATGTTGTACTCGAAACTAACATAGGAAAATTATGTTATATCTCGTAAATCCATAATAGAACTAAAAATCACATTACATATCTAAAATATAATGTCAATTTCATCACAGTAAATCACATTAATCACTTTCTTGTTCCTCACCACGTTTTGGAAACCTTCTTTTCCTGTATCCCAGCTCCTTATAGTGACTACATCTTTTTGGTGCTCGATGTCTGCTGCTCGAGGATTCACCCTCTTGGATAGTATTGCATCTTTGCCTGCCTTTCTCACCTCCAAATGGAATTTGACTCGATCTTGGACACCCAACTTTTCGTTGCACAAGAGGTGGCATGAAAATCATGTGATCTATTTCCTCTAGTACAACCCAATCACATAGGTTTGAAAGAGGATTCACTGTGGCTGAGTATGTCTCTACAAAAGTTTCTTTTGTGTAATAGGTCTCCACATAATCTAAGATTGATTCTTCAGATTCACTGTCACAAGACACAGTTAATATTCTAAACGCAAAATTTATTAGATATAAAAAAATTTAAAACATACTCAATTACAGCGATTGCATGCGAACACAACAAGCCATCTAGATCAAATTCATTACAGGGGCATGTTTGCTGCTGAAGATCGACCAAATAAGTTTTGTCACCATTGACAATCTTGTACCTTTGATCTGCAATTCTCCTCCGATGGTAACGACGATTTATTACCATTTTTGCACTAAGCTTTTGTACTGTCACTTCACTCAGGTTGTCTTCAGTTCATTGGGCCGCTGCTCGTCTATCAGTGAACCATCCCTCAATAATCAGTCTGATTGCTTCTATTATTGAGCAAATTGAAAGACGTCTTGCCCACAACAACCGCTTGTTGAATGACTCATCCGCATTCGATGTAAGAAAACTATAACGGCTTACAGGACACTGTGATCGAGCCCACCTAGGTGTTCTAACATTAATCAACTTCTGATAGGCTGCAGGGCTCATGCTTTCGATAACAGACATAGCCTGGTCATATTCTCGCTGCTGGTATGCATATGCAGCTTTGTGATACATGCCCGTCACATCGCCACCATGATGCTTAATCTTGCCAAGTAGATGATAGTAACATAAGCCGTGGAAAGCTTCAGGAAATACACTCTTTATAGCGTTTGCTATTGTCTGTGCGTATGAGACAATCAATAGGGAATCGTTGGTCCCGAACGCTCTATGAACCCGCAAGAGGAACCAAATCCACGATTCATTATTTTCAATGGGCCCAACATCATATGCCACCAAAAAGACTTGATCATTGGCATCCATCATCACAACAAGAAATATAATACTTTTATTCCAGCCTTTTAGGTGAGTTCTGTCAACTACGACCACTGGTCCTAGACCAAAGCAGAAATACCTCGTACCTGATCTAAGAGCAACAAATAAGTGTCTGAATCTACCATCAGACCCTACATCTATATCCTCTGAATGTCCCTGGATTCGCTTGCCGCAACATATGAAAATATTCGGCAACAACTGAAATGATTCATCATGGTTACCGTATATTATTTCAATAGCAATGTTCGTGCTCGTAGTGAGACATCTAGCTGATATAAATACCAAAATCACGATGTAGCTTCGTCATAATGGACTTTGGCTTCATTATTTCGTATTTTTCTAGTAAAAAAAAGCGACAACCACTTTTGCATGTACCTTAATTGGAGTAGCTTGACTCCAATCACGGTGGCATGTATGCTCGGGAGTAAATTTATGGACTGCCCAGACGGTCCCATATCGCGTTGCACATAATTCAAAAATACATCGGTCCGAACGCTTGCATCGAAATGTAACGCATTTTGTGTCTGAATGCTCGACTGTATATCATGTCCCTTGCTGCATATGCCAAATTCCAACAACAAGACATAGATCTTGTTTGTTGTAGTAATACGAATTTTGGCTCAATTCTCCTTCCCTTGTTGACTGCAGATCACGAGCCACAAGTGACGCAGAAGCGTCTAGTATAATAACTGGAACTAACCAATGGGTTAGTTTGTTTGCATCGATCTGGATGTCATAATCCAGATTATTGTTGGGATTCATTAACGACATCAATCTCCCAAATCTGCATTCTCTACGGATCCAACCTGCAAAATCAAGAAACGTAAATTTTGTAAGTGTTCCCTCTTCTTCGTCCTCTGTTGCGTCTGAATCGATCTCGGTCTCCGGAATATATTCTGAACCACTTTCATCTGATTCCCTTTCAATAACAGCTGCTAGTTTGGGTTGCACAATATATGGTACTAGAGCAGTAGGTTCTTCTTGTTTGGCTTCTGAACTTGAAGCAAAATTTTGATCTCCTATATAAGAATCACCAAACCAATTAGACGATGCCAATCTCTGGATTTGTTCGATCGACTCATCAATATGAGTAACCGGTGCACTATTTCCATAGGATGAAGTGTGAGGAAAATCCAACGAAGGAACGTAGGGTTCTTGTTGTGATCCAAACTCATCATTCGTAACAATGTGGACCACATATACTGTAGGATATGATTCACTTTCGTACAATTTAGTCAATTGATTGTCTGTACTCAATAGAGATTTTATTAATCGACTATATCAAGACATAGATAGATAAAATAATTTAAAATTTGTGCTTAAGAAATTTGACTGCATCAAGTGAGTGATATTGTATAAGAGGTTTAATACGGAGTGATTAGGAATATGAAGAGCGTGCTCTGCACCGCCATGGTAGATACACCCATCAAAGTATCCCCCGTATTTAACATTTATTAATTTTCAATTCTCTATCTATAACAAATAAAAAACGGAGTAAATATAGATTCTTCTAAATGAAAATCCAACCGGATATCAACGTATTTCAAATTACTTAAAATAAAACCTATATATTTACCTCAAATTGTGTTGATGCCAAAATGTCTTCACTTGGTATACTATTAATATTGATTTTGCTCGTATTATCGAATTGTTTGTGTGCTTGTGTGTTATGTTGAATTTGTAGCTATTTTATAGATTGTTATACATTCAATTATTGAACGATGAATTCAAATGTATGAATGATGGGAGAGTGCAACAAAAGTGTTCAGTATCAATTTATATAAATTATCAGTGACATTTCATTTTCGAGCAGTATCATGTCAGATAGTAGTGAGTGAAGCATCTTAATTTCATTTCCATTTAGTACCAATTTATGTCAATTGTCACTGAAACAATGTAAAATCACATGAGCACTAAAGCAATATCAATTGACATTAATAGTGAACTAGTACCAATTCTCATCAATCAATATCACTTCACGTCAATAAAGCCTGCAAAACTATAAATTATACAATGTTTATAGTGAACTAGTACCAATTCTCATCAATCAATACTAATTCACGTGAATAAAGCTTGCAATAAAATTATAAATTATAGAAGAAGAATCATATTTCAAATCATATAAGTGAATTTTACATCACAATAATATAAATTTAATAATTAAATAAATTGAAAAATTGTCATAACTTAAAAAACGGTGAAAAATCGTAAAAACCTATCGAGAATTGTATAAAACCGATCGAAAATTGATAATCAAAGTTAAAACCGATCGAAAATAGATAATACCGATCGATTTATTTCATAAAATTAATTCTCTTCCGATTTTAATTAGATTTCGATTTTCAATTTGAATATTTTTAAATTAATTCCTTTTCGATTTTCAAATAATTTAAATTTATAATCAATATTTAAATTTTTTAAATTGAAAAATAAAATTAAAAATCAATCAAAATAAAGAAAAAACCGGTCGATAATTGTGTAAAACCAGTCGATAACTTTGTAAAACCGATCGAATAAAGAAAAAACCGATCGATTTATTTCATAAACCTTGTCACCATTTTAATTCTTTTTTGGTTTTTAATTAGATTTCGATTTTAATTGGAATTATTTTTTAATTAATATTTTCGATTTTCAAATAATTTAAATTTATAATTAATATTTAAATTTTTTAAATTGAAAAAGAAAATTAAAAGCCAATCAAAATAAAGAAAAACTGATCGATAATTATGTAAAACCAGTCGATAATTGTGTAAAACCAATCGATGTATTTTTGATAATTTGAATTTATAATTAATAATTTATATTTTCCAAATTGACAAATAAATTGAAACAGTTAAAAAGAAATCCTTTTTAAGCAAACACATACCAATAAAGCGTAAAACCTATCATATTATTTTTTCAATTCTTCCAATTGATGGAGTGTTCAATTATTTTTTGTTTGTTACCGGTGAATCAAATCACTGACATTTGCTATCCCCAAAAATGAACATAAATACATTTATGTCATACATGAAAAAGATGGAAAACTTACAGAAAAATAAGGGTAATTTCGATCATTAACTAATATATAGGTATATGTCATATGTTTTTATGACTTTGGATATATCCTACATATAGTTTATCAATTTGGTCATTTTCCTAATAATAATAATAATAATAATAATAATAATAATAATAATAATAATAATAATAATATTATTATTATTATTATTATTATTATTATTATTAAGAACAATAAGTAATTATAATAAAATAATAATAATTAACAAAATAAATAAATAGTTTTAACATAATCGATAACAATTAATAAAAATAAATAGTAATATAAAATAAACTAATAATAATAATAATATACTCAATTATTATTATAATAATAATAACATAAATTATAAGAATAATGATTATTTCATTTATTTAATATCATTATATTCATTTATTTATTGTACGTACCAACTATAAGAATCACTTGTTTATTCCATTCTATTCTTATGTAATTTCATTCATATATACCAACCACCACCTTATAACCTCACATAGTAATGACATTAATTTATTGTTATTTGATACAAAATAGGATTATACTTGATAATTAAAAACGGAAAATTTTGAATTTTGTTTCAATTTTCAACTTATTCGATTAACCTAAATTATGTTTTCATGAGAAAACTAAGATTCATAATTGTAATATAGTACGTTAGTCCTATCATTTTGACTTGTTTGAAACCATTTAATAGTTTATTAATGGTATAAATCGATTATATAATGAAATCTCATTTTAAATTTTCTGGTTTTTCTTATCGCCCATATTTGGAGGCAGCTTGAGTTGATTCCACCAACTTGTGGCGGCGCGTCGTGAGCAGTAGAAAGAAAGCGCGTGAGATGAGGGGGCATGAATTCGGTTAAACAGTTTTAGCTGTTGGAGGCAAAAACATCTTGGGATTTTGTGTCAGCTTTTATTTAATATGTCTCATTCTAAGGTACCGTTACGTTCTGTTTTCAATTGGCATTGACGATTGACGATGTTTAGAGAGCTGAACCCGTTCCCTAGGTAATTATTTCTGTATCTTCATTTTTATTTTAGGAATTTTTATTTTTGATGATAAGATAAATTGAAAAAATATAAAATTAAGTATTTTAAGGATAAATTTTTAAATCAGTTTAAAATTAATTAATTTATTATCAATCAATCAAAATAAATGATTGATTAGTTTAAATTATTTTTTATCTATCCATTTTATTAAGAAAAGTAAACATCCCATTAAAAGTGAATCTGAATCTAAATCTAACTAAGTGTTCTATTTTGATATAACAATGTAAAATCTTCTATTTTATCTTTGTAATCCTCAAGCTCTTTAGCTTTCCATGCAATAATTAGAGTTAGGAAAAGTAAAGTTATCAAACCCTTAGTATATATACTTCGATTAACTGGAGACACTTTTTCAGGAATAAATGAAACATATTCAAATTTAATTAGATGTTAATTGAATTATTCGCGAAAAAATATTGGATTTTGTCGCGTCTTCTTCCATAGAACTCAATGTTTTATTTTTAAAAAAAATAAATAATTAAAATGATATTGTTTTAATATTTTGATTAGTACAACACATTAAAAATTAATTCTGAAAGTCCACATTCATACCACGTCGCACGAGTCCAACTGAGTCAACAACATTCTAACAGCTTCGTCCATTTAAAGCTAATGAATGTCGTCGAATTAGAGCAAAATTTTGAAAGTTTGCAAATTATTAGTAGAATATCGATGGTGTGAGTCATTATGTAGAAACTGCCAATAATTTAGGGTATTTGGACTATTTGCCATAAATTGTGACATGAAGGTTCCATTTTGTAGTTAAGATACTTGGTTGCAACAAAATTCTTTGTTCTTGTATCATTATTATGATATTTTTTCTCAAACGCATCCCACATCCTTTGGAGGGTATTACAATAGCATATAATTATAAAAACTACCTTCTAAAAATTTTAAATGAATTTTTTACAAAGATAAGTTTCAACGCATCAATTGTTATATGTTGCTCGGAGGTAGATGTCCATCACTTCTACCCCAGCACAGTGGGCTCGTCTTTCGACAAGAAGGTGGCAAACCCAATATCGTGAGGTAGACCAACATCTTTTGTTGCCGTATCTTGAAATCGAATTCCCCAAACTTATGTGGCTTCTCGACAGGCAGCATCATCTTCGTGGGACAAAGATAAGTTCACTCCCGAATCAACCTGAACCATTGAAGATGTGTTGGTACAAGGAACTCATTTGAGAACCTCCAGTGTTGTGCCTTGTGGACCCAATCGTCGACCCGCTGAAGAGCACGTTCATCAATCTAAATTAAGGAGCCACTAAAAGTGGAGCCACCGATGGAACCACTAAAAGTAGTGTTGAATTTGTATTCTGAAAGCATAATGGTTGAGCTTGTATACAATGTTTCTTGTTACCACTATTACAATCTCCTATCTAAATTGTTTACTTGATTGTATATGTTTGTCTCATTATCTCATACAAAAGTTAGATCATACAGTGTGTATAAGATCAAAGAAGCCTGTATGATTGGTTAAGTTTATTGAGATATAAAAAGGATCACAGCTGAGACAACTTAAGGATGAGTTGTCGGTATAGGCTGCAGTATCGATAAGAAGTGACTTGACTTGAGTTGTCGGTATAGGCTGCAGTATAGATAAGAACGTAGATCTCAGTGACTTTACGTTGATCTAAACCTCGATAAGGTTTTAGGTGAGTATGAGTTACTGACCATCACTTTGACTTGTTATGAGTGAGGGTTACATGAGATAACCCAAGATTCTCTGCATCTTGGGTGGTGGCAGTGCTTGTATGCCATGCTAGTTACCTGTATCGAGTCACCGTATCCGTTTATGATGATGACGTCCCCTTAAGGAGTTCAAAAGGTTTATTGTACTAAACCCTGCAGGTTGAGTTAGTTCAAGTACAATAATAAGGTGTGGTAGTACTTAAGGAATTAAAGAGATTAATTATTTTAAGCAGTCGTAATGTTATAAATAATTAATGATCGTGCGATATCTTAAATACGGGGATTCGTAAGTCTAAGTGCAATCCCGACTCAACTTCGATAATAAAGGGGCAAGTCAACATTTATTCTCTAGCGGAATAAATGTTTATGAATTAATTTATGTTCTATACTGAACATAAAATAATTAATTCATTTTAGACTCATCTTTATTCCTTGTATTTTATCATTGGGCTGGCCCATCAAGGCCTGTTATTGTTGATAAATTCATCCACTATTAGAGTCTCACTGGGACTTTGTTCTGATTTCCAGTATCTAGATAGATATTATCTAATATTATTATATATCAAAATATATTATTTGATATAATTAGATATTAATAGATATTATCTGATATTATTAGATATCAAAAGATAATTATTCTAGATATTTTTATCTGAAAAGAATGATTGGATTTATTAGATATGCATGGATCCTATCTAAATAGGATTCTAGGAATGCATTATAATTCAAAGAGGGAGAAAATCAGAATAATCTTATTTATTTCAGTTGAGATTTTTGAAAATCTCATTTTAGAAGGAAGAAGGTGAATTTTTGCAGTATTCTCCATAGATTGCTCTCACTCAGCATTGAAAAATAGGCATTCGGGAAACATTCCAGAAGATCAAAGCTGGAGTCTGTCATTGATATTTTATCCTAGAAATTCGTAGGTAAACACGAGTAAATACATACGTGTTGCAATTAATTATATAGATGCATGCTAGGTACATAATCAATGTATAGTGAATTAAACATCCAATATAGATCATCGGGAAGAGGGTAAAATCAGATTTCCCTACAAGTGGTATCAGAGTCTGGGATCAGTATCTTGGCTCTGTTGGATTAATTCACGTTTGATTATTACGTGCGTTATAATTAATTATAGATTTGTCGTTCATCGTGGCTCGGTTGTTTGGTTTTTTTGTTGGAATTGTTTTTCACCATGAAAAAATCCGTGGTTAGATTAAAATTTATTTATTTTGTAAATCAAATCTGTAAAAACGAAGAACGAAGACGAAGAACACGAACAACGAGATGAGGCGATGGAGTCCCATCACACAGCGCGACAGGGGTACACCGGTAGTAGTATGTCGTGTGACAAGGCGCACGACCGTGCCAGACGTGCTGGAGATGGCGTGCGAACTCAACGCGCGGGTGGAGTGCTTGGCGCTCGTGCGAGGAGACGTACGAGATACGTACAGGCGGGAGATTGGGGCGGCGAGAGCCCGTGGTGATCGTACACGAGACGTGCACTCAGCGCACGATGCACGTGGAAACTTGGTGCTCGACAACCTCGATGACCTCGGCTCGGTAGTCGTTGGCGGACGGGCGATGGAGGCATGGTGGTGTGCAAGCGAACACGCATGACGGGCAGCGCAACCGGTAGCGCAGAGCCAGCCACACACGTACACACGGCGAGAAGGCGGTGGATGGTTGGGCGTGCCCTAAGCACGCGTGGCTATCCCACTCATCTTGACCCGACCCGTTCGACGATTCTTTTTTCCGACTGACCCGACCGACCCAAATCATTGTTTCGCCTAGTTTTGATTTTCATCCCAAATCCGGTTTGACGAGTCGGTCCGTGCCCATGCACACTGTTGGATTTATATACTGAAAGCAGTATGGTTGAGCTTGTATACAATGTTTCCTGTTACCACTATTACAATCTCCTATCCGAATTGAATACTTGATTGCATATATCCGTGTCCCTTGTCTCATATATAAGTTAGATCATACGGTGTGTAGAAGATCACATAAGTCATATGATTGGTCAAGCTTAATGAGATATAAAAGAATCACGGTGAGACAACTTGAGGACGAGTTGTCGGTATAGTGCGGTGTAGATAAAGTGACTTGACTTGGTTGCTTGTCTATCTTTGATGCGTCTCGGCGTATTGAAGGATCACGATGAGATGAGTTCTTCTATCGACCGCCGTGAAGAACCAAGATCTCGGTGACTTACGATGATCTAAACCTCGATAAGGTATTAGGTGAGTATGAGTTGGTGACCATCACTTTGACTTGTTATGGGTGAGGGTTATATGTTCTAACCCATATTCTCCGCATCTTGGGTGGTGGCAGTGCTTGTATGTCATGCTAGTTATCGTATCGAGTCACCGTATCCGTTTAGGATGATGGCGTCCCTTAAGGAGCTCAAAGGTTTATTGTACTAAACCATGCGGTTGAGTTAGCTCAAGTACAATAATAAGGTTGAGTGGTACTACTTAAGAATTAAAGATATTAATTATTTTAAGCGATCGAATGCTATAAATAATTAATGGACGTGCGATATCATAAATACGGGGATTCGTAATGTCTAAGTGCAAGCCCGACTCACCTTCGATAATAAAGGGGTAAGCCAGCATTTATTCTCTAGTGGTATGAATGAATGTTTATAAATTAATTTATGTTCTGGGCTGAACATAAGATAATTAATTTATTTGAGGCCCATCTTTATTCCTTGCATTTGATCCCTGGGCTAGCCCATCCAGGCCCTTAGCTATTGATGAAATCGGCGCCCCCTATCCCTCTAAGGCAATGATTTGATTCTCTTTATCCTATAAGGATATTATTATATTTATGGATATGCATGGATCCGTTCCTAATAGGATTATGGTAATGCATTATAAATATAAGGTAAGAGATAAGATCAAAGGCTAATCCTTATTTTAAGAGAGCATAATTTTCGTGAGCCTCTAGTAGTGTGACTCTCGAAAATAGCTAGGGTTTTGAGGGTGATTTCTTGTAGCATTCTCCATAGATCGTCCTCACTCGACGTTGGAGATTGGGTAACCGGGATACAGTCTAGAAGATCAAAGCACGAGTCTCGATCCGTTCATCCCGTTCATCCCCGACAGATTCAAAGGTAAACACGAGAAAACCCCTACGTGTTGAAATTAATTATATAGACGCATGCTAGGAATATAATCAATATATGGTGAATTAAACATCCAAGATAGATCCTCAGGAGAGGGTTAAATCAGATTTCCTAGAATTGGTATCAGAGCACAGGATCGATATCTTGGCTCTGTTGGATTAATTCACGTTTGATTATTACGTGCGCAATTAATTAATTGTGAATGCATGTTCATCGTGGCTCGTTTTATTTTTTATCGGTTTTGTTTTTCACCACGAGAAAATCCGTGGTTAGATTAGATTTTTCCGTAAATCATATCTCAAAAGAAGAACGAAGACGAAAGCACGAAGAACGAGGCGAGCGAAGACTCACCGGAGAAACCGGATGCACGGCAGCGCTTCGGCGCCGTCTGTGCGTTCTCGGCGGCATCGGCGGACGGGCGTCGCGGCGGGCGGCGGTGGCTGGCGCGCATGGCTCTGCAGCCCCGGTGGTGCGCGGTCTTGTGCGCTTGGCGGGCGCCTCGGCATCGCTCGGCGCGGCGTGCCTTCGGCGAGTTCTCGGCGAGCAGGCGGAAACCTCTGTAGGGATGACATATGTCTAGCCCTCGCCCAGGATCTATCTTGGATATTTAATTCACCATACATTGATTATAATCCCAGCATCGTCTATTTAATTAATTGCAACACGTGGGTTTTCTCGTGTTTACCTTTTGATCCGTCGAGGTGGATCGAGCGGGATGAATGGATCGAGCAGTCGAGACTGGTGCTTTGACCTTACGGATTGTATCCGGTTGCCCAATCTCAGCGTCGGTGAGGACGATCTATGGAGAATGCTTGGAAAATCACCCAATGCTCTCACAAAGCTCTGAAAATTCCTCACAAAACTCTTGTGATTCTCGAAAATAGTGTAGGATAAATGAGCATTCACTAGACTTTATCTCTTACCTTATATTTATAATGCATTACCATAATCCCACAAGGAAAGGATTTATGCATATCCCATAAATATAATAATATCATATAGGATAAAGAGAATAAAATCTTTCCTTTGAGAGCTTAGGGGCGCCGATTTCCTTAGTGCTACGGGCTGGATGGGCGGCCAGGATCAAATGCAAGGAATAAAGATGGGCCTCAAATAAATTAATTATCTTATGTTCGACCGAACATAAATTAATTTATAAACATTCATTCATGCCACTAGAGAATAAATCTTGACTTACCCTTTATTACGAAGTTGAGTCGGGCTTGCACTTAGACATTACGAATCCCGTATTTAAGATATCGAGCGTCCATTAATTATTTATAGCATTACATTGCTTAAAATAATTAATATCTTTAATTCCTTAAGTAGTACCACTCAACCTTATTATTGTACTTGAGCTAACTCAACTGCGGGGTTTAGTACAATAAACCTTTTGAGCTCCTTAAGGGGCGTCATCATCTAGCGGATCGGTGACTCGATACGAGATAACTAGCATGACATCAGAAACGCCACCACCAAGATGCGGAGAATATTGGGTTAGAACATATAACCCTCACCCATAACAAGTCAGTGATGGTCGGTAACTCATACTCACTAATACCTTATCGGGGTTTAGATCGTCGTGAAGTCGCGAGATCTAGGTTCTTCACGACGGTCGAGATAGAAGAACCCGTCTCACTGTGATCCTTCATACGTCGGGGCGTACCGGCAGACAAACAACCAGTCAGTCACTTCTTATCTATACGCGGCTATATACCGACAACTCGTCCTCAAGTTGTCTCGGTGTGAAACTTTTATATCTCATTAAAGCAACCAATCATACGACTTACGTGATCTTCAACACAACATGATCTAACATATATGAGATAAGGGACATAGATATATGCAATCAAGTATTCAATTCGGATAGGAGATTGTAATAGTGGTAACAGAAACATTGTATACAAGCTCAACCGTAATCGCTTTCGATATACAAATCAACAATCTCCCACTTATACTAAAGCAAACTTTTAGTAAACAATGTGTCTCTCTACTAGCTATTACAAACAACCATCACTTTGCTTCTCCCACTTATACAAAAGTTTCCTTTCTAAGTGGGTGCCGTCAGCGCAATCCAAGTCCTCTAACTTGTCCATCGTAGACTTTTGCGGCGAGCTCTTCGTGAATGGATCCGCTTGATTTTCCGTCGTATCAATCTTTTCGATCAAGACGTCACCTCGTCTAACGATTTCTCGTATGACATGGTACTTTCTCTCTATGTGTTTGGTCGCATTGTGGGTCCGTGGTTCCTTCGAGTTTGCCACTGCGAAAGTTATCACGATAAACTATGATACTCTTGGGCAAACCGGTACCACACCTAGATCCATGAGGTAGTTCTTGAACCATACGGCCTCCTTAGAAGCCTCCGCCGGCTACATATTCAGCTTCCATGGTAGAGTCCATGTCTAATCCAACAACCTCAGCGAGGTGCAGGCGGGTCCGGCGGCGCCACGCGTGGCGTGCTTCGGCGCTTCGGCGGCAGCGAGATCTTGGCCTCACGCGCCCTCGGTGAGCTGCGCGCAGACAGGCTTTCTCCGCGGCCTCGGCGCGGCGCACGCGGGAAACCTCATCGTGGCGTGCAGCATGCGCTGGCGATGTGGGCGCGCGATTTTCACGCGGACTCCTTGGCGGCCTTCGGCCCGGCGTCTTGAAAGTCTTGTGAAAACCTCAGCGCGCGGTGTTGGATTTGTATCTTGGCGGTTTTGGTTGAGCTTGTATACAATGTTTCTGTTACCACTATTACAATCTCCTATCGATTTGAATACTTGATTGCATATATCTATGTCCCGTTATCTCATATATAAGTTAGATCATACGATTGTGTGAAGATCACGAAAGTCGTATGATTGGTCAAGCAATGAGAAATAAAAGTTTCACGGTGAGACAACTTGAGGATGAGTTGTCGGTATAGGTGCGGTATAGATAAGTGACTTGACTTGGTTGCTTGTCTATCTTTGATGCGTCTCGGCGTATTGAAGGATCACGATGAGATGAGTTCTTCTATCGACCGTAGTGAAGAACCTAGATCTCGGTGACTTACGATGATCTAAACCTCGATAAGGTATTAAGTGAGTATGAGTTCTTGACCATCACTTTGACTTGTTATGGGTGAGGTTATATGTTCTAACCCAATATTCTCCGCATCTTGGGTGGTGGCGGTCTTGTATGTCATGCTAGTTATCGTGTCAGTCACCGTATCCGTTTAGGATGATGGCGTCCCCTTAAGGAGCTCAAAGGTTTATTGTACTAAACCTGCAGTTGAGTTAGCTCAAGTACAATAATAAGGTTGAGTGGTACTACTTAAGGAATTAAAGCTATTAATTATTTTAAGCGATCGAATGCTATAAATAATTAATGGACGTTCGATATCTTAAATATGGGGATTCGTAATGTCTAAGTGCAAGCCGACTCACCTTCGACAATAAAGGGTAAGTCAACATTTATTCTCTAGTGGCATGAATAAATGTTTATAAATTAATTTATGTTACGGCTAAACATAAGATAATTAATTTATTTGAGGCCCATCTTTATTCCTTGCATTTGATCCACAGGGCTGGCCCATCAGACCCCTTTAGCTAAGGAAAATCGGCGTCTCCTATGTGTATAAGGAAAGGATTTGATTCTCTTCATCCCACAAGGATATTATTATATTTATGGATATGCATGGATCCTTTCCTAATGGGATTATGGTAATGCATTATAAATATAAGGTGAGATAGATTCAAAGCTAATCCTTATTTATCCATCCTCATAATTCTCGAAAATCACTAGAGCTTTAGTGAGGATTTTGAAAATAATCT